>JAXCHB010000041.1:0-360000 GCA_036926305.1 Uropetala carovei | reverse complement strand
CCTCTTGCTCATTCCCTCTCAAATCCTCCCTCTCCATTCCGCCCTCTTCTTCACTCCCTCTCCATTCCCCTCTCCCCTCCCCTCCCCATCCCTCTTTCTCCCTCTAGCTCGCTTCCTCTCCCTCCCTCTTCCTCGCTCCCTCTCCCTCCTCCCTCTTCCTCACTTTTTCTCCCTCCCTCCTGCTCATTCCCTCTCAAATCCTCCCTCTCCATTCCGCCCTCTTCTTCACTCCCTCTCCATTCCCCTCTCCCCTCCCCTCCCCATCCCTCTTTCTCCCTCTAGCTCGCTTCCTCTCCCTCCCTCTTCCTCGCTCCCTCTCCCTCCTCCCTGTCCATTCCTCTCTCTCTCTCTTCCTCGTTCACTCTCCCTATCCATCCCTCTTCCCCTCTCTCTCTCTCTCCAACTCGCTCAATCCTGACCTTTCCCAAGTTTTTCCGCCCTATCCCGCATTCCTTTAATCCTCCTCGCTTAGCCTTCCGCCTCTCTCTCCACCCTTTCCCATTCCCTTTTACGCACTCGACCCCACCTTCTTCTCGTATTCCTTCTTCCGCAGCGTCGAATTCGCCGCTTTTTCTACCGTTCGCTTCACTATTTTTCCGTTCTCTAACCCTCAGACTTTCTCGGGTATCGTGTAATCATGTAACAGATTATGTAACGATCTGGAGGCAAGGAGTTTCTCTCATTCTCAAGACGTGGCCATCATCGAATTCCCTTCCTGTAATGATCACATCTCTTCACGTCTAATTCTCCCACGTGGGTGCGCGTGGGGGCATGAAGTGGACCCTGGCGTTAGTGAAATGCTAACGAGCGGTCGTTACGGCAGAGGACATTCTACTCATTTGCAAACACGGCTAAATTTTTTTTAAATAATTTGAAAAAGAAATAATTTCTCGAACTCGATGAGGTTAAATTGACTAACTATGTTTGGTACGTGCAACGAGGGTGAAATTTAGCCAACCGAGTAATCTTACAGATTTTCAGTCCGAGGAAAAGAAAAAGAAGTAGGTACTAGAAAATGTTGAGCGTATGACGATAATGCAACAGGAAACATTTCCAAGGAGAAAAACCTTATGTTATGAAGAGACAAATTTAACAACGCGACCGAAAGAATATATGTTTAGTGGCGGATTTAAGGGGGGGTCGCCTTTGGCGCGCGCCAGGGGTTCCTTCAAGTAAGGGGCTCCGGAAAAATATTTCAATGCTTAATCTCAGAAATATTAAATATCTCATTTTAAAATATACGAAGGGAAATTTATTTTTTGCACTGCGATGGTTTACTTATTAAAATGCGGGGGTCAAATAAAAATGATAGTCGTTAGGCGAGGTTTCGGTATATATTTAGATTGTAGAGCCCCCAATAGTTTAGCGCCAGAGGCCTCAAAATATCTGAATCAGCCACTGGATAGGGTAAGGGAAAATGATGAAATATAACAAAATAGCCGTTTATAGGAATCTGTATTCCAAATGTGTATTCAAATATTATGAGCGCAACTAAACAGTACAGCTTGTCCACTTTACGAAGACAGGTAAGGGAAATATAACAAAATAGTCGTTTATAGGAATCTGTATTCCAAATGTATATTCAAATATTATGAGCGCAATTAAACAGTACAGCTTGTCTGCTTTACGAAAGCAGTGCGCAGTACGACATACGCAGGCAGGACGAGTCCATCCTCGAAACGTGGCCGTTTGTAGGTGAGGCCGTGTTTAGGCCCAGGGAAGATATCAACTTCCAAACCAAAACGGCGTTACTGCGCATGTCGTGTGACGTCGTCTTTCCCCTTACGGTTTCCCCTCCTCCTTCCTTACCTTCCCCTCTCATGCGTCGACGGCTGCCTTCACAAAACGGACAAGCTGTACACCTATAAGGGGAAATATGCGAACTTGAAATATGCGATCGAGCGAAATCGCGTAACCATAAAACCGTACATAAGACAGATTCACATTTTAGCTACAAGGTATCTGTTCTCAGTGGTAATTAACCGCTTACCTATTTCCTCCTCTCTTGCCCTCTTCCCATATTTTTCATTCATTATTCTACTTTAATCCATTACTCTTCTTTTCTGTACGCCTTCTTAATTAAACAAACTTCCTTTCTTTCTCCATTCCTATTATCTTCTCCCAATTCCTTTTTTCCCTCTCCACTCCCCAAATATCCTCTTTCCCTTCCTCCTTACCCGGGCCAGCTTGACGGCGGTGCTAACAATGCGAATGTGCTTACAGACACGCTCTCTAAAACAAATTAAAATAAAAACGGCAAATATGTCTAACACTCTTGTAATAAGAGAAAAAGTTGCTTTATTTATTAAAAATTGTCATCGCAAATTTTTGAATCGTTAAGAGGCCCATCGCGGACACTTTAAGCCTGGCCCCGCAATTTTCTAAGCTACTTCCTCATGGGCGGCTCGATGAACTTGGCGTCCCGGACTTTGTAGTACTCCAGAGCCTCCCTCCGTCAATGTTTGTGAAGATGTTTTCAAATCACACGTTAATTTCTTTATCGCTCTGTAAAAATTATTGACAGGAAAAAATAACATGATGATCAGAGTTTGGCGTCTCGGGCAGCCGCCCTTACCCCGAGTCGGCCACTCTGAACCCACTTCCTCCCTTCTCTGCTTTCCCTCTTTTCACTCTTATACCCTACTTTCATGTCATTATCCCAGTATGGTTACATCTCAACTATACCGTTAACCTCCCTACAGCCTTCTCCTTAAACGTATGTATTTTCTCATCAGGCGGCGAAATCCCACGGTAATAGTTTGTATATCCACATATTTATACAGCTAAGATAAGGAGCTCGCGATAGGCGTTTGTTAAAAATTTCTATGCTCGGCGAGCCGATTGTTGAGCTTAGCAATCCACATTATTCGGAGGTTAGTGACGCATCACGGTCTGATAATATTGGGACGCCAAAAGATTAAGAGCGCTTTCTAGATCGTGTTACGTAGCAGTTTATTATCTAAAAGACGCCAAACAACTGCACATGAAATATGCTTATTCGATGCCACCACCCTTGACATAGATATTAGTTATTAACGATATTTAAACATTTCAAATAAAAATGTCATTTTTATTTACAATATTATCTTGTTTTTTTTTATTGAAATCCCTTATAATTCCCGCAAAGATCGGATAACGCGATCTCAGGGCCGCAAAAAAGGTCATTAATTCGATGCTGAATGGGTTGCCTAAATAACAGGGGCGGCGATAATAGCGATCCGATTGTTATATATTTGGCAGCACACCTCTGGCTAAAATGGTTAGCCGTATATCAAGGATGGGCAACCTTTTGTAGAAGTTGGTAGTTGCGAATCCTTGGGAGGGACGTAATGGAGGTGGGCAGTGCATTGGAGGGACGGATTAGAGTTTTAAATCGTGTTGTAAGATTTATTATTACTTTTATTTTTTAAATATGAATTTTTACGTTAAATTTTACGGATCTCTTTCCAATTATTGCATATCGGGCCATATGATACACTTTAGACGTTTCACTCCACAAACTGTGTGAACTTATTTCGTCTGACTTTAAAACTGTGCCTCCTAAAATCTTGATAATCGCATTTCACGTCCCCCAACTTCACTACTGTTGCCTGCGATAATAATCGGCGGATTTCTTTCTGATATATCTCCCGATAACTGTGCTAAATAGTCATATTCTTTCATCAACCATAAAATACAATAGTAATCAATCAATAGGATATGAAGCGAACTCGATATTAATTTTTCGAATATAATTAACGAAAATTAGCTAAGATTTTGTTAAAATAGTCCTTGGATTACATTTGCTGGGGTGGATAATTTATCACTGAAAAGCGCCAAAACGAAAATTAAGAAATTCTCTTTGAGGATTGACCGATTTGTTTTCACTGTGAAATCATGTTTCTAATTTCTCTTTTGGTTGGCATGAGCGTCAGCAGAATTCTTTGAAGGGTATCATGGGATATTCATGATTTCATCGCAAATGTTCGCCAGCCGCGACTATGTCAGGGACATAACCCTCGAGGTTGGTGAGGGATTATCGTATGTTATTAAGTGGCACTGACGATAACATAATATAATTCTGCACAAATTTATGCTTATTTATACAAATATCAGGGTTACATTATTAAATTATTTTTATCGTTGAATGTAGATAAAGGAGAATCGTTTTTATAAATAATATCTTAAATTACTGTTTAAGCTGTATATGTACATTGTAAAATTTGTATTATTATTAGAGAATTTGTCGCTCCAATATGTATAGAAAGGTCGAGAAAGCTGCCACCGATAGCAGATTTTAAAAGTCTACGGACGGTGAATCGCCACTGATGACGGCTGTTTCGTAGCCGGTACGCTCATATAATATTCTCGATCTTTTTATAGTTATTGTAACGGCATACTTTCATCAGTTTTATTCTAGCCATAATGCGAGCTGGATAATAATCCTCTTTTAAATTATTATCCCTTGTTTATTACTGTTAACACAATCATATAGCTATAGTCTTTCTCAACGTCTCGGAGCGTTTTATTAAATCACGCGAATGGCGGAAAAACTGATCTGAGTGCAACAAATGTCTGGAAGTAGTACTTAACAATTTTTCTCACGTCATTTCAGGTTTCCGGCTGCGTTGTTATTGGCATTGGATCGTGCATTTTGTTTAATCCCGCAAAGGCTCACCTATATCGCGTAGTCACAGCGACTGTTGACGAAAAAATAGGCGAAGCTGATAAGGCTCTCTACATAGCGAAGGACGGGCTCAATAACGTCGCATACTCTCTTATAATTATTGGAGTATTTGTTGTGTTTACAGGATTTCTCGGGTGCTGTGAATTATTTCACGAGAAAAAATGTCTCCTAGTAGCGGTGAGTATGCAATACGTTTTGATTTTTGGTCTTAAAATAAGTTGTAAAAATTTAATTTTATACATTCATTGCTTCTTATATGTTAGACAATGTATTGTGCTGTTTGACAACTAAGATCTACACGTGGACTTATGCAGAATATTTTCCAGGGATGCAAAAGAAGATTTAGAATTTTTTTTTATTTTATCTTTATTTTAAATAATATTGTAGCTTTAACAACCTGCGAACAACACAGGAGCATGAAGAGATGCATACATGTTAGGGATCCCCCGAAGACCTCAAAAGGAACGACTGCGTAATAAAGAAGACCGGAGTCTGCGATGTAATTATAAGTATAAAGGCGCTAAAGTGGAATTAGACGGGTCATATTTCTAGAAGAGAGGATGAGCGTTGGACGTCTAGCGCCACCGAATAAATCCTAAGAAACGACAAGAGACCTAAGGATAGCTGTGGAAGACGGCTTGTAAAGTTCTTAGGGCAAACTTGGAGGAGAGAGTTAGTTGACAAGAAAAACTCCAGGAGTCTGGGGGAGACCATCATCAGGCAATGCATTGAAAATGGTCGATGAAGAGTGAGAGGAATTGTTGAAGTAACGGCTAAAACAGAAGAGTCTCGGTAGAAGAATATTGAAGGGAGGAGAGAATATATGCACGGCCACTCCATCGGTCTACATCTCATTCCTGAAGATTTACGGCGCAACTCGTGCGAAACGTCGAGCATCAACCATGTTCTCAACGCTGCGAAACCCGAAAACCACCATCAGCAGCTGTAACTTTAGACGCACGTTCGGTCTCGATACTCAAAGTTGGCACGCTACATATCCTAGTCTGATTCATAAAGCTCCGTACATAGTTTTTAATTATTTTTAATTTTGAAAACGATATCGCAGCATTCACAGTTGTGACTGACAATGCCAGAAACAGCATGGAGACGATACAAGCCTGTAATAAATCACATCGATTTCTACTATACGAAAATTGTCTATACCACTGTTTTCGTATAGCCCTTCCCAAGGCCATTCGAAAAAAGTGCATAGAGATGTGTCACTGTATTTTGGCATAATATTATAAATTCAGGAGAGATTAATATCTTTCTGAACATACCTCTTCCACAATACATATAAGCAGATACAGTTACGTATTTCTACGTAAACGCAGTCGAAGGATTCTTATTGCTCTTTGGTTGAGCCCTTCCACGCCGAGCGGGGTTTGTAGGGGTGTCCGGTACGCCACTTCTAGCTATAAAATATATATACAACAGTGAGTTGTCAGTAAAGATGTTAAATCAATGAATCCCCAAAACTCTTAACCACTAAATATAAAATTTTGATCCTCACTGTAATTTTAGCATCTCCATTTTGTTGGCATATATGACTTTTTTCTGAAGTAGAAGTTTTCAAGCTAATAGCTATAAAATTTTGAACCTCATTGTAATTTTTACATCATGTTGTATTATTTCAGTACTTCATCTGCCTGTTTGGTTTAGTATGCGCTGAGGTTGCCTTAGTGGTGGTGACGATGATATATAGAGAAAAAATTTTAAGTGGCTTGCAAGATCGGATGACCACTAGCATGCAAAACTTGTATGCCCAAGACCTCGCCTTGACGAATTCGCTGGACTTCGCCCAGTTTGAGGTAAAGTGATATTTTTATAGAGAGGGTGTAATCAGGATGTCTATCGCTATTAACAGGTGGGTCGTTAACTATTACAAGGTAAACAGCTGAAATTAGTGTGGTTATATCATTCGATAAGAAGGTTTCATGCTGTAAAATGAAAACTATGAAGGAAATAATGATTACTGCGTTCAAGATCGTGCGTTTAATTAAGACAAAGGGCAGTTGTTGATCCAATGAGGATGGGGCGATCGCCCTTTCTCCATTGGATAGCCCCACCGCACCAATTGAAAACGATTTTAAACCCATTCCATAATAATAATAATCTATTTCAGTGACTCTCAACCTTTTACATCTAACGTCCTACAAACGTTTTGTCCAATAATCCGGGTCCACCATGATAAAAACCAATCCCTGGATTTTCCAATAAGTGGGTTTTTAGGTTAAATGCATTTTAGCATTATAATGACAACTAATGACGATTTTTAAAGACATTAAATATTGCGATAGTTTTGTCGAGAAAAAGATTTATAACAATTATTTTCGGAACTTCGCGTCTCAGTGGTTGAGAAAATTCGCTTTAGTTCACGTCACCGAGTAGATCCTTTGTACAATGGCAAAAGAGACATCTCGAGGGATGTTCAGAATGAAGAGACGTCGGTAATCATTAATGGAAGAACCATCCTCTCCTTGAATGCTTCCATCTCCCACTATCTCCCCATGGAAATTTCTGAAGCCGTCCTTGGCATGAGTTCTCTAAAAGCACGTCTTAATTGGAATAAATCCGAACGTTTAAGACTTTTTGCTTCTCGCTAAGAAAAAATGGCTTAACAGAGTGAGCGATGATTGATACAAACAGTTACAAAACTAGGCATGGTTGTTTATCCTTTTTTTTTGTTTGATCACACCAAGGGAAATGAATTCAATTTCATAGGAGGGATACAGTATATTTCTCAAATCTTAAGTTCCGTGAATTTCTCTAAATAAAGTTCAAAACTGTTACCGCGGCTGTCGCGACATCTAGTACTGTATTCAAAACATCCACTCTTCATCTCCTCCTCTCACATCTCCCTCTCTTTCCTCTTTCTCTTCCTATGCAGACAAATTTTCTCTCGTCTACGCCATATAGATTCATGATAGAAATATGAAATGGACATTATATTTTAATTAAAAACATACATGTAATTTATAAACATCCGAAACTGTCAATGGCACAGAGAGTTTCGTATCCTCGTAGACAAATCAATTGCGCAAGTTGACTTCCCTGTAATAAATCCGGAAAAATTGTTCTCGCATAACTCAACATCGCAAATTGGACATCGGTCCTTTTCTGTTCGTAGTCGTCCATAATCTGTTCACTCAACCCATTGCCGTCTCGGGCATTGTACGAACCATTGGTTGACATGACGACGCTCGAGGCAATTCAATGTACTACCCTGAAAAATTTTCTCACTTCCGCCCATTTACCACACTCAGTGCAAATAAAATACCCCATACTTTTCCACCTAATCGTGTGGGTATAATTTGATTGAAAAAGATTAATCACGGAACTACGCATCAAAAAATTTGCGATTTTCCTGGGTAAAATTTTGTGGATGGGCGTCCATTTTATATTTCCATAATGAATCTCCCTCCATTTTAGGAATAAAGCAAATTCATACTGACGATTCAAAATAAATCAACAAAAGGTTGTGTTATTTATTCTTTGGCAAAATATAATATAACCTGTATTTTAAAAAAACCGGTTATTTAAAGAAGAAATATAATAATACCTCTTTTTTGTCGGTTCGTTTTAAATCTTTGGATTTCAAACGAAGATTGCGGTATGGTTTGCGAAAGAATAAGTAAAATATTACCATATCCCATTCATCGATGACGAAAATGAATAGCTACTGACATCTGATCCCGAAACCTAGACATCGATTTTCAGGCTCTGCCAGAGGTCGTGAATCCCTCTACTGCTATCTAAAAGTGGTAATGGGTGACTTCAACGCTAGGGTAGATGAAAGAAAGAAATATGACAGCGAACTTGGAAAATTGGGCTATGCAGACGGAAACGAACCCTGAGACCGACTTGTAGAATTTTCTGAATATACCAGACTCAGCATAATGGACACCTCCTTTAAAAATAACCCTAATAGAAAATGGGCCTGGAAGAGACCCAATGATATCAAATATGAAATTGACTACACAAATGTCAATAAAGGCAGTTAAAAAACGGCTCTGTCCTCATCCAGTTTAGAACTGGAAGCGATTATGGATTGATACAATGCAGGGTTACATTCAACTCTAAATTGAAAAGACTGAAGCTGGTGAGGACATCTATGAAAACAGAATTATCAAAAGGACCGAAATAAGTATTCTAGCTTGGACACAAAAATCGACTCAGTGTATCTTCAAATCAAGTGTCTCAGGCTTCCTAAAGAGGAGAATGTATGGCTAGTGTGATCTGCCTGCTCTGATCTATGGATGTGAAACATGGACCAGAAGCCAGAACAGTCCAGCGCTTAAAACAACGCAGAAGATCATGGAGAGATGTATCCTAGGGATCACCCAGACAGGCCGCAAAAGAAGCGACTGGGAAAAAAAGATCACATGGGTCTGCTAAGTAATTAGTGCAGTAAAGGTGCTATAATGGCAGCAGGCGGAATATAATGCAAGAAGAAATGATCAGCTTTAGATACAGCATCATTGAATGGATCCCAAGGAATATCGAGAGACCGAAAAGAAGGCCGCAAGATATTTGGAACAGAGAGGTTAAGGGTTAATGCTGAAGTAATCCTAAACGAAATACTAATTTCCGAAATAATATTAGAAAAAACATAAACCAGGCATTACCCAAACATTTGACAAAGTTCGAACATAAGTCATCACATGTATAATGAAATGTTTTACACAATAAAGGCACTTTCTCAATAACGATATTTTTTTAATAGGTAGGATTTTCTTTTATATTGAAAGAAGAGAGATGTTTCGTTAGAAATGTCAACAATTTAATTGATCGCTTCCTGTAATAAATTTCAATTCTGCTTTCAGTTCCAATGTTGCGGCTCTCGCAATGGAAATGACTATAAGATTTCCAAGTGGAGAAATGTAACCAGTTCTTCCATAAAAAATGTACCTCTGACATGCTGCTCTCTTACCAACTCCTTCGTAAGTATCCCGTGGTCCCAATGATACAATGATCAGCGTTTTATTTATTATATTATCCATTATGATGAGCCCAAATTTATTTCGTTGCCGTATTACGTTAAGTAACCGTTGACAAATTATAAAATTTTCAGGACTGAAGAAATGTTTTCTGCGTAGAACGAAAATTGAAATGTATAGAAATAAAATTTAAACCGTTTACTATGCAGGAAGTAATTTTAATTTCTCATTTACATAGTATATACTGAAAGTATTGTAATCGCAATAAAGTTCCATTTCGATATTTTGATGGAAATGTAAGTTTTAGGTGCCCCAGAATTTAAAAAAATTGTTTTCGCCATGCTATTTGTCAGTGCGCGATTCTAGGGCCTAAACGGTTGAACGAAATCGAATGATAGCTCATGTTCATGTATACGACTATCCAGAACAGACGAACGATATAGCGGAACAATAGCTTTGATTAAAATTCATTGTTATAGGGCTTGGTGCCATAAACAATCTATATTATAATAGGCGTAGGATTCTTGTTTGTTTGTTTTCTTGTCAACACACTTTTGCAGCCACTCTCTAGACGAGATTCAAGATAATTTCCGAGTAGGTACGAGTTTGAAATTTGGCAGGAATGCATGAATCACGCATTAAAAGGCAACGACAAAAAAACATCTCGAAAAAAGACCCGGGTTCGACTCCAGGAGATAATTTCTGTTTCCCGTAATATAATACCGTATATGCCCGAATATAAGGCGACCCCCCATTTTCCTAATGAGAGAATCCAAAAAAAGGTTTTTTGGCCAGTTTGAACATATAAACTTTTTATTATATTTAAAAGTTTTTTTATTTTTTTATCAATAACATACTTTATTTAAAAAACCAAAACTCATTGACAATTTTATTCAAACCTTTCACACGCATCTTCGACATCATTGTCTTTGTCATCACTAGAGAATTTAAAAAAGTATAACATCGATATTGCCTACTTACCGTCAAAAAGGATTTCAAGAAGAGAAATTTTCAGATGTTGGACTTATCGTAGGTGGGAACGCGGACTACTCTTTGGACTTAGGAAGTTTGTGTAACACTAACGGATTACCGACTAAACTTTCTATTAAATAGTGCGAAAAGGAATGGACATCTCTTGGATTTGTACGATGGTCAAAATACATTAATGTTATGGACAAAGTATCTAAAAAGTTTGATTAGACTACTTTGTTGTTCAAAATAAAGTGATTGAGAGAGCGCCCCGTAATATGAGAGACTGTTGAGACAGCTCCCCGTAATAAGAGAAACTTTGTAAAGACTCGAATATAAGGCGACCCCCTCTTTTCTGAGGGACAATTTAGGGAAAATACCTTTCCTTATAATCGGGCATATACGGTACGTAAAATGCGATCTTTCGACGTGCAGACTTTCACTCTTTCGCAAATTAAAATTTGGAACAATTGACCTACAATCACTGTACGTAGGCTGTTTTAAATAAGAATGTAGAAGGTTCCTTATTCTTATCGTCGATGTTCACCTTCCGTTCGAAATTACTCATATTTAACGAATGGTTAAAATTCCTTACCAAATATCGCGCTTTTATCGATAAGTTTCCTGGAGAACGAATATCATTGTTGAGACTCAGGATTCCTATTATTGCCACAATACTCATACGTCATACGATAGAAATACGAGCATTTACGTAAATGTATCGAGCGAGAGGGACGGAGGGAGTGAGAGGGAGGGGAGAGCGAGAGAGAGGTGGGGGGGGGGGGGGGGACACGGCAATATAATTTTCTTTCCCGACATAATGACGGGCATTTACGCCAAGTACTTAAGTATTGTAGATATGAAATTTTTAAAAATAATGTCCAATAAACTTTCAAGCTTCTCTGAGTTTATTATTAAAAATGCTGGCAACATTTCAAATTTGAAATGCAGACTTCTCTAGTACTACATAAGCTACATTTCCAAAAAAAATAACTAGTATATCGAGTTCAACGCCTAGCCACAGTCCGGCTCTCCTCAGTCCTCTGACGTCATGCAACAATCTACGTTCAGTAATAATGCTTTATCGCATATATCAGGGGTCTCCAACGAGTCGATCGCGATCGACCGGCCGATCTTTGGCCCCTTTAAAGTCAATCGCTGAATCTTGCCTCAACGATATTACTTTTCATTGAATCATGTGAGAAATGTTGAGCCGATGTAGATTTTGAACTTAAGAGTTGGAAATTTTTTTACCGAGCTATGCAGGTGATTTTATAATCGTTCAAAAATTAAGAGCAATTGGAATGCATAAATCAAATAATACAGATATCTCTCGATACCAGTTCTCGCAGCGAGACACGAGCGTATAGTTCTTTATCGACCCTGAGTATTCTTAAGTGTACGTGGTGTTCCAATCGCGAATTATTGCAAAAGGCAAAAGTTTGAGGCTAACTGCGACTTTATGTGTCACTTGATTAACTAATTCAACTTATGTTTTGGTTGATTTCTTCCATTTGTATATTTATTTAATAGCCTCTTTCTTCAACTTCTAACGAAAACTCGAATAAAACTTTATTCCACTTTGTCTAACTCGAATAAAAAGTTTTTTTGCGATTAAATTGGATTGACGTGTTAAGCAGGACATTTCATGTTATGATGCTGGTTTCGATGTCTCTTAAAGTTGGGGAGAAATTTGCGGCGATTCTCCCCCCCCCCCCCCCATCCCCCCTACTCAACAGTATTTCTCGTATCGAGGCTCACTCCGCTGCGTCGATCCTCGGTAAATTTACAAATGAATAGTAGATCTTGGGTGCTGAAGGGTTGGAGACCCCTGGCCTATATGGATTCGCCAATCCACATAATACTTGACGTTTACCAAGTTCGATTTTCACATAAATTAGGTTATCAATACATGAATAGTATTTACGAGCGGAAAAATTTTTCCGCGGTTTCGTTGTTTTTGTAGGAAGTGTTTCCTCGGAGTTATACGTATATGAGAAACTTTGTGCTATGTATTTAAAAAAAACCATGTTCACGGAAATGTAACCACGCGATGAATTACATTCATTTTCTTACTGCAATTTAACGGGCTTTTTAATGTTTCTCATTTACTTGTATCGTTAGCGCATTCTTTTCTGAAACTTCGCGCTCCCCCATTACATATTTTTAGCCGCCGTCTTTCAATTTTTCACAGCGCTAGGTATCGTAGTTTACCTAACACGAATAGCAACACTAATATAAAAAAAATCAAATTTAAACTTGATTATACCAAGTTAAACTTGTTATACGAGCTATGATAGCAATTTTTACTCAACCGTTCGTTTGCGGCACCATCATAAATTATTATTCCCTTTCGAATGTGTTTCAATGTTGTCGAGCATGACCCACATTCCCGACGATTCGACAGATTCTCTTGCGGTTTTAGAGTTAAAAACCGCCTGCGTGTCATCATCCGTAGTGTCTTGCTGACTAGGAAATACATGTACGGTCAGGTATTTGCGTGTTTCGAGGAGAGCACGCGAATCAGCGCTCCGTCCTTCGGAAGGGACGTAAATCCGTTGTCCCCCTTGGTGCTTCTCGTTAAGGGCAGGCTAATGCTGGTACCGGGTTTCTCTCCTACCTTGCTTTGTGATTTAGACTAAGAAGCCTAATAGCGCTGGTAGTTGTTTGAAGTCACAGGGTCCCAATTCAAGAGTCAAGACCAAAGGGGAAAACTGCTTAACGTCCCTTCCGAAGGTAGGTTCGCTGACTTGCCTATTCTCGAACCACATAATTAAGGGGTTGAAAAATCCGACCTTCCCCGGATATGAACACGGGACCGCTGGGTGGAAGGTCAACGTATAACTGCCCCTAATTTTTGTTTCCAAACAGGATGAAGATGCATATTTGAATCCCAAGCCTTTTGATGAATACACATGTCAAACCGGAGAACCACTGCCAGAAGCAAAGCCTCTTAAAGAGTTTCGTCACAATAACGTGAGATCAACGACCTTTATTTTCTGTATTTTTACAGATGCGCAATCCTATAAGCTATTATTTCAGTCATCTAAATAGATCATTGTTCATATACTTTCCCTATTTTCAGGGCTGCTACACAAGTTTGGAAGCGTGGTTCCGTAGAGATTCCTCACTTATTATAGGCGCCGGCATTGGCATGTCGACTCTGGAGGTGGGTATAGCATATTTTTTTAATAAAAAATTATAGTTACAATACAAAGTAAAAGTGTGTAATTTAAAAAATATTTTTTCCTCAAGGTCTTTGGAATGGTTTTGACCCTTTGTCTTTGCCGTACTGCTGACGATATTGTTTAGATTAAGTTATATCACATCATGTAATTGATTTGGCATTCCAAGTGGCCATTAAACTATGTGTGCATAGAAATCATAAGCCGAGGCGCATAGTATATTAATGCCCTTGGACTCTTGAAGGTAGTGGCTTGTGAATGTTTTACTGTAACCTCCATCACAATGTATTAGGATGAGGTAATATATTCCCCAAACAATGGAAAGGGGGTGCTACACAGTTACCTGAGCTACTTGCATGCCTCTTAAATACTCAATGACTAAAAGGTTAGCCACATATATAAAATTTCCTGATTAAATAATTTTAATGTGATGGATGTTTGACCATGAATATATACTCAGTATTCCTAATGTTTAAATATTTACCAATGCATCCATTAGATTCTTGTTTGAAAATGATCAGGAATTACAGCTCACATTTAGAAATGAGGTTGAAATTATCTTGCTAACCTTTTTGCATTTCCTACCAAATCCTGAAAAAACTAACTTCTCTGATATCAAAACATTTTTTAAATGATAATCTAATAAATGCTTCCAAAAGATATCTTAATTGAAATACAATTCTATAAATACTTCTCAATAGACGTTTTGAAATATTTTATCTTCCAAATAAAGCTTTTTACAGCATGCAGACGATAAAATTTTCATAAAAATGTAACCTGCAAAAGTGTTGCAGCTTCAAATTTTATAGTAGCATCCAAGCCTAAAATGTACCATAGTAGAAATTCTTAGATTTCATGTTTGTGATAAATGTAGTCTGTATAGTTTACAAATGTATAGAAAACTATACTGTGACTCTGATCATGAGACCCTGGAGTTATCACAGTTACCTCATTAAGTGCACTTAGCTTGCAAAATTGTGGCGCTCATGTAATGAAACATTACCAGCTATCTAAATTGTACTATTTATAACTATATAATGGAACATTCACTCATTCTAGTCGAGCATAAAATCTGTTATAGTATTGCTTCTACTGAATCAATTAATAGATTATTTAGTTTAACAAGTATTTAAGATGAAGCAAATAATTACCATTCCACAGCAATGCTGATATTATAAAGTAATAATGAGTTATCCAGTCTATTTTAGGCTATCACTAAAACAAATATTGCAATTTGGAGAATAAGTTGGTTTAATCAACTTGTAAAAAATATAGCTAACAAAAAGTGTATGACTACATTAAATTATAAAATAACCCTCTATGAATGGAACTAAAACTTTAGCTTGAAAGCAATAAAACTAAATAAATAAAAAACACTGCTGTGTGCTCAAATTCTATCTTGATACTGAAAAATGCAACATTTAAATGGTCTTGATAATTGTAAGATTGACACAACATATGAAACAAACTGACATTCTCCAAACTTTTCATCAGCAATGCTAAATGTTTAACCATTTGTATTTCGATGTCAATATTTAAGCAATATGCCAATGTGTCAAACTATTATTGACAGCTTTTTGTGTTAAATGTTTATGAAATCATGAATATCTTCGACAATAAGTATAAATGAACAATTACCAAATAGGTATGTTATTCCTGGAAATTTGAAAAACTTCCCCAACTACGAAGGGGTAAAGTTTCAATGAACCAACAAATTCTTTTAGCATCTATAGTATATGTAATTTATTACTGGATCTGTCATGGTTAATCATTCAAACTTAACATTTTAAGGGCATATATCATACATTCCTAAATGGCAGACATGCTGGATGTAACTAAAGGAAAGCATACTTATGAACATCCTGTTGTATGCAATTTTTATGAATTGATTTATTCAAGTTTTCCTGTGCATAGCTGTTGAGACTTTTAATGGAAGAATGCTATCAAATGAAGCTTATGCACTTCTACCGTTTTGTACTGATTTTTGATAAGGTAAAATTATGAACAAGCAGCTTATTTTAACATCAATATAAATTTTGGACATATTCCTTGATATGATATAGGAGGACTTATTGCTATCAATACAATTATTCATTTACTGCCCTTTTAATGATAAGTAACTAAGTACATGACTGATAAATTGATAAGAATGATTTTAAAAATGAAATCTACTGACAGCTCCAGTGATTATCTAATTAATGAGCACCTGCAGAAACAAAAATTAAAATGTCAATTATTAATTATATGAATAGATGTTTTTGTAAAATCTGTGTAACAAAAAATAACCTGTATATACTGTAATTCACTTTTAATGTAAATTTATCAATTCTAATTAGTGTTAGAAATTAATTTTAAAATTTTGTGAATAATAATGTTGTCAATATAAATCAATTTTTAGCTATAGCTACAATGCTGTAATGTTATAATAGATACAATCAGGCCCTCTCAGAGGTTCAGAGGGGCCTAGGCCACTTCCAAATTTTGAGGCCCCTGGTCACAATAAAAATTTTAAAATAAGCTCAATTTCAAATTTATTTTTATCATGAAATGATAACTAATTTGACCTGAACAAGAAGAATCTGACCAGATCCCCATTTTTCCATTTAGTTATATCTCATACCTGCCAAAAAAAATTAACAAGTGTCTGATTTTGGCCACCCTTGAGCTCGAGGCCCAGGCCAAAGGGCCCTCCTGGCTCCCCCTCTGATTGGCCCTGGATACAATGGCAGTTAAATAAAAATAGGAAAACCTAGCAAATGATTTATTAATAAAAACTCAAAATATGAATTTTGCATAAATCACGTCAAGGTAATTCTGGTAAATTTAAAAAATTTAGTTATAAGCACCATAAAATTATGATGTCACCAAAGATGAGACAATTGTACTAACAACATTCTAAAAGTTATTCAACAATTTGTTTTATTTTCCCTTGTACATTTATCATAAGGAAAATGGAAAAGTGCTCTTTTGACAAGTTTTGGTGAAGACAACATGTGGTCACATGTTTTACATACTCTTATGGCAAAGTTCACAACATTAAGTGCTAGGCACTTAAAAATGTAATGTGTTAAATGCTTAGATTAATTAAGGCAGTATGCCAAAACATTACAATTTTTCCTAACATTCTACTAGGCTTGAACCTAACTGTATTAGTTCACACAATAGTCCAAGGTAGCCTATGCCCATAAAAAAACCTTTCAGTAGAAAATTTCTACTGGTTTTAATTAAGAAACCAGGCTTTTGCTGGGTAATAATGTAACGGATTCTTGATGGCTTATGACATGAAAACTGACTGAAACGTCAGCAATGATTTTCACCATTAACTAGGTTGTATATGGAAACAATTACAAACATAAATAGACTATTATCAAGCAATAAATGATGAAAAAAATCAATGTCACTATTAAACCAAATGATGATATGGAATGAATCGGCATGTAATTGTTATATAAATTTCTAATTCAGGCTACATATTGCATTCAACTGAAGTAGCATAATACAGCTAGCCTGCCTATTTCTATTTACATTGAACTCTTGATGACTTACTGAAAGATTTTGGGTAAATGAATGTTTTAGACTTTGGTGTAAGAAAGAAAACGATAATTTTTTAAGAAGTTGAAGCAAAAAGGCAAAATAATAACTTATATAGATGTGTGTATATGTACATGTATATAAATATATATACATACACAAACATGTGCACAAAAGCAATAACTAGCAAATTAATATTTTGTAAATAGGAAAAAGAAGACTTAACTTTGATTCTTTACCAGATTCATTTCAACAAGCCTTTGCATTCAAAATTTATAAAAGAACCACCATTTAATGATGATTAGATTCTTGCACTCTTTGACAATAACAGAGTGCAAGAGTACAGATTACATTTATAAACTTTGAATTATATAACATTCTACTTCTTCCAACATTCTTACACCAATATCCAACTGGTTCATTATTGATCATGCATTAGATATAAATTGGCCATTAGAAATGGAAAATGACTTAAATGACTTAGAAAGTCAAGCCAGCATCCTTGTACGTGGTAAATATTTTCTCAATGGAATTTACATATGCAGCTGTTCGCAAGTCGAGTCCCAAGTTGAACTTCATTGCTGTTTTCATGATAGCCTAAATTAAAATAAAATTTAAAAAAAAATTAGTACTGCTTGTATCAAAAGAAATTTCAACCATAGTTTCACCTAAATTGGCAAGTGACAACAAATCAAACCACTCACCCTTGCAGAGCGTTCCATTGTGTAGTCGAGACCAGAATGTACAATATCCTTCTCTGAAGCACCAGAAATACGCTTCTGGAAAGCTTCTGAAGGAGTGACTGGAATTCTGCCACCAACACGACCAAAGCGTCGTTCCAATGATTCTTGCACGGATTCTGTAAGTAACATTATATGTAAAATGAAAATTAGCATTCTTTTTCAGTGTATTAGCCAACATTTTTCCCAATAATATTTTGTCCTAATATTTATCAAGAATAAATTTAAAATGAGGGACCTGATTATAAAAAGACTGATAAATAGACAACAAAATTAATCAACTTTTTTACTATATCTTAAATTTTTATGCTTAAATAAAATGAAGTGCCCATTAAAATTTTCAATGAATTCATCAGTTTATCTGTAACACAATATTAACATGGTGCCTTTAGAATGCTGGACTGGACTTTTGGCATACACAACTTTTAGATGAAAATGACTAAGAAGAATGTTTAATGATGATACTACTACACTTAAATTATTCAAGACCAAATTTACTCGCATAAAAGCTGCACTGTTTCTTTCCAAATTTTGCATCTTCAGAATGAGTATGCCACTTATAAGCAAGGGAGAAAAGTCTACAAATGTGAGATCATTCTTATATTTCTCAAAGACTTCACTAAATGGCAAATATATTAATGCAGCCCACCATGTAAAATGGTTGAATGCCCCTGCATTATGTGACAAAAAGTTACATAATTATTCCAACTAATAAAAAAAGGAAAGATATATTATCATTATTATTAATGGAATTATAAACAACAATTTTTGCCAGAGACTGCAGTGGGAATGACCAGGGCATGCAATAAAATGCACCATGGTCTGTTGGATGTCAATGTATCATCAAAGTTTAGTCCCATAATATGATAATTCAGTCTGTGTTGCCTTCAGTTTGGGAGTCGTTTTCACTTCTCATCTTTTCCACATGCAACATGTTTTGAGTAAAATCCTGTACATCCCACGATTTTCACCTATAAGTCTCTTTTGCCTGTATCTCAAAATATAAACATGTTGCTAATCGATCCAAATAATTAACCAAAATATAGTTGTATGTAAGGATATTTAGAAATATTTATGTACACTTAATGATATCTTTAAGTGACTTTTAGTTTGTCCAAATTGTTTAGACCTAATCAGGATTTTTGAGATGCAGCATATATTTGAAACTTTTTTCCTAATTGTCTCAAAATAAAAAATGAAAAGGCTTATAGGGGAGTAATTACAATATTAAGTTATCATATTAAAAATTGTAATGGCTTCTTTCCAGTCATTTGCAAGAAGGCAAATATATTATAAACTATTCTTTAAACTAAAATGGTATAATTTCAAATAAAACATTAAGAAAACCTGCCAATAGTACCAAACATCATCGCATTCCACAAAATCAACCTTACATCTTCTCCTCAGAATATCACATCGAAGACATAAAAGAAATATCTACTAACATATTCCAAATGAGGTTGCTGAAAACCTCCATATGGTGTATAATTATATTGTGTGAGAGAAATGTAATATGCAGAAAGATGATATGAGCAGATTCTAGACTTTTGAGATGCAAGCATGGCATCGAATAGAGAAAATTAGTTGGACTACAAGAAAAACTAATGAAGTTTAACATGGCGTACAAGAAAGTCCGAGCTTTGTTAGTGTAATAAGAGAAAAACAAGAAAAGTGTGTACCAAATTATCGAAAGTCTGTGGAAAGAATTCATAGAAGAGGGATAAGGAGGGAAGGTGGGGAAGAGGTAGGAGCAGAAAAGGAATACCGTAATTTTCCGATTATAATACGCAACCTATATAATACGCACCCATGTTTTTACGAGTGAAATGTGAAAATTGTCTTATCACCATGTATAATACGAAACTCATTTTTTTGTAAAAATATCACGGTAATTTTTAATTTGGTTATTAGCAGTATCGAGACAGTTCTCGCCTTGCCGTCAAGTGAGATACTGTATTTACTCGCGTACCTAATACCCGCACCCCTGTTTTTGGAAGTAAATATCTGGGAAAAAAGGTATTCGTGTAATGCCCGCACTTTAAAAATTCCAATTTTGTTATTTAACGGCAACACTAAACTAATCTATCTGAAGTCGAGCCTGATGACGCGTAAGCGGCAAAAAACATGTATTTAAGACGTAAATATTAAAACAACTTTTAATGCCTAATCTAACGCAATCAATCGCAAAAAATTGAGTCAACAATATTATAAGGAAAAAAGTCGGAAGCGTATTTTGAAGGCCAGTGCATTAATACTGCCAAAAGGTTCCGTTTTGAGCCACTGCACAGTGTACATGCTTTATTTTTGCTAAATGTTCGGAATCACAACAGATATGCCACCTCACTGAAAAGTGTGCCTCTCATAAAAGAAAACTTAAAAAATTATGTGCACAAACTAAATCCCAACATCCAATAGAACGATTTTTAATTCTTTCATAACATAATTATAAATCAATATAGGTATTACGGCTCCATGCGGTCTCATTATCTTTCGATTGTTAAACTGGATGTAAATACCCATAAAAGTTACAATGAAAACAAGAAATATCAAAATCCCAAATTTTTAAACCAAGAATTTATTCAACTCGCATTTCAAGGTCTTCTTTAGGAATTCCACATTAGTTTTTTCTAAATTCTAATCACTGATCTGGTTTTCATCTGCAACATAATAACCCCAGAAGTAATGGTCCTCAGTTCTATCCAATGAATTCGAAATTCCAGTCACTTTAAAGCCTTTGATCACAGTTTCTTCACTTATGCCATGCCATGCTGCTAGCACCCATCAGCACACCTCAGAGAGCGGAGCACGTTTCAGCCTGCCCGTTGCTGTTATGTTCTTCAAATTTAAGCATGAATCACATAAAATTAAAGACAAAATCCGTGGTGTACGGCACCTTCCAGGAAACACACTGAATTCATTCTTTGCCACGAAACACGGCAGGCATTTCGCGGGTGGCCTACCGTCGAAAGGTAAAGGGACATATCTCGTGTAATGTCTGCACCCCCTTTTTTTGGGTCCAATTTTAGGGAAAAAAGTGCAGGTATTACACTAGTGAATAGCCAAAGTGGATAGTGAGGATGAAGATGACGTCCTCGGTGATGCCATTTACATAGATGATGAGAGAGAACACAAAATCGCCGATGAACTATTTGAGGAGAGCAATAATGAATTCGGACAGCTAAAGTAAATAAATAATAATTCTTATTTCTGTTTTGAAAAACGATATTTAAAGGAATGTTATCGAAATGCATCGAAATGTACAATTTACTGGTAAAAATATGTCCGAAAATATAAATTATTTCCTTACTAAAAAAAGTTGTATGCACTTGTTACCATATATAATACACACCCTTACATTTTGTAAATTTTTGTGAAAAAAAATGCGTATTATAATCGGAAAATTACGATATTAGATTTCTTAAAGAAGAGAGTCGTCACGATAAGATAAAAAGAGGGAACTTGGATGATACATATTTGATTGTGTATGCCTAAACTTTCCTTAACAGTAAAATGAATTGATAGCATTGAAAAACAATCAAGAAAGACTGTTAATAGCCCATACAGGTAACTGTGTTAGAAACACATAAGGAATTACATTGGAAAGATAGAAATGACATGATTCAATATTCTCAACATATTTATAAAATCAGAACTGCTTTTTTCGATAAATATTTTACTTATTTCATCTCTCAGGTGAAGAATGAGAACTTTAAGAAAATTCTAGAGGCAAAATAAGTAAATTCACAGTGCTGAAATTTGTTTACTAGATTCAGAAAATATGAAGAGTTGCTTGATTTTCAGAAACTTTTCTAAGCAACAATTGTTAAGCTTTGATGAATTATAAATTTGGGACACACACTAGGATGATGAATGGAAGTCAAGTAAATGGAATAATCTAAAATGAATCCAATTTTTGAAAAGGTCATTAGTGATGTAGGCAATTATAGAATATTTTGTTTAAGAAAGCAAAACATGTAATATAAAGGTTGCTAAATCATTAAAATAATGATTATTAGTTTGTACTGACTATGCTAAATAATATAAGCATTAATTATTATACATCTATATTTCATCAATTGGTTTTTCTTAAATGTCTTTTTAAAAAAGGTTTCCTCACATAACTCACTAGATTTCATTTACAAACTAAAAAACACAACATATCACATAAATTAATAAAATATTTACATTTATTTACAATAATAAATTGAAATTTGTTTACAGTGGAGAATCAAATGGAAGAGGCTAATTTTCGAAAGAAGAAAAGTTCACTTTATTTAATATGTATGTAGTAAAATTGATTGTACTTCCCAAATGCAAATTAGAAATATTCTCTATGAATCTTCATTCACAGGTACTTAGAGGACATTATTCTTGACACCAGAATCAACACAATTCCATTTGTAAATTAAAATTTATAAAAATTTAACACACTATTTGCAAAAAGCTTCTTACATTTTATCAACCCTCAATAGCAATAAAATTATTTACACAAACACTCATTTTGCCTAAGGTGACCAGATGTCCTGCTTTTGGCAGGACAGTCATGCCTTTTTGAATCCCATCCTGCTTTTATCCTTGGCCTGTTTTGACCTGTTACATCCTTTTTCTTAAATATTATCATATAGTATGCATATGATTATGAATTACACAAACAGGATGTCAAAATATATTACTATAGCATAAATCTCTTTTGTGAAAATAAAAGAGGCCATTTTTATGGTTGGAGGCATCAGTAAAAATTGTAACTGACATCATTATTCAAATCATGCCTTATTGCCTCTAATGTTCTGTAAACATTCTTCTCTCCTTTGCTCTTCAAACTTCCAAAATTCATGTTTGTGTTATTTGCACTTAATGCAATAATGTTTTCAATGAAGGAGTCATTATTCAAAATGTCCATTACATTATTGATATCATTTCACTTGTTTCTCCAGCGAGAGAAGCTAATTCTATTATTTTAATTTGAATCCCTACCCTCACACTGAAATATCATACCAAGGTTTTATTTTAAAACAATGCTGGATAACTGTTTGGACGAAATAATATTTAGTCACCTTATTAATTACACTTCAATGTTTTTTATATCTACAGAACTGTACTCAAAGTATGTCTTTTTGAAGTTTGAAAATGTTCAAAAAAACAAATTTGGATAAAAGATGTCCTGCTTTGTCTTGTTTTTTCTAATAAGGTGGGGTAAAGGTCCTGTTTTCCCCAGATAAAGGAATACCCTAGGGCAAGGGTTTCTAATCTGGTGCTCGCGAGCACAGCTAAGCTCTTTGGAAGCCTGATGGTGCTCTTTGAAAGCCTGACTGTGCTCTTCTATGGTGCTTATTATTCCATTTCTTAGACCCGATAATTTAATTTGCTTGGTTGATTTCTTTCTATATGTATTCAAGATCATTAAGAATAACTCTGATGCTGGTTTGATTTTATTTATTATCATTACTACTCTTGCAGAAGTGTAATGGTGCGCTTTCGATATTCTAGGATACAATTTTGTGCTCGCTTGATAGTTTAGGATACAACTTGGTGCTCACCACATCGATAAGATTGGAAACCCATACCCTAGAGCTTTGATGACAAAACTTATTCTGAGATTCTTCTGTATTTTCTTTAAAGTTGCACAATTTTCAATTTGTTATGCTTTAATAATTAGGCATAAGTGTTAACAATGTTAGTATTACAAGCTGTCTTTAAAAATCCCCATGTATATGATAGAATTATTACACAAGTTCTAAAGGGAATATTCCATACCTGGTCCATTATTATGCATAAAATAGCATTTATTGTTTACATTTCTCTTACCTAGAAGGTGGTAATTGGATTCTCGTTCATACTTGAATGTAAGGCGACCATAAGAAACATGGTTAAGGTTTTTCAACCACTCAAAGAAAGAGACAGTTACACCCCCAGCATTTACATAGAGATCAGGTATGACAAGAATATTTTTGTCAACCAAAATCTTATCTGCAGCAGGAGTAATTGGTCCATTGGCAGCTTCTGAGATTATCTGGAAGTATAGAGATAATTTACAACAATCCACTAAAAATGTTAACAATCCGCCAGATAAATTTAACAGTTTATACAAAAAATTTTGAGATATTGCTAAGAACATAGTCTTAAAAATTAAATATCAATCAATATATTTATAAAACCAAATAGGCACATTGTCAATTTGAGCAATGTTACTAATCATACATTTTATCTAATGTTTTAACAAAAAACATGCTTATAATAATTTAAATACAGGTAGTAATTAAATGAAAAGCTGATATGAAGAATTACAAGTATTTTCTATTAGCAACACAAATTATAGCACTAAATCAACCAGATCAAGTATTAACTAAGATTGCTTTCTTAAATAGACCACCACAGTTGATGGGTTTTTATGAAGGTTAATAAAAAATTGAATGCTACATTAAATAATTACAAAATATTAGTTATATCTAATTCTCTATGACTTATTTAACATCATCACAACTAGTGATATTATGCACTTTCATTATATATGAAGCTATGCTGAAAGTTGAAAGACTGACTAAACACAATATACCATATTTAATCTGATATAAGTAGGGTTGCCAGATTTCTTGGTGGTCAAACCAGGGCAATTTTTTCAGGTTAAAAAAAAACATGTAATAATATAATACAATGATTTATGATTTACGCACATAATTTTGTATATACCTAAATCGTTAATCTTAAATTTATTGAAGAAACTGTCTTTTCGGGACGCCTGGATAAGAGGCCAAAAACCGGGACAATCCCGGAAAACCGGGCAACCTGGCAACCCTAGATATAAGCCACCACTGCATATAAGCTGCACCCAGGGTTTTTCAACATTGAAAATAGAAAAATATACTTCCCTCAATATAAGCTGCGTTTTGAACTCAAAAATGTCTACGATCGGAGGCTCCGGAAATTTTCTTATTTGCTGTCCAATTGAAAAGTTATGGTGTAGAATAATTGAAGTTACGAGTGCATAAAAATGTCCATTTTCGATTTTCTCAGCTGACATTGCCCGGGCGCATACGCAAGAGATTTGTGAGTTACCTCTTCTTTTCCCTGCCTGCTTAAAGTGAGTAAGATTACGCGCCACTGCAAACAAAGGAAAACTACAGTATACTCCTGATTATCTGGGCTAATGATGGCGAGAAGAATCACGAAAAATTGGAAAACACAAGATAATCCAAAACTTTGCTTTATCTTTCACATTCTGTCATATTACATGCTATTCAACCCGTTTTCACACAGTTTACTTTTCTTTTAGTAAATAGCCCATAATCTTGGCTTGTTTTGTTGACTCATTAAGGTTTCTCTTCACGAATGCTCGGATTTTCCTTGCGGCTATAATTGACATTTCCACTGCCCCATGTAATCAAGTAAATTGTCAACGTACTGAAGTGCCAGGCTGTGACTCATGCACTAGGTGTTTCTTTACCCTTCGCTCTTGCATTTTTCTGCCATCTCTTCTGGAGTTATACACTTCCAATTGAGTACGACAGTGTGAGCGTACTACTTTCCGAGTGAACTACAACAGAGTGGACTGATAAACGACTACAGAGGGGAAGGGAAATTTTCGTATGCGTCGGAAAAAATGTAATCACAATGAAACTATTTGTCTCTCCTCTACACTCTGTAAAAGATGCGATGTAATATAATCTGCAGTAAAAGAGCATGATATCATTTGACAGTCACTTTACCTTTAAAAGAAAACCCTTATGTACAATCTTTTTTACACAATATGCCTTCTTCGTGTAGAAAAGCATTGTGCGACTCTGCATTAACGCAGGAATAGTGCAAAACACAATTTTCATAAATAAAAATTCATGAGAAATACAGAAAAATCATGCACGGATAACCTACAAAACGGATCATCCAGCCACGATTAATCGAGAGTACACTGTATGCACAAAGAAATAATCAAAAATTTCCCTACCGCATATTTCAGTGTGCCCAAATCAAAAAATTTCACGCAACAGGTCATGTGGCACACTGAGTATGCCATTGCATTGTGTGGAAAACACAAATGTAAACAGTAATAATAATGATAGATTCATTATAATTTTTGTTTATTCAGTCTTTTAATGCATGTAATGATTTATAATTCTCATTGTTGAAGTTATTGTTAGGATTTTCTACATTATATATGAACTAAAGTTTCAAGATATATTTAGTATCATATGACATTATAGCATTATAATTTTTTATCACATTTATATAAGCGCCATTTTAGGCACAAAGATGTAAAAATAGAAGAAATAATGCTAAAAAAATTACATTATTGAAATATTTAAACTTCTACAGGCAAATCATGATGCTTGTTTAACACAGTGGAAGTGACGCACATAGCTTTGCATTTGCTTTAAGCCTCGTTTATATGGTGAGAGTGGAACACAATAGCAATTCTTGCCAGAGTTTGCTATAGTTCACTATCGTGAGAGTGAGCGTTTACACGTGTACTACGACTCAAGTGTGAGAGCTCACGAAGAATAGTCATGGTGTCTCAACGACTAATAAATGCTATGATTCACGTTGTTAGGGAAATGATAGCTGTAAAAGCAAGGAATGAAAGAAAGAGCAAAAGACTGTCTCCATGCCAGTTCTTATGGACGATTTCATTTTTGTTACCTCTTGATTGTAAGTGCATCTAACATTTCTTACTTTTTTCACAGCTCTTTTATACCAGAGAATCCCAAAAGAAGTAATAAACCCTCTTCCACGGCATCTCTTTTTTCCCAAACTTTATAGCCCAGGTGGCCTTTGTCCCATAAGCAAGGAAAGTTGATACGATTCTAAAAACTGAAAGACATCAAAAGCAGACATTTTCAAAAAAAAAGAACAGCAACAGATACCAGAATCACCTACGTTCATCTGCAGCTATCAACTATCGTGTTGGTGTGATAGTCGTGTATAGACAGTAAGAGTTCCCGTAATAGTTCATATTACTCTCGCAAGAGGACTATCACGTATCTAGCCGGGCATGATAGTGCGATAGTTCTCTCACGATAGGGCGATAGTGACTATTGCACCGTCTACACGATGGTAGTAGCGTGAGAGTTACTATCATGAGAGCCACTCTTGCGTCATACTCTCACCGTGTAAACGAGGCTTTACTCCTCAAGAACAATAAATAAAAGGTTGCTAACAACTTGTTTGACTAGTCAGGCAATAAAGATAGGATAGATAAGAGAACAATGTACGTCTTACAACTTCTAACTGAAAATGATGTAAACGTGGAAATTGTGACCAGAATGTCTGATGTGAAAATATCTTACTTTAAGAATGTTTTTCCTTTGTATTCGCACTTAAGCCGCACCTTAATTTTTCAAATAAAAATTTAGGAAAAAAAGTGCAGCTTATATGTGAGTAAATACGGTATATGAAAAAAATGCTGAACATCTTTCACTGCTACATGAGCAGTGAAGAAATAATAATAGGGTAATTTTAAATTTATCAATTTTTTACCAAAAAAGAATCATAGAAACCAGAGAAGCAATATCTTTAAAAATTCACAAATGATCACAATACCTTGGCCTGTATTCTATCTGCATTGTCTTTTGTAATAACTTTCTCAATAGCGGCAGGTACCAAGATATCACATGGCTCAAACAATAAGCTCTCTCCTTGGTAAGGATCAGCTCCTGGGAACCCATTGATTGTGCCGTTTTCCTTATGATATTCTTCCAATTCCTATAAGATGCAATCAAATTCAATTTAATGTAAAATTAAAGCCATATGATTAAAATATTAGTACAGTGCCCTCTGTAGATTTCAGAATTGTAACAATCTGCTGTCTCAAGGTGGGTGCGAAGGATGCAAAGAACCCAGCGCAAAATTTTACAGGCACAAAATATTAGTGGAGCAAAAGTAAAAATTAGCAATCCTTTATATAAAAATAAAATGCCTGAGGAAATTAATATGGACAAATCAATGAAAAGTTTTGCCAGGTTAAAAGTTTGAAAACCTTTTCATAAATAACTTATTTTTGCTAAATAAATTCAGTTTTATGATGTATAGTCTATCATTTTGATTGTCATATGAATTTACAAGTAGTATTTTAAATTTTGCAATGAAAAATAAAAATTTAAAATCAGAAACCTCAAATTCATTAATGACCCAGAGATTTTCATCTGCAACTTGGTGATTTTCTTAAGTGAAAAAGGAAAGTACAATAAACACATTCCCAACCTGATTACATTACATTATGGTTCAGTCCCACATATACCAATGGGTCAAAACAAATGCAGTGAAGGTAAAAAAACGTACAATATCCTGCTTATTCTGTCATTTCAGTAAAGTTATGTTTACATTTATCATACTCTCATCAAAATGGGGAATGCATTGGCATTTGTTTGAAAAGGAAGAAAAATATTTGTTCGGTAATTCGCTCTGGTATTAACTGAATGCCTTTCCCAAACATTGCCACCATGTTGACTTTCCACAGAGAACTATGATTTTTACTCCATTAGAATGTAGGGAGAAGACTAAGTACAGGCAGACCTCGTCTTTCGTGGGGGTTACGTTCCTGAAAACACCGCAAAAGATGAAATCGTGAAAGAGAAGTAATTAAGGCAACGGGAAATACAGGGTTTGGTTAAGAGATGGAAAAATTAACTTCAATGAAAGTGATACTTAAGATAAAAGAAGACGAAAAAAGTATCAGAAAATAAAGTTCCGAAGTAGAATCGAGAAAAAAAAATGAAAGGACGTTGCCTAACTTGCAGGGGCTAATTCCCCAAATATGGCAGACTGCGTCTTTCTTGGGGGGTTACATTCCTGAAAAATTCTGCGAAACTCCACTAATGATAAATGATGCGCAAAACGCAAAGCTTAACCGTTTGAACTATGTCAAACCTGAGCAAATAACCCAATGATCCTGAATCGGAAGGGTCAAGAGTTGAGGATTGAGTCTTTCCCCTCGGGACTTCCCTGTCATAATAGAGACAGAAGGCTCCTGAATGGTAATGCCAGCTTATATTCTGCAACTTTTCACGTGCGAAGGGACACAAAAGTGTGAGGATTGCATTCTAAAAATATTTAAAAGTATATATAAGACGCGTACACGTCTTATATATATACTTTTAAAAAATAGATACACGTATATATTTTTTTAAATTACGTAAATATTTTTAGATATCAGAATAACGTAACAACATTTTTCAGACCTGACTATGAGAGAAAATGTGAGGAAAATGTGATTCATTCCATATATAAAAAATTTCGCCCAGCGTTTTCCGTGATTTTTTCCCCGAAAGAGCGAAACATAAGACCGCGAAAGACAAAACTGGTCGCAAATGCAGAACCGCGAAAGATTGAAACACGCGAAAGACGAGGTCTGTCTGTATATCCAAATCCATGGTATGAAAGAGATGTAATACATGAGAGAGCACTGCAATGGTAATAAAACTCCATTAACTGTACAGGCTTTATATTTAAATTTGTCACTTCACAAATTTAATTCACAGCATATTAGCTAATTAGTCTATTCGGTACTTAAGGAATAAACATTTCGCAGTACTGAGTTCAACGCTTAGCTGCTAGATGGTACTACGTATGTGCACTGTTATGCCTCCCATGAAAATCTCATTCCTCCGGGAATGGCAACATAAGATACACCACACGTAAGAGCGACTAATGCACACAGTGTCATGTATTGGGCAAAGTTGGAATTTCTTGAGGGGCACAACGGCACACACAAGTAGTGCCATGTAGCGGCTAAGTGTTGGATTTGATACTGAGAACCATCTATTCTTTAAATGATTCATGTTTCTCCTAGTACATACTTCGAGGCAGTTGCAAACAGAAAGCATTAAAATAAACATTTTACTAAATATTTAATACAATAATTAAACTTTGGTTCTCAAACAAAATGAGATACAATATTAAATAAAACAAATGTGTAATGCATATTTCAAATAACTGATATTCAATGCAATTTTACACATGCGTGAATTCTAAATATTAATGTCATGTTACAAAATGAGTTCCAAGTTAAGGGAAATCCATAGTTAGCATTTAAACTTCTTTAAAATGTAGACAATATTAGGCATAAGTTAAAATTGATACAATTAAACAGGTAAAATTCAAGTTAACACTTTGCAGGCCATCCTTATGATGATGATCATCATCATTAGTCTCACATACTTTGGACCCAGGATATTTTTTTATTCCCTTCCTTACAATGGGCTCAAGATGACATTTACTCAAGCTGCAAGAGAATATTCCCAGAAGATCCTTCCTTGTGACACTCTTAGCTTTTATCATTTCATGACTCACTCAGTTCTCCCTTGCTCATAGGCCAATCTTTTGTGATCAAAAGCAAAAGTACTTTATACTTAGCTTACTTATGCATTACAGGTTTTGTATACCTACTCTAAATGCATTGAAAAGAGCAAATATTGAGAACTTGAATGAGAACTATATTGCAAACCATTCTATCTCTCCTCCTCCACATTATTACAATTTTCTTGAACCTGTCTAGCAAGAGATGAGGATACAGAAAGAATTCTGCATCATAAAGATAAAAACTCAAACACCATTATGCAAATAAGATTTTAAAATATGCAAGTTAAGTGCTTCAGATCTAGGGGAAAAAGTTATAAGAAAAACTTCCGTTATATAAATGCAACCTTTATAATGAAGCATGGCTGTAAAAAATGAAGAGTATGTTTAAAAGTATGATGCAAAGGACAGAATATAACTTGAATGAAAAACAGGTGATTTGTATGCTATGCATGGCACAAAAAATGGAAATCTCCGTGATGCATCCACACTGTGTTAAGGACAAGAAGATACATAAAAATAAATTGGCAAAAATTATGTACCATTCAAAATTTATCTTGCATAGAGTAAAATCATCTTAAAAAATCACTTTCTTTAGGTGAGTTAAATTTTTACTACCGTATCTGCCCGAATACAAGCCAATGTTTTTTGTCAAAATCTATCATGAAAAAATCACCCCTTGGCTTAAATGCGAGTCCGAGGAAAATTTGGGTTATGGTTAAATCTCATAGTCACCCATAGATGGCAGCACGTCTCTCATTTCCGTCGCGTTCAAATGATAGTAGTATATTTTTTGTAAAGTAAATATTTGACCTACAATGAATATTAACCCTCTCACGACCAGCCGCCCGAAACCGCTCGGAAAATACGCTTTCAAATTTACCTCCAAAAACTGAGACTTTCACTTTTCCTCACGGGAATGACGTCGTATACCATAGAAACACGAGACGTGGCATGTTTGGGGTACTTTTTCGAAGTGTGTATGAATTTGCTTTCTGAACTTTCAATCAAAGTTTTTTATTTTTTTCGGTATAAAAACCACCCCAAATGCCGATAGTAATTCTTCTACTTCCGACTATGACGTAAATTATAGTTCGAGTAGTGAATTATTCAGATTTGATGTAGAAGACAAAGTTTTCCCGAGAACGAATTCTTCTGCAGAACCTCACAGTGGTTTACAATACAAGTCAGATATTGATATTAGCAACATTTCGGATGATGAAGGTAGTATATCTGGGGTTGATGCTTTAAATGTTTTTTGGATGAAGAAACGGAAGAAAATATCCAGTGGAGTGATTCATTGGAGTCCGTAAAAACAACATTATTTCTTAATAAATATCTTTAAATTGTGAATGTTTAACTATTTTATTTAATGTTTCCTGAAATTGGAGGCCATTTTGGATTATTTCGGACTTTTGGGGTCAGCAGCGCGTGGCATCTTTGGTCATGAGAGGGTTAATGAATAAATAATAAAGGCTAGAATATTGAATTTAGCACTACCTGTGCTTTGTTACCGCTTAAGGCTGGGTTTTTCACATTATATGAGTGGTCACATTATTTACGTAGATTGACTATGCAGACGATTACGCAAAAAGCACTGATGGCTTTGTACGCTCAACTGTTTGAATTTCGGTAAAACTTTACATGGAACGTGTATAATTATAAAAATGCAATTTCTTAAGGCAATGTAAATGCTAATTTCATTGTAAATACACTTGGATGAAAAATTATCTTGGCGAGATCGCTATTACTATATTTGACCTTTTGTGAAAATGAAGATGAATGAAATTATTGTCACTGAATGTGGAACATTATTCAACAATGCAAAATTATTAATTGGAGTAATATTTCAAAATGTCAACAACTAAACCATTTCCTACTCATTTCTTCTATCTCGAATAATGTATTCTAAGCTGTGCATGAATGCCCGGCACACTGCAGCATAAAATCTACGAAATTTACATTTTTGCCAAAAAATTGTAGAAATTTTTGGGGGATGGGCTTAAATCCGGGGTCGTCTTCTATTCAGGCAGATATGTTAATTCTGCTTTTGTTATAAGTTTACATTCATTTGTTTCATAATACATTTTAAAGGTTTGGTTTTTAACCCCTCAGGGCAGTTCGACATACCCATATATGTCCAACCCTGCCTACCGCTGCAGCAGTTGTACATAAAGATATGTATATTTTTCACTAGGATGTTATTCAATAGTCTTTAAAAAAATACTTTCTGATACCAATGCATTATACATAATACAATAGTGATATTTAAATACCACCCTACAGAAGATAGTGGGCATTTAATTATGGGCTAGTGTGGTTAAAACTGAATTTTAAAAAAATTCCACTTGGTTGATATACACGCAAGCTTACCTTGGGGTCAATTCCATTTTTATTGAAGATAGCACCATCGTACTCTAAAACGCCAATGCACACTGCACCAGCTCGGACAAAGTACCTCATGGTGTGAAGTCCCACATTACCAAATCCCTTTGAAACATAAAAGAAATTTCAGTATTTCTGGAACTTATTCACCACAAAATACAGCTGTTAAATATCTGAATTTAATACACTTATTGGTAATAAATACACTAAAACAGTGGTTCCCAAACTGGGGGCATGAGTAACTTCCAGGAGGGAGAGGGAGGTGAGACCATCAGGGGGGGAAAAAAAAAATCTGATTTTGTCAATTTTTGCTGAAAAACATTATTTACATTACCACAACCATATTATAATTGTTAATTAAAGTACATATATTATATTGAATAATGTTTTGTTCATTTGGAAATTTTTAATGTAATCTCATGTTTGTATGTGTATTTTTCATTATAATGATATTTATGCACAGATACATGTTGTAAAATAATTACGCATTGGTTGATCAAGAATAATAATGCAAATTGGTTACAAAATATTTGTATAATAAAAGATATGAGAAAAATGTATTACAAAATATCCAATAAAATGCAAATGAACAATAATATTGAATTCATACTAATACAATAGTAGGAGGGAGTGTGAGGGTTTTGTAAAAACCAAAAGGGAAGCATCATGTCAAAATGATTGGAAACCACTGCACTAAAAGAATAGAAATACAATAAATATAAATAATTCCATGATGATGATAATGCAGAGAGATGAATATTCTAAAGATATTTTCTTCAAGGATTAAGTATTGTTGTATTTTGCAGCCGATAAGCAGCATTATTTTCTACAATAAAAGTCACCAAGTGTGACCTTTGTCTTATCGGCTGAAGTTGCACAGGTCATAAAGTTAGCATAAGAACAGGTTAGGTCTAACGAGTGTTACAACTAGTGTGAGAAATAGTGGCCCTCGCTCTTGATTAGTTGCACAATCCAAAATTACTTTCTTGAGATAATTCAAAGTGATTTCACAAAGAGCACTTAGAAATCATTTGTTATCAGGAAGAAATCAATGCTTTATAGTATTCCATTAATGTTAGAAATATAAAAAAGAACTCCTTATACAAAATTAAAATTGTTTCGCAAAACAAACGTATTTCAGTTACGAAATAACCACAGTCATGGTAAACAGACAAAATGGTCACTTAGTAACTGTGATATGTAGCTGATAGTTTTCTAAAGCAATTACAGTTATCTCTTTGGAGTTCTAATGATAATGTAAAATATTTCACACTTGAATTACAAAGGTAAAAATATAGCCTCAAATGTTCAGCCTGTATTGCCTGTCCAAGTTTAAAAGTACTACATGGCTCTTTTTGTTCCATAAACAAAAGTGTAAATACACGAACAAAAAATCATTTCTGAAAATTTTGTCTTTAAAGATAGGTGCAACCTTTTTAGCAATTGCATCTTATTGGCTAGAACAGGGGTCCCCAAACTACGGCCCGCGCAGTGATTTAATCCGGCCTACCAAACCAGACCCCCCCCCTCGAAATAATTTGTAACGGTGAAATTTCTCGATAACCACACCCTCCCCCCTCGAAACTTGCTCTTTGAAGTTTTCAGTCATTTGAAAAAGTCTTAAGTGGCCCGTGCTGTCATATATAAAGCCTAATGTGGCCCTTTCAATAAAAAATTTGGGGACCTCTGGGCTAGAAAATACAGTAAAACAAAAAATAAAAATTAAAGATGCTTATTGGTAATAAATTGAAATGGAAATTGGTGGATTCTTGCCAATATTTAATGTTAAGACTCCACAATTCATTTGATCTTAGCATTTCTATACCAAGAAACATAGGAACATTGTGAATAATATAATATACAGGGAGTAAAACTTTAGCTAGTCAGCTGAATTTAACCTTTAATAAATATACAGTAAACTGTGATAAAATCAACTTGTTAATATTTGCTGAACTAGTAGAAAACTGTGTTCACAGATAATTTTTACACCATTATTAATCAATGCTATATCTAACTAGACTGACCAACTTAAACCAAACTTTAAGAACATATATGAATATAATTTAAAATTTCACGTTACAGTAGGAAAATTTATTGACCAACTAACAACTATTGAAATTTTTATTTTTAAAATAAAGCATCACGTTATAAATGCAACAAATATTATGATTCCAGTAATTAAAAACTTAACACACACCAGACTTGGTGCATATAATTAAGCTAACAAATTCAATTCATAAATCATAATACTCTACAGCATATTCCAATAAAAACTCATACGAAAATTGCTCTAGCTAAAAAAATACAGATTCCAACTTTAGATAAGATTATTCCAAATATCTTAAACACTGTTATAGATTAGTCATTGGTAATACCTGCAGAATGAAAGTTTTTCCACCCCAGCCAGGAGTTGTGCCAATCATGCTCATATAATTTGCCTCCATGAGGAAGTTTTCTGTCCCGTGAAACACACCACGTCCAGTGGCTGAAATTCTTCCATGAATTCCTCCCTGATTGATGGGTTTGCCAGTAACACAGGCATGTGCATTGATATCTAGATGTCCTGCAATATACACATTTCAATATATCATGAGCTATGCCACATTTTTTAAGGATATACCATTCAAATCTATGACAAATATATCTTTGATGGGCAATAAAAAGGGCCCAGGTCAAAAACTCACTTTTCAGGAGAGTTTCTAGGAGTTTGTAAAATTATTCTGTAAATCTTAAGAAAGAGATATTTAGTACCATGTCCATATCTTAAGAAATGAATGAAACTGATTTATGCCCTTTATACCTGTCAAAGGAGTTGAATTTTCTCAACTAGAGACAACATAACCTATTACTGAAAAAACATGACTTGTGCCCTTTTGACCACCCACCAAAGACATTTTGGGAATATTTTATAATTATGAATATATAACAGAATAGTGTCATATTCTATATTTCTACTTATATGACAATAACTAAAACAACTGGTTCAAGTTACATTTTGTACTGCTTGCTGGGAACTGTCTCTTCTAATCAAATTTAGTGACAAAATTGAGATAATAAAAGACTGACAGGAAACTGAGTTATGCTGCATGTCAAATAATACTGACATTAATGAACATCTCTCATTACTCAAGATCATTGTAAATAAATTGATGTGTCCAACGCATGACTTTCTCCATACATAAGTTGTCAACTAAAATCAAATAAATACGGCGATAGGAACAGTTCAAATTACACACATCAGTGAGCTGCCCACTAACTGTCAATTTCGAAGAAAATTGAATATCTCTTGAAATATTCCTCACATGAAAATTTAGTTCAAACAAGAGTTGTAGAAAAAATAATATCTACAACTTTTATATCTATTTTATATATATATATATATATATATATATATATATATATATATATATATATATATATATAAATAATATATAATGCTTCTTACACATGATATATATATATATATATATATATATATATATATATATATATATATATATATATATATATATATATCATATATATATAGGAGGATACAAAATTATGAGGCACTTCCAAATGTGCTAGAAACTTGAAATTTGGTAGGATTATAGGTTTTTGGTCACAACCAAAGGAAAAAATCTGAAACTGGCGAAATTCCTATTTTGAGGGGCTATTTTGGCCCTCTTTTGCCCCATATTTTGCCCATAAGAAAACATAAATTAGTGTAGAGGTTTTTATATTTGCAATTTAAAATTACTTCTCGTCAAGATACGAACTCGAGACAAACTATCGGATAAGATATAAATTGTAGTTTCTTATTTTTGAAGACAGAATACAAATCCGAATAGAATTAGCATAAATTTATAGTTTATATAGCAAAAAAGTGGTAATTTTTCTGGGTCTAACAATAGGCTTCCTAGGCAACAGGCTTAATCCTTTCATATGGTTAAGCTTTTAACGGGAATCAGAGGCTTATATTTTAATGCCATTAATGTTAAACTACTACTAATGAAGGAAATCCGATACTGATATAATCCCCATTTTTGGGGCTGTTTTGCCCCAGTATTGCTCAACACGAGAACAAAAACGGTGAGGCACCTCCATATGACCTAGAGACTTGAAATTCAACACGATTATAGAAATTTTGTTGCAACCGAAGATAAAATAAAAAAATAGCAAAAATTCAAATTTTTAGGTGCGGTTTTGCCCCATTTCTACCCAATATGAGTGTGAACATTATAAGGCACTTCTTAATGAGATACAAACTAGAAATTTGGCAGAATTATGGGTTTTTTGTTACAACAGAAGGAAAAATATCTGATATAGTAAAAATTCAAAATCTTAGGGGCTGTTTTGCCCCATATGAGTAATAAAATTATAATGCACTTTTAAATGAGCTATAGAGTTGAAATTTGGCACGGTTACTTGATTTTGGACACATTCGATTGGGAAAAATTCGAAATTGTAAAAATGCTGAAATTTAAAAATGCTTGCAGAATGCAAGCACTGTCCACTAGTGTATATATATATATATATAATATAAATATATATATAATATAAATATATATAATATTATATAGGAGGATACTAAATTATAAGGCACTTCCAGATGGGCTAGAAACTTGAAATTCGGTACATATGTAGGTCTACTGGCAAAACTGGCAGAAAAAAATCAAAAATTACGTTTATTTTCTTGACCGTTAAAAAATATTAACATATAAACAAATATTCCATGGTTTAGGTACTTCTAAATGTGCTACAATGCTGAAATTTTTTCTTAGAGTGGAATTTACCAAATAATGAAAAGAAGATTATAGAAATTTGAAAATGTTTATTTTATCGGCCGTTAAAAATTAAATTTTAAACAAATTGATTAATGTTTATGTACTTTCGATCATGCTAGGGAGCAGAAATTTTTCAGAAAATTAGAGAATGGCGTTGTTCCATTGGAAAATGACATTGAAAATTACAAAAAGTTTATTATTGCAGTTAAAAATTCAAATTTTAAACAATATATATAAATGCACTTCTAGAGGTGCTACATCGATGAAATTTAGCAGAAATGTGAGGTATTCATAACAAATGATGAAAAAGTAAAAAATTTTATAATTTTTAATTTTAGGGGCTGTTTTTACCCCAATATTGTCCAAATAGAAAAACATAAATCGGTGCAGAGGTGCAAACTTTTGCATTTAAAAATAATTTTAGATTAAGATGACATAAAATGCTTGCAGAATGCAAGCACATATTACTAGTATATGTTAACAAAAATTCAGTTTTAAGCGAAATATTTAAGAAAAAATAAAATTTTACAGGAGTAAACTGCTACTTCCGGCTGACCGATTGTTAACAAAAGCTTTTCAAATCTTAAGAATATATACAAAATCACAAATATAGAATTTCATGCTGATCTGATGAATAGTTTTTGAGTTAGAGCACCCACAAAATTTCTGTCAAACACATACAGACACTGACATCATTGAGAAAATAGTCAAAGCATGTTCAGCGACCTCAAAATACTTATTTCCGTTGAAATCCCAAATTCGAATTTTTTCATGAAAACAATACTTTCTCTATACTATGTATATGGAGAAGAAAAATGAGTAAATCTCATAAAAATTATTTGACTGCTTTAATATTCACAGCTGTACTAAATGAATTTTTGGCTTAATAATAACTCAATAAACAAGTGGCAACTTTTCAAGAAAAGTGGTCAATAAGTAAAAATTTCTGAAAGCCTCCATAATTTTTTCAATTGAACAACAATCCAAAACTTCACTCAAAATCTAAAATTTCATTATCAAATTATGCCTATTGCAGCGATTTTTCCTGCACCTATGCACTTAACGAAGCACTTGTCGAAAAAACGCAACGAATAACGCCCGCCCATCGAATAGAGCCCCCCTTTGTTATCGCCGCCATTCGTAATCGCCGAACAGAAACGCTAAAGGCTCTCCTCGTATTGGCTCGGCCCCATAGCTACGCGCCTTATATAGGGCGAATATCATCCCTATTTCCCATTCCTCCTTTTTCCTATGGTAATATAATCTACTCAAATAATTAACCAATACGAAATCAAGGAGTCACCCGTTCAAACTAAGTGCCAGATTTCCCCTCATCGGCTGCAGTCACATGACTGCCGCTTTCGCCAGGACGACACGGCGTCTTACGGGCAGAATATATTCCGAGAGAGCCGAACGAGGGTTAGGCTACGCTATGCGCTTGTTGTTCAACGACATGCCACGACCACGAAGAGAGATCTGATAGACGGAGTGTGCTGAACTTTTCCTGTGAACACTCATTGTTAACTATAAACTATACCACTGAAGTGAATTACGTTGCGAGACAACTGTTACGTCTCATGTCTGATTGCCTTTCGTTCAGTCATTGTACTTAACTCTAATATACGAGACAAGTGTTACGTCTCGAGTCTGTTTTGCTTTCAGTTCTGTCATTGTACTCCATTCTAAGATACCATGTTAATGATGTAATTTAAACTACGAGACAACTGTGCATCTCAAGTCTATTTGTTTTCCTGTTTGTTATAATTTGTACCAAATATAGTAATTAGTTAGAGATTGATGTGGCGTAATAATTTGGCCGCCACACTATCATAAATAAGGAACTAACAGACGGCACTTTTTAAGCATTCTTACCTATAGTTTTTGCATAAGTGTCCGATATCCAGGACATCTCACGTTCTCCAGTGCCCATGTCAGGTGCTGGTACATCCACACCAGGCCCTAGAAAGTATCATTTTTGTCAATTAACTGAACAATTCTTATGTGTAGCTATTTTATTGAAAAGTTATTCATTTAACATTTTCGTCAATTAACTAAACACCTCTTATGTGTAGCTATTTTATTGAAAAACTTATTCATTTAATAATTTTACCAATGAATCCTTTCTTGGCCAACTCAAGTGTGAATCGTCGGGTGATTTTCTCGAGTTCATGCTCACTGTATTCCTTGGGGTTAATCTTCACTCCAGCTTTGGCACCACCAAAAGGCACATCAACACACGCACACTTAAAAGTCATCAGTGCGGAAAGTGCCTTCACTTCATCAACATTTACTTCCTCTGAATAACGGATACCTGCAACAAATACAAAATAAACAATAAACAAAAATCCTCAAAAAATATAAGGTTGAGCTTTTGAAGTTCACTTATGAGAGAACACCAAATATGTTATATTCTTTAAGTATAAAACGACGTTCCAATATCTGTTTACCAAAATACGAGGTACTACCCAAAGTTCCCGGAAGTTGAACGTCGTGTGGGAACCGGTTGTAGTACGGACTAGTGGCGCTCGGTAGCACTGCATGTATCCTTTGTGAACCAGTGTGCGACGTGACTTCGTGCTGAGTGCACGCATTCTTTTGTTATACGTGTTTTTATAACATCGTGTTTGTGTGGTTTTGCGATTTTTTTTTCGTTGAAATGGTGGACGTGAAGGAGCAGTGTGTGTGCATCAAGATTTGCTTCAAACTTGGCAAGAGTGCGGCGGAAACTCACAAAATGCTTAAACTGGCAGAATGTCAGTTGATGATGACACCCATTCTGGACGACCTTCAACCGGCACAACGCCAGAAAATGTTGAAAAAGTGCATGAGGCTATCCTCAAGGACTGTAGGCGAACGATCCATGACGTTTGCAACATTGTCGGACAGCCATACGAGACATGCCAGCGCATTTTGTCGGATGAACTCAACATGAGGCGGATTGCTGCAAAATTCGTGCCAAGGCTGCTGTCTGACGACCAGAAGCAACATCGGCTGGAAGTCTGCATGGAACTTCAGGAGCAGGTCAGAAATGACCCAGACTTCCTTTCTAAGGTCGTAACTGGTGACGAAGTTGGGTTTATGGGTACGACCCTGAAACAAAACAGCAACCGTCCCAGTGGAAGAGTCCATCTTCACCCCGACCGAAGAAAGCGTGGCAAGTCAAAAGCAATGTTAAGTCAATGCTGATATGCTTTTTCGACATTGACGGGATTATCCACAAGGAATTCATCCCTCCAAGTCAGACCGTCAATGCTAAGTTCTACTGTGACGTCCTGAGGCGGCTTAGGGAGGACATGAGGTGAAAGCAGCCAGAGAAATGGCACCGGAACAACTGGGTGCTCTATCACAACAATGCGCCCGCGCACACCGCTCTGGCTGTGCAGCAGTTTTTGGCCTCCAAAAACATGGCAGCCATCCCCCACTCCCCTTACTCGCCTGATTTAGCCTCCTGTGACTTCTTCCTCTTCCCCAAGATGAAAATCAAGTTGAAGGGGCGAAGATTTGACACTGTAGAGGAGATCCAGGCCAAATCGCAGGAGGTGCTGAAGACGCTAACACAAAAGGACTTCCAGGACAGCTTCCGATCGTGGCAGAAACGATAGGATCGTTGTGTATGCTCCCAAGGGGACGGTGGCGATTAGGACTTTGGACAAGTCTACTTTTTTCAGATACATTTCGGGAACTTTTGGGTAGCACCTCGTAATTTAATTTTTTCATTTATTACCAATGAAAGAAACCAGTTTAGTTTCATAATAAATGCCCATCAAAACAAACCTTTTAAATCAATATTTTTTAAAAACTGTTTAAAAATGAAAATATTTGTCAAAATTCCTTAAGTCATGCTGAGAATACATTTTCATTATCCTACAATTGGGATGCTTTATTGTTTGTTTTTATATGAAATTTCCTTTTAAAAAGTTTTTCTTGTATGGCGCATATTTTGCAAATGAAATGTTTTGGTTAAAAAATTCATTTGAAAGGTTGTCATTATTTTTCTTCTTGACAGAGCAAGACAATGGAATGAAAAATTCCTCATATTTCTTTCTTTTGGTATCTCGCGGACGATATCGGGCGTCTGGTCGCGACGACCCCATTTCACTGAATAAGCCATAATAACGTCATGCGCAATTAAAAAAACCGATCGCGCAAAAATTAAGCTCAAATCTGGAACTTCGTCACGTGTTAATGCGGCGCAAATTTTCCTCCTCCCCCCCCCCGAAAAAATTTTCTGGTCGAGTTAACCCTCATTGCCGAAATAACCTAAGCATGTAACTGGCCTTGAGGAATTCCAGCCGCATTTCTTCTAATGAAGAGACGGTAACATGGCAACATATCGCGGCCGTGATGACAAGGCTTTATTAGCTTTCGTAATTGCATCAAACCGATCCCTTTATTAGAGTCTCGTGGACGACTTAGAATTATCTTCACGTCGATAATGAAAAGTCACGACTACTCTCTAACGTTTCTCAGTTTATCTAGAATCATACAACAGTATAAAAACTAGCTGCTGCCATTCAATCGGTAATCTATTTTTTTTTTCACTTATCCGTCAAACGAAAGAACCTGACAAGAGATAACATCGTACAATTTTCATCCGAGTTCAGTGCCATGAGACAGAGGCGCTGACGTCCTAAAATCGTAAATAAAACACAAAAACAACTGATAATATGAAAATCTTGGAGTACTTTGTCTTCCTTACGAATCGAAGGGGAAAGTTTGGGGTTGAGGGGTCATGGAAATTTATCAACCATATCATATAAACATGACACCAGGAACTAATACCTAATTCTTTGAGCATTCTCGACCAAATTGATAACAATAACTTCCGCTATTTTGAGCCAACCATATCAAGACTCGTAAATAGACGGATAAATTTAAAACCACTGGAATGTTTTCCTATTAATGTTCTATTTACAAATGATGGGCGATTTGATGATGCGTTCGCGTTATTGTAAGACGAGTAATAGAAAGGCAACCGACCTTTGCCTTACAAAGAAGCAGGGTCCTAACTAGAGCTTAGGGGGGAGTTTGGGAGGGGGGGAGGGGGGAGAAACCTCCCTGCTGAATATTAAATTTTTTAGATCGATTAAGTATTCTATATTTGTTCTTAATAAATAATTCTTTCGTTTGTACGATTAGCGCAATGAAAACCAGCAAAAATATTTTTCATATCATTAGTTTTATATTTATTCTGCAATTTTGGTATGCCACTCCTAACATTTTTTACGAGCATGCTGATCCCACACGGTTGGAAGGCTAGTTACGTCCTTTCGAACAAGGCGTGTTAACACACCTTTCTTAATTCAACTTTAAATTACGCCAAACTAAGATGTAATCAAATTGTTTGATTTTAATATTCGATACTGAGTTAAAGTCATTAAAATTGCTTTTCATCTAGCGTCTTCAAACGAGCCGGCGTAGTATACGATTCCTACAATTTTGCTGCTCTTTAAATTATAGATTAATTAAAAAGCATTCCTGCGTCAATTTATTCTAGAAAGATGAACAAAATTTCGTTAGCTAGCGCCACCAACTGAATCTTATGCATCAAATAAAAATCAAATACGGGCAAACAGAATGAATTATATTCTTTAAGTATCGCAAAGGTAATAAATATGGAACAATGCCAGGCATCGAATAAATATCCAAATGAGAAAATACTCCTTTTTATTAAGGATTGCAAATGTTTCTAACAAGTATATAATTTCAGTCACGCCACAAATATAAGTTGTTAACCAATCATGAAAGAGTAGTCGATCGATCTGAATGGCAACAGTTCATTCGAGGTTATCTTCCAACCCTTATCGCTTCCATTCCAACATTGCATAAGATCTAATCACTATATCTACAATAAAACATTGCCGTTTGTAACAGCCAATAATAGACGAGAGTTCAATTTCCCCTTTCAAACAAATACGTGCGATTATGGACAAGAATGCATTTCCAAGAGTGCATACGTCTCCTCATATGATACAAGTGCTAGATATGGTAAAGGTCAGGGTTTGATGGTAATACTTCCCACACGAACCGTTTGAGAAGTTCCGCAATGTTGCCGAGCTTATCGCACACTTTCTTTCAATTTTGCAATGAATAAAAAGCAAGGAACGACACACACACAAACTACACGTTTCTAAGAACGGCGAGATATAGAGAGATAGGTACAACAGACAAAAATCATAAACCATAACCGTCCCCCTCAATATTTAAACCAAATCTGCGAACTTTTAAGCGAAATGGCAACGCGAGACAGGCACGATCAATCATTTTTTTTTCTTGACCCAGCAGTGAATTCTACCTCGTAGCGCGGAACAAAAAAAAATGTTCCTCGTCTAACAGGAGAACTCCAGTCTCTTCCCTCAGACCAAATTAACCGCATAACCGAGGACCGTTCAAGGTTGCGCGTAGACCCCAACGCAGGGAGGCGTGATTAGATAAGGTTATATAAAAAAAACTCCCTTCTTGCATATGCAAAGGAAAGTGTGAGGAACACCTAAGCTAGATGAAATCTGACGCTATGACGAATTATTATCGCTAAATATGAAATAACTTCGCTCGTGGACAACGCAGTCTGGTCGTCTCTCCTCGGCACATTTTCTTTTGGCAACGTTTCCTGATCTCCTTCCAGGTGGGAAGCGGAGAAACAAAAGGATTACGAGAAGCTACGCGAGCGGGATGGAGGAAGAGAGGGGAGTGGGCGGGGCGGAGTTAGAGTAGAGGGAGAAATGGAAGAGGGAGAATTGGATAGGAGGAAATGGAAGATGAGAGGGGGAAATGGAAGATGAGTGGGGGAAATGGAAGATGGGAGGGGGAAATGGAAGAGGAGAGGGTGAAATGGAAGAGAGCGAGAATTGGAAGTTGGGAGGGGGAAATGGAGTAGGAGAGAAAGAAATCGAAGAGTGGAGGGAGAAATGGAAGTTAGACAGACAAAACGACTTCATTTAGGGCGAAATTGAGACTACGTAGTCCCTTCTTACATTTAACCCTTAGATGGAGTACGAGAGGGAGAAATGGAAGAGGGGAGTTAGAAATGGAGTAGGGGAAATGGAAGAGGAATTATAAATGGAAGAGAGGAGTTAGACATGGAAAAGAGGAGTTAGAAATGGAAAAGAGGAGTTAGAAATGGAAAAGAGGAGTTAGAAATGGAAAAGAGGAGTTAGAAATGGAAAAGAGGAGTTAGAAATGGAAAAGAGTTAGAAATGGGGTAGCAGAAATGGAAGAAGGGAGTTAGAAATGGAGTGGGAGAGGAAGAAATGGAGTAGAAATCGAGGGATAGAAGAATGGAGAGAGAATGGAAGAGGAGAGAGAGAATGGAAGAGGAGAGAGAATGGAAGAGGAGAGAGAATGGAAGAGGAGAGAGAAATGGAAGAGCAGAGGGAGAAATAAAATAAAGTAGGAGGGAGAAATTGAGTAGGAGGGAGAAATTGAGTAGGAGAGGGAGAAATGGAGTAAGAGAGGGAGAAATGGAGTAAGAGAGGGAGAAATGGAGTACGGGAGGGAGAAATGGAGTAAGAGAGGGAGAAATGAAGTACGGGAGGGAGAAATGGAGTAAGAGAGGGAGAAATGAAGAGGGAGAAATGGAGTAACAGGAAGAAATGGAGTAAGAGAGGAAGAAATGGAGTAAGAGAGGAAGAAATGGAGTAAGAGAGGGAGAAATGGAGTAAGAGAGGGAGAAATGGAGTAAGAGAGGAAGAAATGGAGTAAGAGGGAGAAATGGAAGAATGTAAGAGGGGAGGGAGAAACAGAAGACGGTGAAAAGAAAGAGGGACAAATGGAATAGTGGGGAGGTAGAAACGGAAGACGAGAGGGAGAGGGAGAGGGAGAGAGAGAGAGAGAGACGCGCATGACGGCAAACGATCCAACCGAGAGATTACGTCACCGCATCTCACCCTAATACGATTTAAGAATATTTCACCTATGACATCACTAATGGTGCGCGGCCCCGATACAAAGGCGTGGCGGAAACCCCACCGAGAATATGCACCCGGTTACACACGCTCTGCGCCAGAGAATTTCTCACAGTCTTATCGAGTCTCGTGCGAGACGAGCGGGAGAAGTTTAGAGGGAGGTGGGAATAGGGGAGTTAGAAACGAGGGAAGCATATAGGGAGTTACACCTTAAAAGAAATCGGCTGCTCCTTATCGGTCTTCGAAGTCTCGGTAATTGGTTACGTAGACAGACCGCAACGAGCCGACGATTCGAAGACTGCCTTGGTTTCGTTTCTTCCCTCCCTCTCTCTTTCGATCCCGTTCCGGTCACGTGGAAGACCACATGGCTTTACAGAGACGCCGCAAAGATGCCGATGTAATTCCGTCTGGAGAATAAGCGGTCCGCCTGGAGAATAAGCGGGATCCTTCCCGGGAAGCGCGATGTTTTTCACCGGGTTTCCGGTCGAATTTCGACCGACAGGCACACGATAGAGATGCCAGCGATAAGGTCCCAGACGCATATATGTACGCGTCCTACTAGGAATACCCTCTCGACCGATTATGACTTTGGTAACAAGTGTATCGATTCGACGCCCGAGCACAATCCGTTTTCGAGGTGGTTGCAACGAAGCAATTGCTCCCCCCCACCCGCCCACCCACGCCCCTTCCACCCCCGTCCCAAATCCTCCAGACTGTGAAACAACAGCTTGGGAGAGGCGGCGAGAATGTGGAGCATTCACGCCGGGAGTACTTGATAAGGAATTTTTCCCCGAGCGTTCACCCAACTGATGGGTTATCCACGATTATAAAAGGTCCTCGGTTTCAACTCGAATGACTCATACGAATAAGTTGTCCACAGATGATTTTTCAGTGACCCAAGTTCATAGCGCGGGAGGATAGAAATGGTGGAAATATCCTTGATAGTATATCCTACGGGGATATCTACAGCATCGAGATTACGTCACGAATAAAACATTTATACTTTGACACGCATTCGGAGCGCAAATTACCGATGAAATTTTTAAACTCTTTGCTTTTTTCCAGGTGTCCGTATTTCTAAAAAAAAAAATACCGAACGCGAGAAACCATAAACTTGGCTTGCCATTCAAAATTTCACTAATCTCGTTTCGAAAGATGTATCGTCGTAAACGGATAAAAACAACTAATAACGTCGATATATTTTACAAACGCCACGACAGGTGGAATTACTATGTTTCTCGGAAATTACTCCTCCATTCATAAATCGTTACGAGACAAAGTAAGTGTCGCGTTCGTGTTTACTTTTTTACGACTCCATTGGCGTAATGGCAAAGTGAACTCACGGCAATGCCGTTATTTACTATTTCAACTTTTTACGACGTCTAGACAAAGCGCCGAAGACTTTTACGCTTACTAGGAGATTTTCCGATTTTTCCTTTCTTCACACACAATTACGCGCTTAATGGGGGAGGTTGCCAAAAAAAATCGAGACTAACCGAACAATAAATAAAAAATTAACTCCGGCGATTATATTTCAACGCGGAAACGAGCCCAAAATGTTTCGCGCCTTCCTAAACAAGGGCGTTTAAATAACACCGTATGAATGCATTGGGCGTATCTTAATTAAATCGCTCTCGCTTTTTTCCCGGTAAATATTTACACGTAGATTTTAATCGACGCGCCTTAATTACTTTCACTGTTGAACCTTCGATAAGAATTAATCGGGACCCCTTTGCGCGTGACGAGCATTTACACAACGAAGCCTCGGAATCAATTCCGTCTCGACGACATACGAGTTTTAGTTGTTCGTGGTCTGGCGGTTCTATGCACACGCGAGCATGAGTGGAAAAAGTTTCAACATGCATCCGTGAGAAAACTCGCATCACTCGCTGCTTAATTTCACTGCGGAAAATATCACGTCGTCGATGAAGAATCTTTCGGCGATGACTCATTCTCGCTGAGTCGTCGATCAGCATACAAAAATGCGAAGCTAGCCTCTGGTCCGACAAATGAGAGGTCATTCCTACGTAGGAACGTCGCAGTCGAAGAAGAAACGGTACGCCTCCTGTCCAAGAACTGAAAGCAGCAACACCGGTTACGCTTTTAAATAGCGCTTAGCTCATCATTTTTTCACCTTGGGATACAAAAATGATTTCCAAGTCAAGTGATCCCTTGAGGTAACCACCAACGGAAATTGTACGCTTTAAGCCCCACTCGACGGTATAACCAGAGGAAAGGATAAGAAAAAGTTTCCTAACATACGGTCGACCGCGCATACCACCGATTTTACACCTTACGTTCCATTAGAAATATGGCCTCCAAAGAACTACTATCTTTTTGCAGTGATTTTCCGGAAGAGTTCACTCAAGGATTTCAAGGCAATCAAACGTATTCCTTGAATCAAAACCTGGGCATGCGGCTACGTTTTAATATTTCCGATTTTAAATTCAGAAGTCTTATGACGTCCACGTCTCGAAACTAAATTTTACATAAAAATTATCATCGCCGTAAATTAAATTGAAACAAGAAAAAATATTTTTTAAAGTACTTTAAAAGAAAAAAAATTAATTTTATGTAATGAGGATCGTCTAACCAGCTTAAAAAATAATAGAAATTGAAAAAAATTTGCTATAATCGGAATCGAACACGATACCGTAACGTTTCGAATCCGCCGCTTATCCCGCTACACCACCACCTTCACTAAACATACCATATAGTTGTTAATGTAAAAACCCTAAAAAGAAATTTGAAACAAACAAATAAAACGTCGAAATCGTTAAATTTTTTAAAAAAGGTACTTATTAACCGGCGAACTAAACAATTTATAGTAAATTTTGAAGTTACTTGGGTTCACCAATCCAAGTATCTTTAAAATTTACTGCAAAATTGTTCGGATCACCCGTTAATACCAAAGTAGCGAAAAAATATTAATTGTGAAAGAAAATAGATGGGTAATTGCAAGAACTAAATTTTCATCGCCGTTGACGGAAAATAAAGTAAAATAAATGCTATTCTCTAAAAATGCATCCATCCGCTTACCAAACGCTTTACTGAGCAATTCATGCAAAGATAAACTTCCAGATTACAATAGCTACGAATATTACGAAAAGAAAATCGCCTGCACTTGTGAGACAGGATAAGCGACGCGAATGTTTAGTCCAACTCGTGTGATAACGAGTAGGATGTAAAAACAACCAAGCTATGGGAATGCAACTGTTTCAATAAGTATTTAAACGACATTATCATGCGTAAGCAACCACTGCGCGTGTCACGAATCAGTCGCGCATGACAATTCCAGTTCCGTTCGAGTAGCCGCATTTTAAAAGAGCGCGTGACATTAACTAATGGTTTAAAAGATGGTTCGATGAAAATGTTCGCATCGGCCACTCCAGTTTTGGGATCTTCTGGAACGCGTGGTAATCGTTAAACGAACAAGGATTCCTTTCCTAACTAAAGAATTGTGTTAAGGAAATGTAAACGAGCTGGGGCAGATTTTTAAAACTATAAATTCATGACACCAATAGGGCGACAATAAAATTCGAGGGTCACAGAAATTCGAAAGATATACGAGGAAGAGACGCGAAGAGTATTGGAAAACGTAAACCCGCTGGGATTACGTCTTTAGGGATACCGTTAAAGAAATTGGGGTCATCGACTGGAATCCGAATCTTTAATGCGCTAAACCACATTATATAGTATCAACACAATTGAGGACGGTGAGAAATTTCGCAGAATGCGAGGATTATTCGTACGACGTTAAAGCGTTCAGATTTTTTTGAGAAGTCTTGAAATGGGGTTGGTTCCGGGAGAGGTGAAAATTTTGGCATGAAATCCTGTGACAGGCGGCCAGAATGGTCACATCTTGGACTTGTTCCAACAGGGTGCAGAACAAGGATGGACGACAATAGAGTGGCGAAAGGTAGAACGTATTAGAAAAGCCTTGGCTGCGTCATTGTATGGAAACAACTCTATTATTAATAATTAGATCATTGTCCCAAACCATCACTAACATTTTTAGATAATTTAAGGGCCGATATGTCCAAGGGACCGGTTAAGAGATGGTAATGCTTCAAATCAATGGCACGTCATCCTACAATTCAGAGTGAGCTGTGTTCAAAACCAGGTTACGACTTAACGAATAACAAACATCTATGACATACATCGTCCTTCCATTGGAACCACATTACTCGGTTACGGAACATAGAAAATGGAAATGAAATTAATAGATTTGTGCAACTTGAAATTGTACAGACAACTACTGTGTATGCTCTTAATGTAGATAATTATTGCATTTTTCGTTACCAAAATAAAAATGTCTACAAAATATAATGATACCTTTACTAAATATTCCCGATCTCAAAAACACACAAAGCTTTTATAAGTTTAAACTTCCACGCGGATAGAAAAACTCGCCAATGCAAGAAGTGAAAAGTTTAAAATAATGAACCCAAACGAGGATTTGTAAGTGCTCGAAAAATATAATTATTACACCATAATAATACATTCCCTATAATGTGCTGCATTAAAATAAAACCGACTTAAAGATAAAAACATCTCGTTTGGCAATTGGTGTGAAATTAGTCCTCACTAATTGTGTGTCAAAACCGTTCCCAATACATAAAAATATAGATTGCACGATAATACCGAACGCAAAACTCGCATATTTTTTATTAATACCTATCCCGCTTCAATTTATTTAGTTGACGCATCACTACATTTAAAAACTAATAGCCTACATAGGAAATATATATATATATATTTCGTATCCGTGAATTTTGTCTCCAAAAAATGCTAGGAATAACTTTTTAAATATTTGCAAACTTTTCATTCATGATAAACATTGATCACCGCACACATTGAACTTACACTCCTATGAAAAGTCATAGAAAACTACATAATAATTAATAAAACAAAAAAAATCCGAAAAAGATAAATACATTGCAGATGAAAATGTACGAACCGAATATAAAGAACTATAGCAGCACATCGTTATACCAACAACAGAATAACAATACGAGAAAATATGGGGATAAGGTTCCTGGGGAAGAGAATTTGGCTCGTTTCACATTTAAGGTCCACTATTATTTTTACAAATGTCATCATTTACAACCATAAACGGATAGAAATAGATGCCTCCCGAATTAAATGAATTTTACCACCTCTCGAGTCGTGTTGACATTACATACATATCAATATTAGAATATAAAAATAGCATTTAGGGTGACATATAAATAGATTTCCAGAGAATCATATCTTACCTCCTTTGCATGGTGTTCTATGGGAGCTATGTTGTGCTCTGTAGCCCGTCACCATTTCATAGGCACCGGAATCTCTTCTCAAAGGAAAATTGGTCTCGAAAACGTGATGACAAGGCTGCATGAGCTTCAAAATACCGTGGACCTTATTTTTTCGTTCGTCTTGTGACATTTTGTGAACTTTCATGTCGTCGACTAATTTATCTTCAACAATTATGCACGCCCGGTGAAAAAAGTACTCAACCATGTCGAAGAATTTTGGATGAGATGCAGTGGGAATATCTTTCAAGCGCTCTGGTATTTGGTGATCAGCATATGATCTCGCACTTAAAGTTTGGACAGCAAGGGGACAAACATTTAGGAAGATATTTCCTTCGCTTTGGGTAGGAATATTTTTTAGCGTTTTCGCGAGGTTTACGTTAAAGCGATACATTTTGGAATTTAAAACTTAAAGTTTTTAGTGTAAAACAAGCCGCCCACAGTCTATCCCTACCGTTCCGTTCCCTCGACAATATTCTACACAGCACAACGCATTGAAGACTGTACCGAGAAATGAATCGAACTACCACGAACTATCGAGTTGACTGCCGAAATCCTTTCTATATACTGAGAGTGCAGACTGTTTTTGATTGGTCTGTTCATTTCCGCCATGTTGTTTCCAACAAAAGTAAACATAACCTAATACATATATTTATCATGCTCGAGTTTTTATATTATAGTATTATGTAACAATAATTATAGCCATAGTATATTAAACACTCATTCATAGCTGCTGAAAATTAGTTTAACTGTCGCCGGGAATAATTACTTCTTTGATTATCTCCGATATTAGTTAAAATCGTTTATTTCCATGCCAGTATTATTTTTCTAGACATTATAAGATGTGAGATATATTAGCATACCTTTATTCTACTTGGAAACTCAAGTTATAAGTACAACCAGTAACAAAATATCGTTTTAAAATTTATGGACTAACCGCTATTTTTATGAATTGAACTCTTCCTTGCTTGCTGCAATAGCTAATAACATTTGAAAAATCCATTTTTACGAAGGTAAGCAAACTCTTTAAAATTGGTAGTAATTTGTTAAATTAACAATTAATAGTACTAACATTATTATTATAAAAGGAAAACATATCTTTTGCTTGAACTACAACTATACGAATTTTAGTTTGCTTTGAAATGAAAAAGTAGGGAACACAACATGACCACGTAATGAAATATTTGTGAGATATTTAACTATAGCGCATTATAACAAGAACTGTCCAAAAGATGTCGTCGTTGCATGCATTCATATTAAGTTCTCGTCTTGTTTGGCGCTAAGTTGAAGTGCACGGCTTTGAGGTCGTGATGTAGCTATTTCTAATGTGCGTGGTCTTCTACTGTTTGAGAAAAGTATCGTCACATTATCTACACCAAGTTAACTAGAAAATCATTTAATATAATTTTTTATACCATTGCTTGAAGCTACGTGTCCGCAGGAATTGTGGTTGCAGAATCGATTTCTCTAAACTTTAATTATTTAAATAAATTTTTTAAATATTATTTTACAAGTTTCATGGCCTCTTTAATATATTATTTTTATCAATCAATTACTTAGCAATTTTTAAATTGTTATATTACATTAATGGGATTTATCTCATTATTTCAAAATATTTTTATCAATTGATTCTGTTTATCTGTGGCCTTTATATAATTTGCAGGTAATATGAATTATTTTCTCTACGGAACCATGAAAATCAGCTTGTCTTAATAATAATTAGGCAATCGCTAAAGTAACAATTATACTTAAACGGGTTTTATTTCTTTAGATATATTATCCGATAGCTCTATTAAAATAAATGAAAATTTAGCAGAAAAAAATGAGTAAATTTCATAAATGCCACTTATAATGCCTTCCTTTACTCAAAACTTACTATTCTATATCATCATTCTAGTTAATTCAAGAGTAATTGAAATGTGCAGTTGCTAAGTTACATTCATTTAAAAATAGAATTATGTCAATTTAAGGTTAATGTTTTGAACAAGTTGAATATCCCATTATTCAATATGAATATGCAATATTATGCACGGTGAGGTGAAAATGCAAAAATCCACTCCTAATTACAACACATGGCTATCTATTGGTAGCTACAGTGCTTGCCTCTCAAATTCATATCATGCCAAAGTCCTGACCATAGTGTATGGATAATATAAATTAAAAGACTGAAATAATTTAACAAGAGGAAGAATGGTATTTTTCAATCCACTGTTTCATGTTCCAAACTTAATTCTCTAAATACAATGATTGCCAGTTGTTATAAGAGCTATTGTTCCTACAACTGTGATGTAATGATATAAAATTAACACTTACTGACTTTGGTAGTAAACATCTCACTTAATGAAAAAATATTTGAAATATAGTGTCCACTACATCAATTCACCTGTTACGTAACCAAAAAGAAATTGTTATAGGTAAGTTAATTGAGAAATCGGATAATTAACTAAAATTCTGTAAATGGACATTTGAATCACGCCAATCTCTGTGAGGAGAACATCCTTTAAATGTGAACATTCTAGTCAGAAACCTATCAAGTAAATTTGTAACCTTCTTATTGTGCTATGTTTTGAGTAAGGTTTCCAATTTGAATCAACTAAAGGTGCTTATAATTGCATTTTGTCTGATACCACAGGAAACATTTCCCTTTGCACAATTGGACCAGGTCACTAAAGACATTGATTAGAGATATTAAATGTGATTCTGCAAACTTGAAAAACATACTACTCCAGCAAAATAACTGAAATGCTCTCAATCTGCTTTCAAATTAAATCTAAATATGTACAATTTTCTTTCCTTTCCAGCCATTTAGCATGTATTTAGTTTTTCTTTTCTAGCTACCATTGCCAGTCTTGATTGAGGGATGATTAGCATGTTTGGCTACTCATGCTAAGGTCATACTTTTTAATTATAATACGGAGATGGTCATATGAACTTGTCTTAATTATCATCAATATGCTCATTGTGAAGGGCCATGATTTGCTGTTTATAAGCTTTCTAAAAATATAAACATAAGTTGATAAAATCTTTGACCAAAAACATAACCAAGTCAGAAAAAGGTCACTTAAGTGTTGCTCTTCAACAAATTATAAACTCAATTTAAAAAGATAATGAAATGCACTTAACATTTTTCTCAATCTAACCTCATTGTTTGCAGATTTTGTATTGTTTGACTGCTGAATAACATCATTCTTGACTGAAAATTCTGTCAGTCCTATTGCATATAAAAAATAATTCAGTCATGCTACCAATTCATATTCTAGCACAGTATATGTGAAACATTTGATATTTTATTAATATTGTTGATAACATTCCCAATTGGAGATGGACAACAAAGATCAGAAAAAATTGTCAGGTGTATGAATTGGTCCTTTAGGAAGATTTCCTATTGTAGGAAGCCTGATCACTCTTCAGACCCAGAAGAAAAGGCAAAGTTATATTCCATCTGAAAATTAATTTAATTTTTTGTAACATGACAAATTTCACAAAAAAATCTATGTGATTTTCTACAAGAAGAGATTCATAGCAAAAACTAATAATTAAATTTTATTAGAGTGCAATTAATATTCATTTATAAAATTAATTATCTTTCAGTCTAATGGTATCAGCAAACTTATAGGGATTAGATGGAAAATTTCTTATAATCTAAAATGATGTTGCATCAGTGAATTTAGGATCATTATAAATACAAAGAAAAATATTATGAAATCATATGACGGCCAAAAACATTTAGCTGTCTATGTGTTTAAAATAAGTGAACTATTCTAAAACTATCAAAGTTCACATACAGTTTTTCTTATGAACACAGAAATCTAAGCTTATGAATTGGCAAGAGAAAAAGATTTGAATTGAAATTTTTTTGGAGGCATGTAGAAATTTGTTTGCCAGGATGTTTTAGGACAATGTCCACTGTGTGCACACAGCTCAATATAATTCCTGATCTTGTGGTACATTTATTTGATAAAGAAATATTGACTTAATTTTTTAAAGCATCTTTCTCTAATCAATTTATATTGGTTTTTTAGTGTAAGCATTTTAGTTTAAATAAAATTGTAAAATTTATTATATAATTAGAGATACCTGAAAAATTAAGAAAAATTTAAATGTAACATATAATGTAAATAAATGGTTTGTATCAGAAAATGCAGAAAAAATCATAGCTTTTATCTTAGAGGTATACAACTTATCTGATAAGCAATGGGATCAGATTGATTAATAATTCACTTTTCAAAAATATATTGTCTGATATAAGGTATAACATGAGTAATTTAATATCCAACACAATTCCTTTTATTCCATATTGTAGAATGATGACTGTATCTCTTGATAAGACTAATTTCAATGATTACTCCTTTTTCCACTTTATCCTCTAGCATTGGAGAGATTCTGCATTTCATACCAGCTGTAGGCCATCACAAGTTAAGCAATATAAAAAGTATTTTCTTCAAAATGTGCTATTATTATCTATTTAACACCAATATCTACTGAAATTTTCCTTACAGGCAATGTTAAAGTGGTAATTGGAGAAATTAATCCAGTGCCCTATAATACTACTTCTTAATGTCCATTCATTCTCAATCCTCAAACGTATCTTCAATGAAAAATGAGCTCATAGATACTGTAAAAATTTCATGATATATTTTGAAAAAAAGCACTGAAATTTATCAATTTATATTATTTTTATTAAATAATAGAAGTATTCTTTTGAAAGGGTCTTTCTATTTTAATAAAATATATAAACTTAAAAATAAAATATGGATAAGCAAAATAGATATGTCACTGCAGTCTGTTTTTGTAGTCACTATTATAACATGTCTTTTGTACATGAAAACCACTAGCTATAACATAATCAAAATAAAAATTTTGAAATAAACTTTTTCTCTCTTCCAATAACGCCCATTCATTATAACTTCATGCTCACCAAATACAGAGTGGAATATTTCATGAAAATTTCCTGATTGAAAACAAAATATTTTGCGCTTAAAATTAAATATATTCTCTTCAATAAACCACTATTAGGTCTTTTAATTTTAAAGCATTATAACTTAGGGAAAGCTAAAAGAAGAGTGAAAATAAAGAGAATGATTCATCAGACAAAACAGAACTACATGTATTTATAAGTTCCTTCAGATTCAAAATATAGTTCAAATGTTGAAAATTTTGTAAAAAATGGACAAAAAACCATTTGAATCAGCACAGCAGCGGTGGATTGAGATGGATTGGCAATGGCTTATGGTATGAAACTGGGTTTGTGATATTACTGTAAGATTTGAATCATGACAATGTTGACAGCCACTTCCTCAGTTCCTTGAGTCCTTCTGAAGCAGCAGCTGCTATTGAACCTTCTGAGGAAGTTACAGGTTCATAAAGTAGAATTTCTTTTGCCTCCTCCAAACAATTACACACTTCAAGCAATTGCTTTTGTAGTTCCTTTTTGTCCTTCTTGGCATTTATTTTTCCCTCTTCCAAATTTCTGGTGATCATCGTCATCAAGGGTGCATGTAGTTCATATAGGGTAACCCCTAAGGGCAAAAGGAACTAATTTAATTTCTAATATTGTCAACATTTATATTTTAGATCTTTATATAAAATGTATTTTTGTTATTTTTATTAAATGATGTGTAAATAGCAAAAATATTATGATAATTATAATAATATCAGTATTAATAATGCAATTTGACTTGTAATTATTATTGAATATATCTCTGAGAGTCCAGAGTTTCTAATTGTCTTTTAAATTATAGCAAGGATTTCCATAGTTGTGCATTAATGGAGCTTTTTGAATTGACATTTTTGGGAATAATTATGACTAAAAATTAATATTCTCTATTACTGGAAAAACATTCATAATGAATTAAATTGCAGTTATGGAGAAAATTTCTAAGTTTTGCTTAAAAATTAAGTTGAACCAATTATTATTTTCAGTTACCTCTTAATCTAGATTTTCCAGGTTCGATGACATCAAATATTTCGAGCAATTCTCGGCAGAGGTCTCTTTTTCTCTCTAAGAGTGACCAAGGCAGCTCATTAATGGTGTAACCTGCCATCTTTCCATAAAGCTGACTCAACGAGTGCTTTACTCCAACAACCAAGTAATGGGATGGGTAAAGTACATTACGGTAACGTTTTAAGAAAGTCTCATTCGCTTCCACATCATCCGCCGAGAGCAATTCCGCCTCGGCGCTGATTCTTTCCACGATGGCGTTGACGGAGGAAGATTGCACTGTATAGCGTCCGCATGTGTCACACTTCCACTCGGTACTTTCATCCAACGGATCTTTCGATAGCACCCTCCCTTGTGAACCTGAACCCTCACAAAGTGGACACCTAAGGGCGCTGAGGTAAGTCCCTAGCTCGGTCGGGTCCGCACAACGACGGCACATGCAGGAAAAGAACTTGCTCTGCCATACGTGTTCCCTCCGCGCCATGGTACCCTGCAACGTGTACGCGTAGCTCAAGAAAAACGTGTCACCTTTGGAAACGGGGGTCGAGGTTCGGATCTTAAGGCGGAAAGTGCCAGCCTCAGCGTCCCCTCCCTTGCCGCGCTTTCCTTTAGATCGGGGTTCGAACGTGTCCACGTGACTCGTGTTTGGAACGCAGTCGTGCGCGATTAGATACGCGTTCGGACCGAATAGCGCCCTCAAAGATGAGCCGTTACGTCCGACTTCGAAAGCGTTTACTTCCAAAGCACCGCACACTTTGTGGACCTCTTCTTCCGTGAATTTTTCCCTCAATCCCCACGGGCCTCTGATCATGTCCACCACTTTCTCCTGGTTGGTGTTCCAGACGTTGGGTCGGGTTTTGCGGATCGCGTCGTGCGATTCCATACGGCATACCTCCTTCCACCGCTCCGGTGCCCAGTTTTTGAAAAGGAGGCAACGGAGAGGTACGATCGCTTCGTATAGGGATTTCTGGTCGAGAGGATCTTGTCCGACCTTGTTGGTTTTCCTCGCTGCTGCGAAAACTTTGCACTCTTCGCTGTGGTCGTGAGCCGAATCAGGGTCCTTCCGCGTACGGATGCAGGATTCGACTCCGCACAGAGGCCATCCGCATTTTTCGCAAGGGACCGTTGGGGTTTGATCGTCGATGGGTACGAGAGGTCGGTAACAGATGAGGCAAAGGGGTTTAGAGCCTTGACACGGCCCCACCACTATGGCTTCTTCATTTAGGATCGTTTCACCGGAGCGGAAATCCTTCGCTGCCACTAAGTATCGTCCCATAATCTCCGAAATTTCCACTGAGTATGGTTGGTCCGTTTTTTTGTCCTTTCTCGCCTCCACTTCGTCCACGCCCTGTACCTCGTTGTTGCAGTCGCCATTTTCGTCCTTGTTGGCGTTCTTCTCGAGTTTGTTGCGGTATTTTTGCTTTTTATCTTTGTTGCTCCCAGATTTCTGGAATAAAATATAATGGGTATAGTATAATCAAAATTCGTTCGAATAAATAATTACCGATTGTAAACAATATTTTTGCTCCATGTAAGAATAGATATTTTACCAGGAGCAATTCGTCTAAGTTTGTTCTTTGGAAAAAAATAAATTTGCTGAAGCTTCCAATTTAATTGAAATAAAAATTTCCATGTCGGTTCTTTTAAGTTACATGCCTAATCATATTCAACCGTAAGATTGAGTAATGTTTAGCATTGTCTTTTTGCAGATCTTTAAAAAATTGATTGAATATTTTTTACTATGAACCACAAAAGAGCTAAAAGTGGGGGATACAGTGGCGCTGCATTTCAGCTAATTCAATAACATCGTAGCATTCAACCAATGATGAAAAATGTTGACGCACTTCAGCAATGCATTTTATGTAGTAGTAGAAATTAATTATAAACCTTCACTGCAGAATTGCCTTCCTTTCATTATCTTTCTTCGTCTTCGCTATCCCCTGTTAATTTTATTCTATTTTTTACGTAATATTAACTTACCAACTAAAAGAAAATTTCAGCGCAAATAAATTTCAAAATCATTTGGATTATGCCACATTGGAGTAGCTCGGAGAGCACTAAAGCAAAATATAGGTGGAATTACAGCACAATTCACGGAAGATATTGAGAAATACGGTTATTATGAGATATGTCTGCAGGTGCTATTCTTTTACTGCAGTAATTTCAAGTAAAATAACACCAATTAATTGGATAAAAGTATATCTACATTCAATCCGCGTTAACCTCACCAAGAGAAAATCAGTCAATAAATAATGTGGTGATTTTCTGAAAGGAGAACTTTGCGATTTGTTACGAGATAATAGAACCGAAATTTGAAGGGACGCATAACACATAGGATAGGAAACAACACTTGGAATTTGTAGCGCACCTCTCTATTTTACATGAAAATATCCTTTAGAAAAAAACAATATTTCAAAAATACTTAACTTCATGTTATGCCAGAAAAAAAAACAAAATTCGATTAATTATTCGTACGTCCTTATATTGAATTTTCATCACCTACATTCTCAAAATTCCGTCGAAAAGTCCTATCAGCCACCATAAATTCCACATATTTCTGGAAGAGATATATTACTCAAATTACTTATCACAACATGAGGGTAATCAGTCATCATTTCTAAATAAAGGGCCGTGGGGGAATTTAATAGCCGAGATTAGGCAAACGTCCAGGAATTAGGAGGGAGGCAGAAATTCATTTTTATTAATTGTGTTTCATTTTATTGTAATTATTTTTCTATGAGCGACCGTTAATATGTTAGTGAAAATTTGTCAGTTTGTTTATTTCCTTTTGATTTAATGGAAATACTAAATACAAATTTGCCTGGGGCATGAGATGCTCTCGTTCTGGTCCTGGTAGGAGCGTCAAATAGCACTGCGTAATGCTCTGTACTACCTATGTTAAATGTTAATGGACAATATGTAGTGAGACATAAAATGAACGATTTCACCTATAAGAATTATGTGTTCTTGTAATTTAATAATGACGAAGTATGACTGCATTAGTTAAATGACGAAGAAATCGTTTTATTTGGCGTGCTACCACCGAATTATTGGTAATCCACGAGACGCAGAGCGACAAAAACGCGGCAATTTATTTTTGGACGCATGTTTGCCTCGAATCATTTGAGTCACCACCACGGAATTTAAAAAAGACTTCCGCTCAAAAACTCATCACTTAATTTGTCATATTTTTATCTCCCAAAATAGCGTCGCGCCTTAACATTTCTCCCAGCGGGCAATTATAAAAAATCGACCAGCTTTTCATTTTTTTAAATTATAACAATTCCTAAAACGTGGTGTAAATATCTTTCGAGTGGTCGGTATCCACGCGTAATTCGTCATTCGATAAAGCTTCCTTTAAAAAAAAAACACCTTTTTTCGAACTTCGCTTTTCACCACGTTCGCATCGGACGGTTAATCCTGTCACTCCTCATTGGTCAAACACACTTCCGCCGACCACTCACCTTACTCTTCTTCGACCGATGCATCTTTGTAGCTCTATCCCCTTCTCCGGTTGATCGATATCCTTGGCTCTCTTCGGGAGAGCCGTTAAACCTTTCGCACGGCGATTTTAGTGATCGCGGCTGTTATGCCCGATGTCGAGTCCTTCGAAAAAACTGAAGACGCTTCTCTGAGGAGTTCCGAGGATGAAATGGCATACCCGTTGGCACGCGGTCAATTCCTAAAACACCGATACCGTCGCAGGCGTTTTGGGAGAGGGCTGCGAGTAGGACCCGCGTGTGAGGGAGGGAAAAGAGGACCCATTGGCACACCCCCACCTGAAATTCGTCAACAACCTATGGGATTTCCCGAAACAGACGTCGACAACGCAACAACTTCCTCTAGATCGCAAACTCGTCGCACCCGAGGATCTGTTGTTGTTGGTGTGGACGCGCAGAATGTTGACAAACGGTCCAGGTAACGGGGCCCTTACCTGTCTAGGATCTGACCTCATCTCCTCCCCCCACGTTAAAGATCTTGCGTTGAGCGCGTCACGTCCCCAGTTCCGCGCCCAGCAGGAACATGATAACGGCTGGGAGTTTCGTCTCGTTTAGGGAGGGTGGGGGAAAGGATGGAGGATGGGGTAGGGGGAAAGCCACCCCCGCACTCCTCCCTCTCTTCTGTTCCTCATCCCCTTCTCCCTCTCCCTTATGCTTGTCCGGCATGTTGCATTCCCCTGGCCCTTTCCCAGATAGCCCTAACTCCACCTCCCACCCCCATTTGCCGTCCACTACCATTCCTTACACGTGCCGCTGCATTTCCACCTCGTTTTCCACCCACTAAAACGTTCCCCGCCATTCTTACCTCCCTTTGTGGGAAGGGTTTAACTACTTATTCCCATATCTTTTCTCCCAAATTCTTGTTTTCTCGTCTTCCGAATAAGATTATTTCTCCATTATACTCCTCCTCATCCTCTATGTTGACGAAAACCCTTTTAATCGTCTTACCCCCTTCGGGAATCAACACGACGTCGCGACGTCTAATCCCCCATCTTTTTCTCTCCGCCTATTTTACCATCCTCTCTTCCTCAAACCCAGACTCCCTTTTCCTGTCTTTCATGTCTCGGAAAGTTTTCTCCCCTCTTCCCTTTTAACCTCCACCCCCGACGTGTCCCCCCTCTCTTTCTCACCTCCCCCTTTTCCTCCGCATCCATTTTCCTCCTCGAGCTAAGGGAGTCTCTCTCTCTCTCTCTCTGAAAGGGTTTCGTCCTTTTTCCCCAACTCTTTCGGCTGGTTCTTATTTTGAAACACAGCCCAGCAGAGATCTGCATTAAAAAGCATTCTGAGAATTTGGAAGTAAGTAATTTGCCATCGCGTGACGCCAAGGGATTGTCGGTGAGGGAGGTGTTAGGAGATGTGGGTTTTTTTTTTTTGCCGATTGCCGCAATCGCGAACAATTGGGTAATTTAAGGGGGGCTGTTACGCCAAGCGGTTTACGTAATTTTAACGGTAAGTTCTAACGATAATTCCGGCGCAAAGAGAAAAGCGACGTATTCGTAATGAAACGTTTTTTTTGTTTGTTGGATTATCGTCCTCGATTCACTCTTTCTGGGTGCGAGTCAAAGAACTATCACGCGCGAAAAAAATTAGTTATTTTCATTCTCGTTTCCAGCATTGTATAAATTAGCCTATATACTGTCCTTACAGATATGAAGATCAAAACATGTTTTCACCGTAAAAATATAATTTCAGACAAAAATCTAGGGATTTTATCAAAACGTCGGTCAATAAATTTTTAAATTTTAATCTCAAATTTTACCGATTTTTTAAAAAATGGTGGTTCCTAATTAAAGGGAAGACGTGTTAGATTTTCTCATTCGTTTTCGAAATAATCCTGCTATAAAGTATCAATAAACAGCGATTGAAAACGGGGAAAATTTTCAAATTCCTGCTGATATATTTACATAAAACGGATTAGACGTTTAAGAAATTTATTCGTAGAAAAAATACGAAATTTGGATCCTCTTTTCCGAGGAATTTAAAAAACTTTCGCATTTCTCGAATTTTCGTGCCTCGATCTCTTTTAACCGTTATTTACAGCCAGCGAATTTTACCCTTGACAAAATATATATCCCGAGAAGCTGTATTTTTAGCGCGCTTTCTAAAAGACGTTCTTGTAACACCACTACGCCTCCAGGGACCTGCCCATTCCCATTTTTCCAAATATTTCGATTTTTTTTAACGTGCTTTTTGATTAAATCTCAATAAGTCACCTTTTATGACACTTATGTATCTTATTATTTTCTATTCCGCAACAGAGGAAGGAAGTATTTAATTTTCATAAATTAATGACGTCATGAACCGCAAGAAGCTTCGTCAATGACTGCATTGCCGTTAATTTCGGCTATCGTAAAACTTGCGCGCATCAACTTCAAAACAATTAAAATCATTGTTCTGGTCGATTTGGGTTTTTAATTAGTACGCCTTACAGCCTAACGAATTTTTGTAACCATAAAACTTTTGTCGTTCAACGAGTCTTTTTGTTTTTAACTTCTAAATGATCCCCTCGCGCTACTTCAAGTTCCTTTTGGCCAATGAACAGAAAGAGGGAAGAGTGCCAGTTGGGCTCTGGGTTCAAACAGTTAAGGCATAACCTCATGAAAATTCCGCGTTTCAGATGCTTTGCTATTTTTGACCATTTCAAACCGAATTTTCCCAGCACTCCTCCCTCCCTCTCGTCACTCTCCTCGTGAGATATACGCTGTAGATGTCTCCAAGTGTCGCCGCGTTCATTTGATTTAAAAAAAAACTGACGTGACATGACTTTCTCCATATTCGGGGTATAGGTATTTAAATTATTATGAATAACATTATAAGGCAAAATTATTATTTCGTATCGTAAAAGAATACAGTCGTACTTATTGCCGTAAATTAGGTATATTTTGAATATGTTTACAGAATTCACCACTACATGGTGGTGGCGCTGTATACTGGAAATTACGAAAAAGTTGAATATCTCCGAAATGGATGGTGCTACGAAAATTTGTTTCAAACAAAACCTGGAAGAAATATTATAATCTACAACTTTAGTACTCACGAAGATTACCAATAACGACGTTTTTAAGGAGATATTTGATGGAAACCGAAAAAACCGATTATTTATAAATAATTCTTAAAAAATAACTGCTATGGAAAATTGTTTCAAATGAAAGTTGTACGAAATTACATTATCTATACCCTTTCTATAGAATTGTATATACAATAATGATGTTTTAACGGAGAAATATCGCAACAACCGAATCGGGTTTCGAATAAACCTCAACTTCCGGTTAACTGTTATTGTCCAAAAACTAATCAGTTCTTTGTGCTCATGCTTAAGTTTTATATGAAATTTGGTATTAATATGACGTGTATTTCCGTTGAAATCTCGAAGTGGATTCTTTTCGTGATCACAATATTTTCCCATTACTACGTATGGAGAAAGTAAAAATACATTACCGAAACTTGTCTTGCCTTGAACATAGTTCTAACGTTAGGTACTACAATCCGAAATCAGCAGAGGAACTCGTCTTGCTTGGTTGCAAAGGAAAATTTAGTGGCAAGTTGTGATAATTACCAGATTATGTTCTAGTTTTTCATTTCAATATCAACATTCAACCTGCTAAATGAAGTCTACTTCTTACTTCAGCAATAGATAATTAAACAATATTAATAACAATATTTTTCTTGCAACAAATTATTATTTTTTTCATTTAGTTTAAAACTAAGTTTTAATTACTTATCATTGTTTTGACTAACTTAAATGGTCGCAGTCTACCCTTTATATTTCATTTTACACCTTGGGAATTAATGTCTGTACCTGTCAGATTTTTGTTGCGTGATTTCAAGAAGTGAATTTCAAAAAAACTGGGAAGAATTATCTAATATTAATTTTTTTTAAATATATCTTTGATCAAGGTTGAAAATTTTAATTATTCTACCTTTTGACTTCTATGTTCAAATTCGGAGCTGGATAGTTTCAAACCAAACTTCTCCTTTACTTTTAAACCCGTATTCAGAGTATTTTTCAGGTTAAACATTGATGTAGGTTGAATTTTCTCCATCCCCATAATATCTTCAGCGATTTTGTGTTCTTTATAGCTGCTCTTTTTATCTCCTTCCCATCATAAGTGGTACTCAAAAGAGAGAGCGGGTTCCCCTAGTCCTTTGGCCCAAATGAGTTGGCGACACTGTGATTTATGGGAACGGGATAGTTGATACTTCCGAGAACGAGGAGATTACAAGTGCTTCTGCCGAGAGTTTCAGAGCGATCGTATCAGTCTGATAACTACGAATATTACTTCGAATTCGGAAATTCCGAGACATACCGGTTGCGATTTAAGGCTCCACAAAAAAACCAAATAATTTTCATCGACCAAAATAAAAACGATATACATTTTTTCCGTCACTCTTTATGACTTGAGATATATTTAAGTAACAGATGCAATTTTAAGAATATTAACTACATATTCCATATTTAACTAAAAAAACACGAGCATGGAATGAATTTCAAGAAACTTTACTCATGCTATTAAACCTTAAACATCGATTTTACTGTATGATAATTCCTTAGAACATCATTTTTAAAATCTTTACTGCTCTTGGTATGAAGTCGGAAATTATAATTGGTCGTTTCTACTTCATCTCGCACTAACATAAAATGAAAATCTCATGCATTATTTAAAAATGAAATTGAATCAACCTCTATATCAACACATTTAAAGTGAGAAGATATTTGCCAAGTCTATCGAATTTTGCCAAAAATCCGATAAAACTTTCGATTTCTTGTTAAAGTATCGTTCAAGATAAATTAATCCATTGTAATTGATTTTATTGCTTAAAGTCTTCCGCGTAATACCAAACAGTATTTATCTAAGTTATTCTCGTAGCCATCAAACGGTCGAGTGCACCAGCTTTGCATGTAGACTACAAATTAGTCGTTCTCAGTTCATTCGATCGTTTAATGGTTCCAGGAACTACCTAGGCCATTATTGTTTCCATTTATTGTCTAAGTAAGTTATTCCTCAAGCAATGAGCACAGTTCTCATATGACTCGATCATATCATTATGCCTACTTCAAAGAAAAACTATCTGTTATTTCTAGTCCTTTTTCGCCTTAATTGTTGGCGCATTGACCTATTTTCCGGAGAAATGCATCTTAATCGTATTTCCATACAAATTTTACTTGAGTTGTCATTAACCACTTTTCAGCGCATATTTACAATTAATTCTGCACAACGAAAATAGGAAAAAGCACAGCGGCTCCATTTCTATGCAGTAATACTCGTAACTATGCTTTCTTATAGGAAAATCTATTAAAGTAATAATGCGAGTAATATAACATAAAATATCGCAGAAGAGATTTCTATCGAATTAAGTTTCGTCGCGATTTTCCTGCAGAATTTTTAAATCTCGAATGGAATATGAGAGGATATCAAATTTGATCATGGACTCTTGAGATACTGATTAGAATTTGGCGTAATAAAGAAATTGATTTCTCACATTGACCGTCAAATATAAAGAGGTTATGTAACCCATGTCGTAAAATCACACTTCTCTACGAGATGGGAAATTAGTAACTGCCGGGAAAAAATCGTAAAATTTAACGACTCTCTTTATGTTTACCGTGATGTTATCTATTGGAAAGCTTCCAAGCAATAATTTATCCCCGCATTTCATACTGGACGACGCCTGAATTCGTTCGAACGATGTTTAAACAGAATAATTCTTCTTTTAAATTGGGCGAATTCAAATTATATGTATAAATGTACATAAGGCGATCAATTTTACTTCTGATTAGAGTAATTATAACAAAACGTTTTGGTCCAAAGTATAAAAATTACGTTCAGCGGTGATTTTTAAATAAACAATTACAATTTATTTGCGAGAAATATTCCTCTATGATTTTGTTCAAACAATCCTTAGAAATTGTTTTATCGAATACGTGATTCATCCGGTTTTGGCATCTTCCTGTTTGGTACAAGATGTATTCGGTTTAAGCATCGTATTCTTCAGCGTCGTCTTAAAAAGAGAATATGAAAGGAAGAAAAAAGTTCTTAGCTCCGATCTGGGCGAGAACTATTTTTGGGCCGTTTGAGTGAGCGCTGATTGGAAGTCGTCTAACACCCAAGTCCTTTTTCTCTGACTGCTGTAAACGACATAAAAAAATGAAAGCCGGCTGGAAAACATTTAATAGGGTATTTATACTGACCGTGTTTCTATGGTAACCTCATAAGTCTTCTTTTATAAATAGTAGATTATCAGTCTCTCGATAAGTAGCTAGGTTACCGTCGTTATATATTTGAAGAGTAACTCGGTTAGAGGTACATTGCTGCACTATGCGTTTCTGTATTCCTCAAATAATACGGATATTAGACTATCGATTCTTTTAGATGATTAAATTTGTACGGGTGGAAGAGATCGAATTAAAAAATAATAATTCAAATGTAACATTAGATTTTAAACAATGAATGAAATGCCTCGTTGATATTTTAAACATATTTGTATTAAATTAAACTCCTTCACTATGTGAATCCACAAAATTATGTCAACGAAGTACTAGTTGTTATAATGTATTCCCATGAATATATTTCTCACTTTACAATTTTAGCTAATTTAGACACAATTCGTGAATTAAAGGGTAGTGATGGAATGAGTTACTCTGTAATTGTCTACGACTAAGAATAGATCGAATGAAGAATAGCGCAGAAGAAAGTCACGATTGACCTTATAACATTATTATTATTATTGCACTGGAATATACATATTTTTAATTCAATACAATCTTCACCTAATAATCGTGGTCAATATGAGGAGAATAATTACTCATTTCCCCCTCTTCAGGAGGAAGTTTCACAGGGTCACTCCTCCTAGCGACAACTTTAACAAACGAAGATTAAACGGAAACATTTTTTATCAAACGAATTTGTGACAACTATTTCGACCTCAGGGTTGAAACCCTATATTAGAAACTATTTCTATCTATCTCCTTCAGTATATAGTCTCCTTCAAAGGTGCAGCCTTTTAGACTGTTCGGTCTTATGGTCCGTAATATATATAGTCCAAGCGCCGGAGTTTTTAGGATGAGGCAGTAATAATTATCAATGAACAGTTTGAAATTCGGCTTCATGGGAATTACTGGTAAACTTACAATCATTTCAGCCTCTTGTCCTAGCCCGATAACCTGCACGGATTATTTCCCTGTGTAAGCCTCCATGTCGTAAGTGATTCCACTTGGCGTCAGCTCTACTAAAAGTCTTTATTCCTTGACTCAATAATTGACGACTTTCTAGATGACGGTGAACCTTTTGTAATTAGCATTTCAAAACATATAAACGATTCTAGAGTTCTTAATGATTTTGAAGCTACAATTACTAGGATTTGCTATAATCACAAAACGGCGGAAAATGCAATAAAATAATTCATGGATATCCGTGAATTAAAAGAAAGCGATTTTTACAATTTAGTCCCAAAAATTGCTAAAAGGGTATTTCCATGAATTATTATTACTGGCAGAAATTTTTCCAACCGATCAAAATAAAAAAATTAACAATTAATCGCAAAACAATCTCACAAACAGTACTTAAGTTGTTACCACAAAACGTTCAAAGACGTGTATAATTATAACTACTCAAATCACTTAAATGCGAGTGCACATTCGAAAGAACGCTCCAGCATTATCTTTTGACGATAGAATTGTTGAAATTCTCTTCACTAAATGGTTCTATGGGCGTCTTAAAAGCAGTTTTGCCATTTGTTATCAAACACCCCAAAAGGATTAGTGTAATATGCATTTGGAGAAATGGTGAATTATTGCGGCAAATTAAACTAAAACCTATTTGGAAAGAATATATATACATATATATAATGATAACAATAACAATAATAATAATCCGTCTTTATTATGAGCGATATTTAGACAATGATGTCCAATTTTACATATAACTCATACGAAAACAAACATCTATGTCCTAGGCGGGATTCGAACCCACGACCTTGGTATCCGTTGAGTAGTTACTCTTACCACCAGTCTACCAAGGCCGAGGAAATTCATTTATTCCACAATAAAATTTATTTGGTGAATAGGTAACGATTATAATTTTCAACTACGCACCTAAGTTTTTGTCACATCCAAGGATTCTGTAATTTCTTATTTGCCTCGTTTTAGTTTATAAATAGCTTTTTATTTTTGTCGGGTTGAGAAGACAACATCATTATTTCTGAACTGAGGCTAATCCATCACTAGTTGTAAACAACCCTTTGGCGTAGAGGCTTAGCGAAAACAATGATTCCGTTTCCATTGTAATTACTTAATATTAACCCCGTTTTTCTAGGACACTTATAAATGGTTTTTTTCTCTCAATTCGTTTTTGCCACTATAGCGCAATTACAAGTTAAATTCTAATATAAAAATATCTAGGAACCGTATCATATTACGATTTCCTTCGTCTAATGAACGTTCGTATTTTGTTTTCACTCTCCGAGCCCCTTTTCATATTCATATTATTGTTTCCTATTTCTATGACCAGATAAAAATACCTAGTAGTTTCAGTGACGTATTTCCTCGTGGGACGACTAGGCCCAGGGCTAGGTCGGCAGATTTTCTTAGACGTCAAAATCTCGTTGATGTCGTCGTATTTTCGCTATAAACGTTACCGAAACGCGTAATAATTGACGCAAATAAAAACATAATAATCAGTCACTAAAAATGTGTATGTTCGAAATGAGAGACACTGTTAATTCTCGTACTGAAATGTTCCAGGGGTGGCTTAAACCTAAAAATGTCTCCGGCTATCTTCCGTCTCTGTTACAGCACTGCGAGAAAGTGAGCATTAGTAATATAAATTTAAAATTTTCCTTTTAGCACGGCTTTGGTTTTTCCAGATTGTCACGCACAGTTTAAATATAATTACTCTTGAAAAGAAATTGTATTACTTGTACGATTTATCTGAACTTCCAGGAAATTTTTTCAAACTTTTCAGTCATACTTTAAGTGAAACAATTATTTCATTTTTATAACTCCAAAAAACTTGGTTATCAATAAATTCCATCACATATTTAAGAAAATAAATTGTGATTCGAATACGTGATACAATTTCGCTTCTCATGCTTAATCTTCAAAGAAAACGGGTCTCGTGCCAAACGAGGCGAGGGATCGTAAAACCCTCGCACGACCAGCGTTAGACCATCTGGCTTTCATTCAAAGCAATTAGATTCATTGTCGTTTCTTTTGATAAAACCGACTGAAGTTTTATTTCATACCACTTGTTTGATTTATGCGACCTCATTACACAAAGATTCAATGAGATGTATCTCCCATAGTCCTGCGGAATGTATACCATCATTTAATTACTCATTATCAGACAGTATGTAGAGATAGAGTGCATTTTTATAAACGATAGAATCTTAAGTATTCACTTCGTAAATTTGTATTTATTGCTGTTGTTTAGATTCACTCTTATTAATATACATTGTCCGAAATAATATCTTAAATCATTTCTGATTTTAAGCTGAACTGCCGAAAACATTATATTTGTAAAGGTGGCGCTAACTAATTCCAATTATATGCATCCGCATAAAATTTGCGTACACGAAAACAGCCCTTCCTTAGTTAAATTTTGTATATAATTTCGGCAGACGCGTTTGCTCAACACCAGTTAATAAACCAAATGAAAACATATAATGATATCCAGCGCTGGAAACAGCCCTGGGTCCGGCATGTGGAGGTGCCCGGGAGTGAAATGCTGGGCTCTCATATTTCTCATACTCCCTGGCCTCTTACCATCCTTTCCCTTCACTACAAAAAATTTTATAGTCTCCAAATGGCATTTAACGGTATATAACACCTCGTAGCCTTATTTAGGAAATAGTTAACATAAACTTTCAGAGAATAAATCCACATAAAAGAAGGGACTTCCGGACTATTAATTATCCTTTGAACTATGAGAGATCGATAGATAAAACTTCTACTCGAAATGGTCCCATGCATTTCCCGGTAGCCTTTTTAGGCGTGTTTCGCTTCCAGCGTGAGTGCCTATTATCGTCAGTCTGTCCGTTCGTCCGTCCGTCCGTATTCCGCATGTTCGTTTTCGGCTTCTACCGAAAGGATTTTTATAAAATTTGATATTAAGGACTTACTATCAATGATAATAAGAAAATCGTATAAATGAATCACGTAAGCCAATCAGGGGTACTACTTTAATGGTGATAAAAAACGAACTTTTCGTCCTATCTCGTAAAGTATTAGTCATATCAAAATATTTTTCAAGTAAAAATTGTAGAACTAGTAAATTATAAAATTTCTTTCGCTATACATTTTTATCGTAGGAGTAGCCATTATTGAGAAAATCGAACAAGAAATTCTTAAATCGAGTTGAACTTTGAAAATTTCTTGCATGGTTACTTCTTCATTGTTGCTAACATATACAATCTCACAAACAAACGTTTAATTTCCTTACGTATGCATGCAATATTTTTTAAATAGGAAGAAAATGGATTATTTATGACGAAGAAAATACTTTAAAACGCTATTCTCTTACGTACAGGTATATAATTTCTTTGTAATACTCCAGCGCACGAAACGCGCCCATTTGTGATACGTTGTACACTTTCCTAACTTGTTTTTATAACCTCGAATACCTAACTGCGGATCCTTAATCTAGTGAGGACCAGAGTCGTACCGGAAAATCTGGCAGCAAATTATTTTGACTAGAATTGAATTCTTCGAAAGAAAAGAATTTAAGTTATACGTAAGACTCTAGGGTGGTTTCTTCTCACAGAAACCTCTTCAGATGGAGGATAGCTGTCAAGATCTGGATAAAAATAGTGTGTAACAGTAGAGAAGGAAAAGGAAATGGAGGGAATGAGTGAAGAGAAATGAGGGAGGAGGTTGTGTTGACAGAGGGGGAGCAAAACGCACCACTTGCAGACAGTCGTCGAGGGTGGGAGAGAGGAAGTAACGACGCGGTGTGTTTATTAGATTCTCGAAGTCGTTTTGGTTCGTTCAGAGAGGTTTTAGACGGGGAAAACGGTGGGAGAAAAATAAGTATCGACTCCAATAAACGTCAAAAAAGGCATGATTTCACATTTTCACCTTCTCGTGAAAGTTATTACTTTCAAAGTTGCAGCAAAATCAGGGAAGACGTAGAGTATGTACTGCTATCAATTCTCAAAATTTACTGATCAAATCGAGATTAATCCTATTTCTAAATAATACGTACAAAATCTTATGTGACCAACACACGACTTTCTCCATATTTGGGGTATAGATATTTAAATTATTATGAATGGCATTATAAGGAAAATTATTATTTCGTATCGTAAAAGAATGCAGTCGTCCTTATTGCCGTAAATTAGGTATTTTTTCGTGATAACAATACTTTCCCTGTACTAGGTATGGAGAAAGTAAAAAGGTTGGAACATTCGAATGCTTATCTCGGCAAAAAAAAAGCGGTCATCCTCACTGATAAAGGAGATCTTTTTATTATAAAAAAGAATCAACGGTCGATGAACTACTGCAAGGACATATTCTTTTAAACCGATATACGTATCAAGATTTTTCAACCGTTCGATTGCTATAACAGTTATCTTGACAATCTATTATCTATATTTACAACATTGAACGAAACTTTAGCCAAGTTCAACTTCGCGGATGAGTATTTAAAAATACATTTGATAGATAATAAAAACACAATTGAAATTAATTTAACCCTTTCAAAAAAAGATAAGTATGTATTCGTGTAACTGTTCATAAACATGTATTGAACAGCAGGGCCTTTCGTAACGGGCAGGTACGCCGTTTAACGAAATCTAATTTGGCAATTGTAGCAAAGAATTTTTTTAAAATTCATTTAAATTTATTATTAGATCTCATCACAAGCGAAACTAATAATGAAATTCCTTCGTTTAAAAAATCGCCGTTTTCGAGAATTACTTTGTTTATAATATGGCATGCATAAAATTTAATATAATAACGAGCGAACCGTTAAAAGTTCTCTTCAAAAGGGGGTTTTTTGGCCTTCTGGTTTGTATGTTTAGATATAATTTCTTCTTAAAATATCTGCCAATGAAGAGAAATAGTAGAATACGGGAGCAGACAAATTCTTCGAAAATCAATTCTTCGAAAATCAATTCTTCGAAAATCAATTCTTCGAAATCAATTCTTCGAAAATCAATTCTTCGAAAATAAGTTCTTCGAAAATCAGTTCTTCGAACGAGCAGTTCTTCGAATGACAAATTCTTCGAAAATTGACAAGATTTCGGAAAGATATTAAAATATATAGAAAAATCTTAACAAACAAAATTTAAGTTATCTATGACCTTTTTCTGATTTGAAAAGTATTTACCTTATTAACCGCTTCCTCGATTATCGTGAAGATATTCGGCAAATGAGATCGTTTATAAATACCTTTACACTACAATTTTCCTATGGAAGCTTTACGTTTTCAATTTCTCGTGATTTTATTTTTACCAGTCTTGTATTTTTACTAGATAATAGTTTTTAATTAAGTTTTATTATAATAACATTTAACGGGATCAGACTGCATGTTTATTACTCATTTAATAAGATGGTTTAAATATGAAGCAAAATGAATTCTTTTATTAATTAAAATTAATAAAAATTATAACTAAAAAAATCAACTTACTGGGAAGGCGAAGGTTCCCTAGTTTAATTAAAGAATTACATTGTATCACAATTGAAATTTCCACATAATTCTATTATACATTGGAAATCAAATTGTGATACAATTTTAAAATTTACATTTAATTGGTTACAATGTAAAGATACGAACTAAACTTTTATTAAAGCCTTGTACATTCACTTCAGTTTGAAAATAAGTTTTGGGTGGAAAGGTATTGCTATGGCGTTGAATTTTGTTATGAGTGAGACAGGAAAACGTAAACTGCTGCTTGATGGACATTTGTTTTGCAAAGACAAGCAAGTTGAAGAAAAAATTTATTGGAAGTGTGAAAGATTTCAAATTACCAAGTGTGGAGCGAGAGTTATAACGAAAGCTCAAACTATTTTGAATAAGAGGTGCGAACATAACATTTAGGGGATGCTAGCCACGTAGATGCAGACAGAGTAATGGCAGCCACCCGTGAAAGGGCAAAAACACCCGCGAAACACCAACTTACGTAGTGTCTTCCTTGTCAGTTGGAGTCAGTCAAGCTGCTGCTGCGATACTACCCTCTGTACCGAACATTAAACGTACTATCAGAAATGTTCGTAAAAAGGAAGATGCTGGACCATCTATTCCAATTTCCCGTCGCGATACTGTGCTTCAATAAGAGTGCAAGCGGACTGAAGGAGGAGAAGAGTTTCTTCTATATGATTCTAGACCTCTGGACGACCTCATTTTAATATTTTCCACTAGAAAAAATTTAAAATTTCTTAGTCGTTCCAGAAATTGGTATTCTGATGGAACCTTTAAGACTGTACCGCCTCTATTTCAGCAGCTTAATACCATCAACGGGTTAGAAGCTAACAACTCCATTCCTTTGGTGTATGCTCTTCTATCAGACAAGAAGGAAGAAACATATACCCGTCTTCTGAGAAAAGTTAAGGAATTCGAGCCATCTTCTGACCCTCTCTCTTTTTTGACCGACTTTGAAATGTCAATGATTAATGCAATGAAGAGTGTATTTCCTCTTGCTAATCACCGTGGATGCTTCTTCCATTTTTGCCAGTGCATTTTGCGTAGAAATCAAACAAACGGTTTAAAGGAATTGTATGAGAATGACGTGGAATTTTCTCTAACGCTCCGTATGCTTCCGGCTCTAGCTTTTGTTCCCACTGCAGAGGTTGTGAACTCTTTTGAAACTATGCAACAGCGATGTTTTTCCAGAAGAAGCACAATCAGTTATTGATTACTTTGAGGACACGTGGATTGGGCGTCCGGATCATTGTTTGGGTCGACGTCCTCCAATCTATAAGCATCAAATGTGGAACTGTTACGAAAGCGTGCTTAACGGACTGTCAAAATCAAATAACAATATAGAAGGATGGCACCGAGGATTCCAGCAACAAATCGATGGGAGTCATCCTAGCATCTGGAAGTTCATTTGTGGAATCAAGAAGGAACAGAGCCTGAACGAACTACGCTTAGAGCAGTACACCAGTGGTCAGGAACCACCGCGTCATCGGAGAAAATATCGGGACAGTGCAGAAAGATTGAGGCGAGTTGTTGCTGACTGCGATGAAACTATAACCATTTGTATTTATTTGCGTGCTGTTGCACATAATATTGGATATTGATAAGCCGATAAAATGTAGCGTTTCCTTCTGCTACGATAAAGTGTAGTTATAAAGGTAGCATAAATTATATTTTTATAATGAATTAGAAACAAAAATAATTTCCATATGTGAACCCAAAACTTGTTGTCTCTAATTCTTTATAGCATGTTACTCTGCGTGAAAATAAATAAAAGTGTCCTGTGAATTAATATTTTAATGATTTGAAATATTTATCAAAGTTAATTAACCCTTGCCTGACTTTTTCATTCTTTCAAAATACCAAATAATAAATGCTCTAGCCGACAAAAAAGGGAAGCATAATCAATTTTACTTTTAAATATACTTTAATAAAATAACAACCTTCACAATAATTTACATTTATTTATATAACTATTGAAAGAAAAAATAGTGATACATAATCACTCTGACATCTCATTTGCCGAATATCTTCACGATAATCGAGGAAGCGGTTAATATTTTTCAAATTAGAAAAAGTTTATCGATAACTTAAATTTTGTTTGTTAAGATTTTTCTATATATTTTAATATCTTTCCGAAATCTTGTCAATTTTCGAAGAATTTGTCATTCGAAGAACTGATTTTCGAAGAACTTATTTTCGAAGAATTGATTTTCGAAGAATTGATTTCGAAGAATTGATTTTCGAAGAATTTACCTAGAACCGTAGAATACCATGGCGTGTTCTATGTGTACGACTGAGTTGGCACCTAGAAATTCTCGCGCAATTTGGCCATTAACTGAATACTCAATATGAGCACCTGAGATAAATACCACGATTTTGGTTCCTGAATTAACGGACTAATATTTTATTCACCTAATCGGTAAGCGAAAGGAAAGTAGTTGTGAAGATATAATCTTAATCGACTTTTCATCAGTCACCATTTTATTTTCACCCGAAGCTTCTACATCTCAATCCATGTCCGCCATCCCCACTTTGGCAGCAAATTCATCCCTAGTGTGACACATCAGTAAATAAGACAACTCACTTAGGTTGTTTGCATAGTTTGATTGACAAATTTAAACTCTTTGCGTTAATTTAATCGGCGGACTAGACAACTATTGAAGTAACTATGGTAATGAAATTTCTCAGCAAGTCTGAAAATGCGCGTTTTGCTATTCTTAATAAATTCATGAGCGTGTTTATGAACATATTAAAATAATCTCGGCTTAAAAAAATAAAGAAAATTTTGGTCTCATAGTTGGTCCAAATTGAACTACTTAAAAATGGAGCTATATAATATCTTAATGCAATGATTCTCATACTTAATATAACATTTTTTAGTGCAAAGTTCAAGGGAAATGCATTTTAGCGTAGTTTGTTAACGCGCTCAATTAGCTAATTTAAGTGTTATGAAAATGGCCAATCCTAAGAACCCTCGTAACAGAAGGCGCACGCGAGATGAACGAAAATTTGGCAATATTATGAAAATTTAATCGGTAACATTTGTTACACATTTATTGAATTTTATCTAATGAGAGCATTTTTTTTCTCGATGAAAGCCTTTCATAATTTATCTCAGGTATTTAGAGAGAAAAAGGAAGACTAAATACATTATTTATCTTTTATCCACTTCAGAATTTTTAATCTCTCCTCAAACGAGATTCAACTTCAGATTCATTTGAAGGGATAAAATCGCCCCACTTGTGCTGTATTGGTACTTATGACGAGATCATAAAATCAGAAAAGATTTTGAGGGATTTTAATTTATGTCAATTGAATTACTGAATATCGAAATCTGAACAGAAGAACGATCCAAAAATGAGCAAGCTTCACAAATTTTTTTAGAAAACCGTCGCGTTGCTATGCCATCACCAGATTTGAGAGCCGATTTAATTCAATTGGTCTTAAAATAATTTTTGCGGACGTCATCTGAATGCCATAATATTTTATTGCCGGCTCATAAACAGAGTCCTTGGAATATTATTATTGCTTCATCGTTATCTTTAATACTCCCATGGTAGTGGAGTGATCCCTCCGCTATAACACTTGAAAAATAATCGGGATTAGCGATTTTGATTTTGTAGCAACTTGCACTGTAACAGTAGAAAACAGTGGAGATGATTAAGGATATTTTAAGTAATTTATATCCATTCTTCGTTTAAAATGTTAACATAAACTCTTCAAATTTTATAATTTAAGAGAAAAACTAACTGTAACCTAAACGTAGGTTACGTGCTAGACTTACTAATTAGCTAATTTTCAGCTCGTTTTTTGTTACTTTCTCCATATGTAGTATAGGGAAAGTATTGGGTTCACGAAAAAAATCGACTTCGAGATTTCAACGGAAATACACGTTTTGGGTTTCCTAGAACACGTTTAGACTATTTTCGGAATGATGTGTGTGTGTGTGTATGTGGGGATGGATGGATGTATGTGATTGTGGGCGCTCTAACTCACAAAGTACTTGTCATATTAATACCAAATTTCATATATAAAACTTTAGCATGAGCATAAAGAACTGATTAGTTTTTGGACAATAACGGTTAACCGAAAGTCGAGGTTTATTCGAAACCCGATTCGGTTGTTGCGATATTTCTCCGTTAAAACATCATTATTTTATAAACAATTCTATAGAAAGGATATAGAGAATTTAATTTCCTACAAATTTTATTTGAAACAATTTTCCATAGCCGTTATTGTTTAGGAATTATTTATAAATAATCGGTTTTCTCGGTTTCCGTCAAATATCTTAAAAACGTCGTTATTGGTAATCTTCGTGAGTACCAAAGTTGTAGAGTATAATATTTCTTCCAGGTTTTGTTTGAAACAAATTTTCGTAGCACCATCCATTTCGGAGATATTCAAATTTTTTCATAATAATAATATATATATATATATATATATATATAAAAGTAATCATGATACTTATAAGATATCTTTAACTTTTCCTTCTCCTTATCAACGTTTAGACCACGTTTAAATTCCTTACATGAATCCCTCATCGGGTTTTAATATTCTCGAGAATGATAGTTTTAGCTTAAAGATCGAGTCTTTTTCTTGTGAAAGAGAAATTACAAGATATTTAATATCATTTTTGTAAATGCAAAATAGACCATAAACATAATGATAGCCTTTCTCCACCAGTGTATAATACAAGTTTAAATTTCATCACGAAAATTTTCACATTGAACTAAGTGATTAAGGTGCATGACAATTTACCATACGTACTTTCTTAAATTTATGTATGCCTATCTCAGTAAGCCGTAGCGATAATCGTGATTTACGTTTATGTTTTAATAAAAAATCCAACTAGAATAAACATCCTCGGACGTCTTCGCCTAATTCTGAATTCAAAATTTAAAATCATTTTCCATAACCTATGCTTAAACGATTTTCGGTTCGAATTGACTACAGCTTCAGAATTTTAGTGTTACGTCTCAGCGCCCGTAAAAAATGTTTGGTGATAAGAAATGTTTAAGGACCCAAGGCATTATGTCTCCTAACGCATTCCAGGCCGTGATGAAGTACACGAGAATTGAACTAAATTTAGATGAAGCGAGAGAAAAGGAAATACATTTTCAAGATCGTTACAATGATCGAAGTTAACATGATTCTAGGAGGATAGCAATTTTGAATAAAAAAACACAACAAAAATGTTTGAGAAAAGGTTTCACATAGCCTACATTAACAAAATTTCAGAAACGGGGCGCCAAAAAATGAAACAAAATTTTGGCATAACTTTCCAAAAGAATTGTCTCAAAGATAAAGACTCAAAAATTCCTTATAAACAAGAGGGTTAACGGGTGTTCCAAGTCAAAAATATTAAGTTTGTAGAGAGAAAATTAAATGCTTCTGATACAAATATATTATAATAAGAAAGATATTCTGTAGTGATAAGTATTCAGTGAACATTATCCCTTTTTATGAAGAAATTTCTTTCTACATATTTTACGGAATTCTTTCCCAGTCAAGTAGTTCCCCTTGATACCGTGGCCTTAGAGGCTTATATGTTATTATGCCTTTCCTCGTCACTGATCCCAAATTTATCACAATGGTTATGACGCGATAATCGTCGTCTTCAAATTGTGCGTCATTTGCTCTTCCGTTTTCAGAGCAGCTGATAATAATTTTTATGACGCCATAAAATATAAAATTTCGAGAGCATTTATGCAAAATAACTCGACAAACTACACTAGTCCAAAAATCCTGCCATGGGCATAAGAAATAACAAGTAACTATCAAACAAAGAGGTATAAAGTAATATTCTCCGTGAAAATTCGTTTGTTTCATTGCATATTAAACAACCGTTTCTTAGCATAGCACATCTCAAGTGTGAGTTTTCGTAAGGTTTTATTAGAAAATGTCCTTAAACGCAGGTTATCCGTGAAATAATTTTCGATTGTTTTATTAATTAGAACCGATTAGAAAACAAATCGGTAAATGAAAATTCCAATATTTCCTCCACACCGTTTCTAGTGTACCATTTTGGGGTGTTGAGATATTATTCCAAGCCATTAATACTCATATTTATTTACGTGAATATATAAATCGTTAACAACGCCTCTGACTTGCATGTACGCACGCATGATGCGTGCATCTTGTTTCTTATAATTTCGAAACAATAATCGAAATTTAAGGTTTTTTGGTATGAGCGAATGATATTTTCCAAAGTAAATAATTTGAATTCTAGTAATGGCCGTACTTTGAACGTACTCCGTACGTTGGATCTATGAAAAAGGGAAAAATATTTATTTTATGGGAACGATTCAAAGCTTTTTTTGTCTATCGTGTACAGCGGGGATCGGCAACCTTTTCCGCACGGCGAGCCATATTCACAGTCATGAATGCTTCGGAGGGCCGCATTATAAGTCAAGAAAGCCACGGCGGGTTGGATGAATGAATAAATCAGAATTTCTCTAGTGTTTATGTGTCCCACATAAGCGAAAATAAAGTCTACATAATTTAATAGCGTTAAAACTTGACAATAAATGGTTTTGAGACCATCATTTTACAGAAAAAATATGAAATTGCCCATGGGAAATTTTCCCGATCACTTTTACATCACAGTTTCGCGAGCTGCATATGGTCCGCGAGCCCTAGGTTGCCGACCCCTGCTATGCAGTATCAGTATTGATCCATGTTCGTCTACAATCTCAAACCTATTTTCATAAATTGTACATTCCATTCATTAACATTGCATTTATTTTGAATCATGCGGCGAATGTGATGACCTGATCGCCGCAAGTATGGTGACCATCGAAATTCAACTGGACAGCTATGACATAAAGCAATTAAATTCTTATCGAAAAAACATGGTGTCAAAATTTTATCACTTAAGAAACTCGGTTACGCTTGAGATGCCAACCGCTTTTCGTTCTTTCCGATTCTCGCAACTGAACCGTGATTTTATCGAGATAATTCTTTTAATCTTGATGTGGAATGGACTATTATCGTTCTTTTTATAAATTTTAAAGACTTTTTTTGGCCGACACAAGATACTGAATCTAAATGAGGTCAATGGACTCATCCATCTAACTTGAACTACACAGAAAATTTATGAAAATAGGAATCATTTCGGAAGGCGTAATTTGCTTTTTCTTACAACTTTTGCAAAATTAATTTCATTAATTCTGCGTCAAGCATTTCATAAATTATGTATATTATTATTATTACCTAGTATGTTATAAAATTGTACTCCTTGACGAATATATCGTAAAACTTCTACGATTATCACAGATACGAGGATATAAGAGGACACATTCCTAAACATACTTTTGTGAAATTTATTTGAAATAAAAAATCTGAATTGGCCAACGCATGACTTTCTCCATATTTGAGGTATATATATTTAAATTATTATGAATAGCATTATGAGGCAAAATTATTATTTCGTATCGTAAAAGAATACAGTCGTCCTTATTGCCGTATTATGGCGCTGTATACTAGAAAAAGCAAAATATCTCCGAAATGGTTCTACGAAAATCTGTTTCAAACAAAACCTGGAAGAAATATTATTCTCTACAACTTTGGTCCCTACAAAGATTACCAATAACGACGTTTTTTGACGGAAACCGAAAAAACCGATTATTTATAAATAATTCCTAAACAATAACGGCTATGGAAAATTGTTTCAAATGAAAGTTGTAGGAAATTACATTATCTATAACATTTGTATAGAATTGTATATATAATAATGATGTTTTAACGGAGAAATATCGCAAAAACTGAATCGGGTTTCGAATAAACCTCGACTTCCGGTTAACCGTTATTGTCTAAAAACTAATCAGTTCTTTGTGATCATGCTAAAGTGCTATATATATTATAACGATATGGCAAGTACTTTTTGAATTAGAGCGCCCACAATCACATACATACATCCATCCATCCACACACATATACATCATTCCGAAAATAGTCTAAACGTGTTCTAGGAAACTCAAAACGTGTATTTCCGTTGAAATCTCGAAGCCGATTTTTTTCGTGATCACAATACTTTCCCTATACTACGTATGGAGAAAGTAAAAATTGGCTAACAAAATCTGAAAAGGAAACAAGATTTTTGACTACATATTAAGTTAATATGATCAAAGTTGCAAATTACGCTTCCTCATCTGATGAATCCTTTTCAATCCAACCGTGTGACTTTCTTGAATGAAATGTTATCGCGATATTTTTCAGAGGATTCTTTTGGTTCCATGTGCAGTTTTTTTGCAATCATTTTTAAATGTAACGTTTCTTTCGATAAGATAACAAGGGTTACGCATTAAAAAAAATGAGGACGTGATGTCTTTAATCGCAAACTATATATTTAATTTTGTTTTCTGAAACTCGTTGAACTATATCTTTTAGCTTTCTATAAATGAGATTTTCCAATTAACGTAATTCAAGCAAATTTGATACGTAGAATCTGTACCATCACGATGCACTGTGGCGTAGTAGCTATTTAGTGGAACTGCACTCAATAAATCTCACGGACAGATACATTTGGCGTCACCTTCCACCGGGCTAACAACTTCTCCCTGTGACACAACACGCTTCAGCCGCCTCACGTGGCTGGTGTCTAGCCAAGAATGGATCAGCTGATTGGTGGCAGAAATTTTGTTGTGAAAACCTGTCGCCAAGAGATTCGCGTACCTCTTTCTCACTAGAAAATCAATTAGGAGCACGCCTTTGATTAATAGCATCTGAAGGCAGTGCATGTATGATAAATAACCGTACAAGAAGGTAAATACGTCAAACAAGGTCATAAGCGTTCGCTCTAATAGTCTGGGGTATATGAAAAATTAAACCGAGATATTACTTGACCCGAAAGTTATTTTCTGGAGTTTTCAAGAGTTTTATTAGTTTACGTCATACGCCTTCATTTCGCAATCTCGAGTCCATAAACCAAATTTAAGATTAATAAAATGTGTCTGGAAAATGCTTACATATTCAAAAGAAAATAAAGTTTCCTTGTTAAGAGAAAAAGTCAGTAGTAATTTTTCTACAAATCCAAGATTCCTAAGCCTCCGGTAATAGCAATATGCAAAAAATATCCTCCGCCATTGTTCAACTAAGTGTTTACAACAAATTACAGAGTAGTATAAATTTTCGAGCCAGCTCCAGATCTCGTTACCTCCATAAAGCTAATGACTTAAATGATAACTTTATGTAACAGAACCATAGGAAAGCAGAAAAACTGTAATATTGGATTATCAAAAACAGGGTTATTTCCTCTATTTTAATATATATTTATCCTTTCCCAATTTTTAAACAGGATTACACCAAATTAGCTTAAGAAACCTCCTCTTAATTTTCACATTTTTTTCCACCCAAAATAAAATAATTTTCGGGCACTTTATTTTTTCCTTTTTATAACATCCCTAAAAATGTAACAATGAGTCGCTAATTACTACGGAAATGTTTCGTAGTGTTAAAAAATATTTCATAGTGTTAAAGTAAAAAAATCTGATGTGACTTTCTCCATATTTGGAGTATAGATATTTAAATTATTGTGAATAGCATTATGAGGCAAAATTATTATTTCGTATAGTAAAAGAATACAGTCATTCTTATTGCCGTAAATTATATTTTGAATATGTTTACAGAATTCACCGCTACATGGTGTTGGCGCTGTATACTGAAAATTACTAAAAAAGCTGAATATCTCCGAAGTGGATGGTTCTACGAAAATTTGTTTCAAACAAAATTTGGAAGAAATCCTCACGAAGATGACCAATTACGACGTTTTGAAGGAGATATTTGACGGAAACCAAAACAACCGGTTATTTATAAATAATTCCTAAACAATAACTGCTATGGAAAATTGTTTCAAATAAAATTTGTAGGAAATTAAATTCTCTATATCCTTTTTATAGAATTGTATATATCATAATGATGTTTTAACGGAGAAATATCGCAAAAACCGAATCGGGTCTCGAATAAACTTCGACTTCCGGTTAACCGTTACTGTCCAAAAACTAATCAGTTCTTTGTGCTCATGTTAAAGTCTTATATATGAAGTTTGGTAAGGATATGGCAAGTACCTTTTGAGTTAGAGCGCCCACAATCACACACACACATACGCACACACAGACATCATTCTGAAAATAGTCTAAACGTGTTCTAGGGACCTCAAAACGTGTATTTTCGTTGAAATCTCGAAGTCGATTTTTTCATGATCACAATACTTTCCCATTACTTCATATGGAGAAAGTAAAAATGACATGGTGAGAATAATATAGCACAAAAATACAACCAAATAATATAGCAAAAATAATAATTTTCGATAAGCATCGCATGGCACGTAACTGTGGCATGCATACGACAGATGGGAAATTATTACATGACGGCCAGAGCTCCGAACCGAACCGCTGAACCGAACCGCTGAACCGAACCGCAGTCAGTTTGCTGAACCGCGAACCGAACCGAAACTACTGATTAATTTTTCAATGAACCGAAAACCGAATCGTAATATTTTGCAAAAGTGGTTCGGTTTCGGTTCGATCTCAATCGACAAAGTACGGACCAACGAAAAGACCAGGAATTTCCATTGGAAAAACCAGCGGGTTTGCTTCAAAGGAAAGAGTGCCTATCTCTTTCCTCTCTGCTACTATTTTTATCCACAGACGACATTTATGGTGAGGGTTAAGCTGCGTTTTCATGAACGCGTTAGAAGCGTACGGAGGCGAAGGTCGTATGGGCAGCCAATCAGGTGCCGGGAAACCTTCGCTCAACTACGCGCGAGTTCGCGTATTCTCGCGTCGTCTGAGTTGAGAAAATCTCAACTTTCACGCGCGAATACGTGAACATGGCGGCAGTGCGCAGTCCTAGGTAGCGCGCATGTGCCATCTACTATCGTTTTCAAAATTATGTAGACTCGAGTTTGAGGTTTAATATCTCAAAAACGGCTCATGGGATTTTCGCGCAATGCATATCAGCGTGTAGATAATTTTGTTCTGCGTTTAATATAGGTAAAGCAGAATTTTTAAAAATTATTCTAAGGTATGTTTTTGGAGTGAGAATGAAAAATGGACCCCTTTTCTGAGCGTTGCGGCGGCTGGCGTCACTTTGCCGGTTTGTAATAACAAACCGGGATGTTCAAATGAAATGAAAATTTAATAGAATCTGAATCGTAGTCTTATAATTATGTGTGCACAATTTCAAGCGTTTAACTTTATTCGTTTACGGTATTTTATTCAGTTTATGAAACCGTGTTTTCTCCGTAAGTATGCGGCTTGGAGGCACGCGACCTACACTGTCGTCTTCCTCTCGGTATTCCTATTCCGAATCAAGTAATGTCATTAAACTGAAATGAACACAATATGTTATACAGAATTTTATATTTATTGAAAGAGAAAGCGGGGCGTACCTACGCTTGCGCTGACCGCTTTCATGCGAACTCCTACGCGTGCATACGCGTAGAAATTGCGCCTCCGTGCGCTCGTAACGCGTTCATGAAAACGTAGCTTTATAGGGACACCAACTGCGACAATATCCGGGTCAACCACTGTAGGCAGAAACCGACCAACAGAATATAGAAAGATCTTTATCTGAACGCAGACAAAAGGGTCGTTTTACAATGGCCTAGAAGGGATCCGTAATCTGCTTTCGTGCCGAGAGAAAAATCCATGCCCTTACCATCACCATCATCCCCTTCAGCATTGTAATTACCAAACCTGAGAAAATATGCCCCGCTGTGTCTTTCTTAGAACACCATTAACTCTCCCCATATCTTTTTCTTCGGAAAAATTCAAATTGTTCCTCTCAACGGCTTGAGCGTTCAACGACATCATTCCTTTTCTAACTCTCGTGTGGTGTTCTATGATATTTCCATTACTTGGTGGTTTATATTCCAGCAAAAGCAGGCGAGGCCTTTGGTGGATCCCTTGGATCGGAGGCATTCATTTCCCGCGGAATTCCTTGAATTATATAAAGTGTGTATTTTTAGTAATATTTTAGTCAACTTTATTTAAGAGAAATAAAATTAATTAACATGTGTGTTATTTAAAGAGGATCACTCTACGTTTTATAATCGTTTGTTTTGAACCATAAGTGTCAGCACTTCGTATATTGAATAATCTGCCCCGAACAGTCGATTAATTTTAAATTATTCTTGTAACGTAATTTTACTATCATATTGATTTTTTGATTACATTTCTAAGGTGGCAAAAGAAAAAAATTAGCAATATGTAATTTGGAATCGAGCTGAAAGTGTCTTTTTGAATTTATTATATAATAATAAGAATTAATAATCGAATTTATTAGAGTTTTACATATCATAAATTCATTCGAAGTAATATTTTATTCCATATTTTTTGACCAATTAACTAATTAAAATACTTTATTTACATAAATTTATTATTGAAAGTTGGAAAAATTGAGACGCCGTGCATCATCGCCAAGAAACTGTCTGCTTCAATAATTAAATCTATCATTCAATCAAGGAAATCTTAATAAGGGCTTAGGGAAAGGAATTTTCCTAGTCGATGAATTGTGTTTCGGTGAATTGTGAACATTTTTTATTTTATTTGTTATAAATGAACAAAAGGAATAACGCTTTGTAACTTCCATTGTTTGTAAGACGGAAAGGAATGGAGGGGAGGGAAAGGAGGAACCTATCTCATTGTCAGAGGGTTACTGCGGGGGGTAGGTTGTAAAGGGATAAAGGGGGAGGGGAAAGGAAAGGCTGGAGACCATCTCGGGAGGGTTTGGGGAAAGGGGGCAGGACTAGGACTAAAAAGAAAGGCCTTGTGGAAGACGGAGAGAGGGTGAACCTCAGAGAGAGGAGGGAGGAAATTATCAATGCGGCAATGGGTATGTGTGTGGGAATAAGGAAAATAAAGGCAAGTGCGGGTGGTAGAACTAAAGAGGTTAAATATTGGGAGACGGGCGGTAAGGCCCTTGTTATAAATCTATTTTCCTCTAAATAATGTGTATTACAGGTAAGAAAAATAAATAAAATGCCTGAGGAACTAATTTTCTTTGATTTTTAATGATTTCTTGAAAAACACTTTTACGTTTTCGGTTTGTCCGTCCATCCAGGTATAATCTCAAAAGCGGTTTAAGCTAGAGGCGCATTTTCTTTCTGATTATGTATGATTGTGTATGTTGGTAAATGAAATTGAAGCGAATCCATTCAGAGAATTTTTAATTGATATGAACATAAAAATCATGTTAGGATCAAAAATACCATTTTTAAAATATGAATAAATGAAGATGATGATGGGATTGTAATATATTTTAAATATAAACTTTTCCTTTCTTTAAATAAATTCTTCTTTCATTTAAAATAATAATGACTGCTGATTGATTTACTTACAGATTGATACTGAATGTGTAAAGTTTATATTGGATAAATTATTTCTGAATAGTATTTCAAACGATGAATTTAGATGAACCGAACCGCGAACCGAACCACTTGTCAAAATTCTCGTCTGAACCGAACCACTTCCAAAAATTTAGAACCGAACCACTCCCAAATTTTGAAGTGGTTTGCGGCGCGTTACATACTGGCTGGCGTATTTTATTCAACGAGCACCGCCAGTGGGCCTGACAAAAGTTAATTTAATCAAACGGTATAAATAGTTACTCAATGAACTGGAACCATATACAACAGTAAGCGTTATTTTATCCTCCTGCTTCGAAATAACTCCCGTTTCCTCGCGTAGTCTAGTATGACTACTCGTGTGCTTATTCTAAAGAAAGGCATGGGAGCGGATTTTCACAATCGCACACCGTCTTTAAAAAAAGGAAATGGAAGAGAACAGCGTGACTACATCACCTCAGTTCAGCTCGTCCAAATCATGTGGCGAGAGTGGTTCGCGTTGACGTGTCGTGGTGTGACAGGAGAGAATCATGCGGTGACACCTTTTAACGCGAAGAAGATAATTGCGGAGGAAGTGAGAGAAAGGATAGAGAGCGGCACGGATAGGTTCTTCTCATCTCGTTTAGACCGCATAAACCGTTCCAACGCTCTAATAAGTTTAACGCGCACGGAGATCGGATGTTTACGTGTTTTATTTGCGTGTCATAGCGTGCAGATAACACGTTCACGCACTTTCACGCACCGGTAATGGAGGTGCATTCTTCCATGCGAAATCATCGACGATCGGTTTGTTTTTACCGTTTCACGGACGCATCTTTAGGAAAGGTGTCAGTATGGTGACCTGGGAAATTGCCGTTTTTTTTTTTGAAAAGTTTCCCGTTTTACGAAATGGCGTGAAATCGAAGTTCTCTGTTTCGTCTCTTTCTCTCTCTTTCTCCCCTCAAGAATGAATATTCGAACCCTTGGAAATATCAGCGGTACGCCACGAAATGCACCGTGCCGAGTTTTCAAAGCGCGAATCGCCAGGGACAAATTATGCTCCCGTTATTAACGCAAAACGCTAAATTGAGTTAATAAAGTATAATGTAAAAGTCCATAAACTTTTAGTTGTTATCAGTAATTACGTATATCATTGGACTTCGAGCGGTAAAAGTTTGTCTTGTAATAATTTTTTGGAAAAATTCGTACAATTTTTCCTAAACATACCGTGTTTGTTGTCTGTTATTAAAAAATATTTCCTACTGGTTTACATACATGTACATACGCTAAAATGGTATATAAGTATTTCATTGTGAAAACTGTCCTTATAATTCATTTTAAAAATCTGCTGCTTCTTCTTAATACGAGTCGTTAATTGATCGGACAAACTTTCTCATCATTTTATTCCTACAGTTTCCGGAATTTTATTTGTATATACATACATACATACTCGTACATACATACACGCGTGCACACATACATACACAACTGTATATAGATACTATGAGAAAGCAGTAGACTAAGCTGTTACACAAAGTTGTTTAACAGATATACCGAGAGAGAGAGAGTGGCATAACTACGGTATTCCGAAGGTGGCATTTGCCATAGTCGCCACCTGCAAGAGGCATCATACTCTCCCTCTAAAAACATGCTAAAACTTTATTTTCCGATAAATAATTTTAAATTTATTACTCAAATGTTAAAGTTGTGTTTAATAAAATGCTAATATATTCTATAAAAACGCAGGAAAACTAATATTCTACACAACTATGGTGTTTCCTAAAATGTTGCCATAGGTGCCGTATCTATCAGGTACGTCCCTACCGAAAGAATATGTCATTCCATAGAATCACACCATGAAATTACGTAATGGCACATTTTCCTCCTTGCAACTCCAGGCTGTTAATAAGCGCTAACTAAACTCTAATTAACCGATGTAACTCCGAAGCTGAAGACGTGAGTGTAAGGGTAGTCGAAACTCACACCAATGTATACGTGAAAAAGGTAGGTTAATTAAATTAATGCAATAATCACGCATGCAGGATTATGCGAACCAAAATCATAAATTTGCTTCTAATATTTATATTTTTAAATGCTCATTTCCCAAAAAATAACACCTTCCTTCGAATTTTTAGACCACCCCTTCACCCAGACTGTTATAATTGGCTGTTCTCTGAAAGAAATAGAAATCCTCCTTAATGGAGTAAAGGATTCGTTCTTATTTCGCTTTTAATAGTCAATTTTTTCTTCATCAACGTAAGTGGTAAAAACGGGGATGTGCTGCAGCCGGCTTGGTCCGGCTCACGCGAGCCGTTTATCAAAAATTTTGGAACTCGGCGAGCCGGTTATTGAACATACATTTTTGATTAACTTTGTAGTTAACATTTTGCCAATCCCTATGTTCTCTAAAGCGCTGCAGTCGGGGGTTTTCCGGTGAGGTCAATCACTTCAAACGTTTATGCATACTAACGATTTGTAACTGTCTTTGTGTTGGTTTTCACACAACCATTCGACCGTAAAATTTATTGAGATGATAGAGAAGTGCCGTAGCCATTGTGCATCATATGCTTACTACTTCTTTACGTTTTGTTTTGTGCCTGGATTTCGATAAAATATGTTTAAAAAAACAAGCCATAAAACATTTTTAGTTGCACCTATTTAGTTTTTGGTCGTTTTTCATTCAAATTAATGTCATTCCAAAGTTGAAGTAATTACAACTCCTATATTCATTTAAAATGTGTAAACCAAAACAAAAACGTAGATCTAAATATAAATTGAATAAAAACAAACAAATGTTTTCTACGTCATTTAAATTCAAAGTTTTTTTAAATTAACGGTTCTTGAAATTGAGAAAGTTTAAATTTATATTTTAAATTGCAAGCATTATACATGGAAATAATATGAAATAAGGAGAAAAATTCTGCTACTAGCTTGGCTATCCCCACTTCTGTCGAAGCGGGAATAGCCAAGCTAGTATCTACTCTCCCCAACAGACGATATAGGATCTAAGTACATACCATAGGTTTTATATCATCCTCCTATATATGTAAGAAGCAGTTATTTATAACAGATTTATTCAGCAGAAAGATCTACTAATAGATTTTCAGCGTTTTATTTTCTGTCTGTGAAAGGGTAATTAAATGAACGAAAAATTAATATTCACTCAATTTCCTTGTAAAATGTGAAATCTCTAATAATTTCCCAATGTTAATGATTCAATGGTGTATTTTAGAATATATTTCTCCCTTGAAAACTCTAAATTTATCTAAAAGCATGTATTCAAACTAAGGCATCAATAAAACTTAGATGAAACGTTTAAAAGTTAAAAATAATGTTCACTAAAATCGTGCAAAAACAAAATTTTGATGTTTGAACTACAACGACCTTGATGTCAACGCAGGGGCGGCCCGAGGTATTTTGGCGCCCCTGGCGACAAACCGCTCAGCGCCCCCCTCCGTAAATTTTGTAGACATTTTTAAAAGAGCTCGTTCATTTATTCATTGCTCCGTAAAACGATCGATAATAAAAAGTAAAAGGGATTTTATATAGATTCCCGCCTAACCAGCGATATAAATTGGTATCCAGTATACACCCAATCGCAAGTAATGTAGAGATAGATTGCAGGATTAGCGACCCCAATACTTGGGCGCCCCGGGTAGCCGCCCGGCTTGCCGGTAACTCGGGCCGACCGTGTCAACGTAATAGGAAAAATCCTAATTAATAGTTCGTTCCCTAGAAGTGGGGTACAACCAGAACACACTTTTCTTGTACTTTCGAACCACACAGGCCTTTTAAATAACACGCGTAACTATAATCACATAATATTATAGACCTAGTCATCCTTCTCCACATATATTTAGCATGTAATCGGCTGTGTTGCAATCGCTTTCAATAATAAAATTTTCGTCCAGATCCGAAATAATTATGACTAACATTTGTATTAAACCAAACGGAAAACACTTCGCCGAAGTCCTTGACCGAAAACTAGGAATTATACCTTGACCCAACTACAATAAATAAGTTGTGACGCAATGTATGAGGTTCAGTCTCCCAGGCAGCTCTGGAATATTACGTTCAAACTACGTGTAGAATATGCACCAGTGTGTGCTAACAACCAAACTGAATTACTTAAGAGAAATTACACTATGGACACTAGAGCGGGGGAAAGCCCATAAAGTAATAAAACATTCAATAAGAGATAAATTCTAAAAGAAAGGACTGGAAAATATGAGTATGAAGTTCAAAATGTAATTCACTCAGACGCGTATAGATGCACACAGTTTGAAATAAATAAATGATTGAATGCTTTGCCTATGGATAAATTACTAGAAAATATAATTTATTAAATTATGAAGGCGCGCCTTTTTCCAGTAAACTGCATAGATTTTGATCATAAATCATCTAATACTAATCAATCTAATAATTATGAAGATTTGTTAAGTTTTTATTTATTTATTGGATCCAGCTGCTTGGCCGTTTGATAAAATTCTTTCTCCGTGGTTATAAGGAGACAAAAATACTTCTTAAATTGAATAAAATTTTTAAATGGGCTTAAACTATTTACGAGATTTGTTGATTCGAACACTGAATAAAAAATATTCCTGAAAGGAGTGGTGTAGTCCTATCTGAAAAGGTAGGAATACGCTTGAAGATAATTTATTTTGCGTATACCCTTGTCTTATGGATCAGGAAATGTTGGTGTTCCACGAATTAAAATTTTTAAATTTATATGAACACGTTGAAAACGTTCAGAAGAGGGGTATAGAATAGAAAACGATAAAATTTATTTGGGTTGGCATAGTAACTACAATCTTTTGAATAAGAACAATGTTTAAATCTTTGTATATTAGATAAAAAAAAAGCAAATTACAATTTTTTTAAAACTATACTATTTTCCATAATTCCTTCACTTTTTATGCCCTTTTTCCTTAACTGGTTGTCATCAGTTAATCTGTGTGAATTTGCAGTCCGCAATACGTTTCTCACAACAGATACGGGTAAAAACACCAAAGGGAGGCCAGGAATACTACTCCGGCAAATGGCAGTTTCCTTTGTACGATAGAAAACCCACCACGGGATACGTTCCTTCGGCACAAGAGAGAATAAATGCACCCCCGCCGAAATGGGTCGGCCAGCGCCGAGTCCTTGTGCGAGGAAAGGGATACCGGAAGGAGAACTTTTAACAGCGGGGGTCTAGCAGGAAATGTTGTTTCAAAGGTTTTCGGTTAATCTGGTATTCCCACTTCTTCCCGCCAAGGGAGGACCCAGCGGCCCGAAGTTCGGGAAGAACTTCATGCCGTCTTTCTGAGGAAGTTATTATACACAACGTTATCAGCGTATACCCTATGTTTTGTGCTTGAGACAGTGGTTATACGCAGTATACCTGCGTATACCCTAGACTACACCCCTGCTTGAAAGCTAAAAAGATAACAGAAACGAGAGTTTGACAAAGAGTCGAGCGTATCATAAATCCGCATGGAATACGTTTTAAACGATTACATTTTTCTGTTAACAATTTTCATTAAAAAAATCAAATTTTAAATTTAGTTTTTTCATATTTTTAGCGCTTTTTTCTAAAAAAAATCGCTTATGTATTCCTTTGTTTGTCAGTGTACAAAATGATACAAATATGATGTAAGTTACAAACCCCAAAATTTCAGGATTGATAGTTTTACATTAGAGCTACACATGGTATAAATATGGTGGATCTAGGATCAGCTTCTGAGGTGTAATCGGAAAATGTCGCTAAAAAAGTACATTCTACTACAAATGTAGACATCCAACAACACATCCTATCTGCGATTCTTTATTCCGATGGAAAGTTAGCAGTCAGTGAAAAAAACGCTTTGTGTAATTTGCTCTGCAATACTTCCATCGATGGTGTTTTGTTACACTCGGCGTCGAATTTGAATTCCCGCTAAAATTGGATTATTTCGACCGCCTGTGGAAATCGGATTCATTCGGTCGCGAGTCAGCTGTTAAATATTTGGCAGTACATCATTGAGCACGTTTTTTGGTACATTTTTCTTAAAATCGTATAAAATCGTATAATTGTGAAATTTACATGTGTTACTTGAAGCTGGGGAAGGATTAATTCCACCCTGGTATCAATACAACAAAATTTCAGCTTTAATTTTTTATTTCGTATTCTTTTTTTGTTATTAAAATATATATTGGTTGGAAATATGAGGCTTGAGTACGATGACATTTGAACACGTATGCATGTTTTTAATAAGGAAGCAATTGCAGGATAATGTTTACTGACAAATATTCCACTATAAATTCCATAATGTTCCTTAAACTACGGATTTAAATACTCGACAGCAGCGCTATTGATAAGAAAATGCCAAGAAAATTAGCAATACTTCTGCTATCATTCGCATAAAAATATTATTCTCTTATTCCCTTCCGTAAAGTCAGGCGGCAAACTTTATATGAATATCATTTCCAAGCTGTATTCAATACACAAGCAACTGTTAGCAGCCCGTCGCTTAGGTCAAGAGCGGCATGTTAACATTTCTGCAAATACTTTTACAGTGCCTCACATTAAAAACGAAATGATATACTTTATCGACGAAATCGAACCACACGTTTTCAAAGCTTCGTAACTTCCCTTTTCCCACTAAAATATTTCGGATTAATTTATTTAATCAAGAGAATAAAATATGATTCGATATTTAGAGCATTAAACATTTTTCGGATGATAACCGTTGTATAATATTTTTGAAGATGATTAGGAAGCAGCAGAGGTTACAACGTAACTAAAGAGCAAGGGATTATTTTCTAACAGTAAATTATAAATCCAACAATGACTCGCCGAGTTTACCTTAAGGCTGGAATTTGACCGATAATTAAAAATTCGATTGTAATGAAACAGTTAGGAAAAGCAGATGCGCATTCCGTCTACAAACCAGCAGCAATCGGCGGTAGTACATTGAGCGTCGATTCTCAACTGAATTCTACAGATATTAAGCGTGATCCTAATTATTTAATTACATAATTTGAAGTTAACACAGTACCTACCGACTTTTTTAAATCGGCAAAACTAAATTTACTTTAAGTTAACCATAAATACAGCGAATAGCAACTTTAAAAACATTATCCGATTACTGACCTTTGGAACGATGTCTCGTTTCCCTTTCAAATGTTATGCTGAAAAATCTTGACAAAATTAAAAATTAAGGCTGTTTTTTAAAGTTTGATTTACACCCATCACTACGGTTGGACGAAATCAAAATTATGTATCTTTAGTTAAGAGATGTTTTCAATGAATCGTCGAAATCCAATCAGAATTTTCAATCGAAAGAAATTGGAAAACATTTATTGCATATGCTTTCGCAAGATATACGCCAGTTTCAAACCTTATGCCATTAAAAATGTATACGGTTTTCATCGTACTCATACAAATTTAACCGAAAAATAGGCAGGAAAAATTTACGGGAGGTTATTCCATTGAAAACAAGGATAAATAAATTGAGTTTTGCAGTGATTTTCCTTCAAATATTTGCATAAATAATTCGACCATATTTTTTCATAAAGATTATTTGCATTCATAATGCACGTTCTGACATATTCTCTACTTTTATCATTCCATCGGCTGGCCCTTATAATTTTCTCTTATCTGCATTTTCCTCCAATATTTCCTCCTTGTGTATTAAATACCCACTATCTACTGTCGTCTTTTCACCCACATTCACTCCTTTTCCTGGTTTCTTACCTTTTCTATGCTGGTACTTTTTTGGCCAGAGTGAAATTTCTGCCCTTAACGGAATAAGAACACGATTGTTTTTAACTTTAAAATCGGACGATAAGAGAAATTTAATTTTTATATCGAGTCAATCCGCTTAAATCCGTATTGAAGGCAAGCGGAATCAAAATTACCATTATAACCGTAGCGCTCGACTTCCATCCCATCTATTGGAGATGATGTGAGCTGTTTGAACATGAAATCAATTCGTGTTAATCGTTTTCCGATAAGGCCGCTAAAATGTGAAGGACTCTAGAAAGGCAGGAGGCGAAAGAATTTAGACGGAATCAGTTCGGTATAAAATTAAACAATTTAATCGGAATAAATTCTTATGTTTACTGCTCCATACCTCGAGAATTATTACACAGTGGTATGTACAACACGAGTTCCGAAATTACAAACGAATAAATTAACAAGAAAAGTGAAATTTATTACTTTCTCAAAGGCGTTTGGTGTCTTTCCGTTAAATAACTTAGATTATAACACGTCCTTTGAAACCATCTTTTAAAAAATGTGTCCTTAATTAAAGTAATTAGGAATCTCTTCGCCAGTGCCGCGTTTAGCACAATTTAGGCCCTAGGCAAATCAGATTTCTGGGACCCTTGATCGAAAATTAAAACGCATTATTTTATAATGAAAGAAAATATATTTATTTATCATATAACGCTGTAAATAGAGGATATTTTGCGATTTAATATTTTTAAAGAACCGTAAACAAAAACTAAATCTTTAAAATTACTAGGCACTTGCCTAGTTTGCCTTATGGTAAACGCGGCATTGCTCTTCGCCCTCAAACAGAAGAGGTTACAGCGTTGTGATTTGTTTTTCATTAAAAAAGGCTAAATTTACGGGGTAAGGAGAGTTAAGTACAAATATGTAAAAAAAAAACACGATGCAATTATATTAGTTGAGAGTTTGAGGAATTAATAAAAAATAAAAAATGTGATGTAGCCAACACGACTTTCTCCATACAGAGCAATGAATATGATTGCTCTCGACATCAGCGTTCTCAGAAATATTTATCAGCGATTACACTCGAGAATAATTTTAAAACATTTTCAATTGTCTTTATTTAAAAAAACAATAAGTAAAGAAAATTGTTAACTTTTTCTATGGATAAAATTTCGAAGCGCAATTAATATCACCCTTGGCAGAGTACGCAACGCTATCAGCAATTAGAAAATTTTATCATAGCAGCGGAAACAATGCTAACACTTAGCGACGCATTTAACATAAATTTAGAATAAAACCAAGATATCTCTTAAAATATCGGTTTAATAAAAAATTATTTCAAACAATTGTAAAAAATCACATTAACTATAATTTTTATAATTACAACTATTTACAAAAATGGAGTTCTAAAGGAGATATGTGAAAAAAAATATCTGATGTGGCTTTCTCCATATTTGGGGTATAGTTATTTAAATTATTATGAATAGCATTATAAGGCAAAATTATTATTTCGTATCGTAAAAGAATACAGTCGTCCTTATTGTCGTAAATTAGGTATATTTTGAATATGTTTACAGAATTCCCCGCTACATGGTGGTGGTGCTGTATACTGGAAATTAAGAATAAGTTAAATATCTCCTAAATGGATGGTTCTACGAAAATTTGTTTCAAACAAAACTTGGAAGAAATATTATTCTCTACAACTTTGGTCCTCACGAAGATTACCAATAACGATGTTTTTAAGGAGAAAACCGAAAAACCGGTTATTTATAAATAACTCCTAAACAATAACTACTTTATTTGTAAATCCATTTATTTTGTCCATACAAGTTAACATGTTTTGGTTACATCCTTGCAATTTTATGTTCAACTCAATGAGATGTTCAAAGATGTCGGCCATGTACGCAAACTTTGCTGACCAGTTTTCATCTAAAATAAAATCTGCAAGCTAAATCTCATTTTGTGTTGTCAAGAACTTTTATTTCATCCATTAGTTCGAAAACTCTTGCTAATACTTTACCTCGAGAAAGCCACCTGATCTCTGTATGAAGAAGCAAGGAATGGTGATATGCTTCCATCTCAATGCAAAGAATGGAAAAAAGACATGACTTGGGTGGTCTCGATTTAATAAAATTAACAATTTTTACCGCATTATCTAAAACTGACTTCAGTTCATCTGGCAAATTATTTGCCATAAGGTTCTCGCGATGCAGAAAACAATGGATGGTTTGCACATTCAGGCTCAGCATTTTCAATTTTGTTACGAATCCTTTGACATTTTCTGTCATCGCTTCAGCTCCATTGGTAGAGATACTTATGCATTTTTGCCACTGTATGCTGTTGCTACTCATGTACTCATCAGTGATACGGAATATTTCATCACCTGTTGTTCGGTGGGGAAATGTTTTGCAAAACAAAAAGTGATCTTTTATACAATCCCCAACAGTAAAGCACACAATGGCAATAAGTTGCGCATGACCACTATTATCTGTAGATTTGTCAACCTGTAATGAAAAATGTACTCGGTGCAACATGGGAAAATAATATTTCATAGGAAAAGGGAAGTTATCAGTTTTCTGATAAGAAAAACCAAGAGTATAGAGATTCTCGACAAATACGATATATTATATTCGTATATAACTGGTTTCACTGTGCACGTCTTTCGATTGGTAATTACACTATCAACATGATTGGCGAAATAAAATATAAGTGAACTTTCTTTGTTTGGACACGCTTTAGTGAAAATTACAAACCCTCGGAATTTGCGGCACACCAATGGCTTCCTCGCGGCACACCAATTGAGAAGCTCTGCCTTAGGGAATACAACATAAAAATGGCAACCGACAACATTACAGCTGCTTGGCACGATGCCAAATCTAGTAATATTGTGTACGCAGGTTATGGCTAACGTCTACATGATTTCAAGGGAAAAATTAAACAATTAAACAAAGGAAAGTGGTAATAGGCTAGCAAATTGGCCCTAATGAATTTGAGGCTGATAAAGTTCAAGAGCTCTTTGCATCTCATGCTGAAGAACTCTAGAAAAGGAAATGGAATATAAGAGAACTCAGACGTGGATGATCTCAGAGAATCAGGATTTGGCAACCATTCTTACCATCAAAACATGAGTGATGCTTTGCAGTGTATTGAGAAAGATTTGACTATGCTGTATAAAAATTATCCAGAGAGCGCTCATTGACAAGTATAATTGTTAGTGATGCCTCAATTGCCACAGTTGTCTCCCCAAGATGTTTATAAAAGACATGGTATGCTGTATGAATTTTGTTCCATTTTAAAGAATAGTTTTCCATAAATGGCAAAAAGTAACGTTATTCAAAATTTTACACACAATAATTATTATAATTCCAAGATAACTTTGCCAAAAGTGGCCGTTTCAGTCTTCTTTTTCTATACAATTCAGCAGATGTGACACCATGCTTAAGCAATGCATTTGTATGCAGCATTGCTTACATCTCTCTCTACAGAATATCCCTCAGAGTTTGTTTGATTACTTTGCAATGATATTCTTTATTTTGTATTTGATGTCTCAAGTTTTCTTTTCTAATATATTCAATAAATGTCACTGAAATTCTAAGTCAACAACATTCAATTTGGTTATAAGATAATTTCCTTTAAAGTTCCATGGACCTGTTTTGTTACTGTTATAGCAACCCTTCTTGTTCTGCATTGGGTATAAATTTTGTGATAGCAGAGCAACTTGATTTAAAATTCATTTTGATAAGAAGCTCTGATTCCAATGCATTTACTTTTTAGATTAAAACTTCTTGTTAAGTTTTCTCACATAACTCAATTCAAACAAAGTCAGTCTTGATTAATAGCTTTACTTATGTATTAACTATTTTTATTTTTCCTAACAGGCTTTATATCATGAGATTTCTACATTTTCATACTCACAGGCCATGGACCAAAACAATATAACCATGTACCATCAATGATCATAATTCTTTAGTTGAAATCTCTTATTGTTTCCTGCTATTAACCCTTCTGGACAAATGGGACAGCCCAAGCTTCATAATTGTCACTTTTATCTTGGTTATGTCTTAACAGCCCCATTAATTTTTTATTTTTACCAGAAATTAAATTTCAATGGATGTTTTGCTAAAAAAATCTGATGTGGCCAACACATGACTTTCTCCATATTTGGATTAGTTTCAAACAAAACTTGGAAGAAATATTATTCTTTAGACCTTTGGTCCTTACGAAGATTACCAATAACGATGTTTTTAAGGAGATATTTAACGGAAACAGAAAAACCGGTTATTTATAAATAACTCCTAAACGATAACTACAATAGAAAATTGTTTCAAATGAAAGTTGTAGGAAATTACATTCTCTATAACTTTTGTTTAGAATTGTAAATACAATAATGATATTTTAACCAAGAACTATCGCAAAAACTGAATCAGGTTTCGAATAAACCTCGACTTCCGGTTATCCGTTATTGTCCAAAAACTAATCAGTTCTTTGTGCTCATGTAATAGTGTTATATATGAAGTTTGGTAACGATATGGCACGTACTTTTTGAGTTAGAGCGCCCACAATAACATACACACACACACAGACATCATTCCGAAAATAGTCTAAACGTGTTCTAGGGACCTCAAAACATGTACTTCCGTTGAAATCTCGAAGTCGATTTTTTTCACGAATACAATACTTTCCCATTACTACATATGGAGAAAGTAAAAATAATGATAAAACAATGGTTACTTCTTTAGTATAACCCTTTAATGGTTGCACCATTTTCTGTAACGTTGCCATACATGCAAGGTGTCCATAGACTTCCAAAAACAAATATGCTTTATTTACAGCCCTCTACAACAAAGACTGTTTATCAGTCTTAGGATAATTAGTTAGGTATATCTTCTTGGTTGAAATTGTTTATTTTTACTTTCTCCATACGTAGTAATGGGAATGAATTGTGATCACGGAAAAAATCGACTTCGAGATTTCAATGGAAATACACGTTTTGAGGTCTCTAGAACATGTTTAGACTATTTTCGGAGGGATGTCTGTGTGTATGTGATTGTGGGCACTCTTAACTCAAAAAGTACTTGCCATATCCTTACCAAACTTCATATATAACACTTTAGCATGAGCACAAAGAACTGATTAGTTTTTGGACAATAACGGTTAACCTGAAGTCGAGGTTTATTCGAAACCCGATTCCGTTGTTGCGATATTTCTCCGTTAAAACATCATTATTGTATATACAATTCTATACAAATGTTATAGAGAATGTAATTTCCTTCAACTTTCATTTGAAACAATTTTCCATAGCAGTTATTGTTTAGGAATTATTTATAAATAATCGGTGTTTTCGGTTTCTATCAAATATCTCCTTAAAAACATCGTAATTGGTCATCTTCGTGAGGACCAAAGTTGTAGAGAATAATATTTCTTCCAAGTTTTGTTTGAAACAAATTTTCGTAGAACCATCCATTTAGGAGATATTTAACTTATTCTTAATTTCCAGTATACAGCAGGGAATTCTGTAAACATATTCAAAATATACCTAATTTATGGCAATAAGGATGACTGTATTTTTTAAATTATATGTTACAGTTTTAAGGTGTGTAAATGCCAGTGAAAGAAAATATTTCTAACATGCTTACTTAAAAACTACTCTCGAGATCTTTAGACACCCTGCCCAAATGTTCCTGGGTTAAATATTATCGCATTTTCAATGTAATAATAGAGAAACTACAACAGAAATTATAATTAGGGAAAAATACAGACATCAAAACAGAGAAGATGCATGAAGCAAAGCTCATACATGTTATGTGAAAATCAGGCAAGGAGTAAACAAGTGGTCAGCCGGTCAGAGACTGAGACCTCAGCTTTATAGTATTCCATGGAAGTTGTTATATAAAGTATTGAAATTGATGGAAAAAGGTAACAATAGTTTTATGCTATTCTACTTACACTAGCAACATACAACACACAATAGCACTCTTATATGCAGAAATAATACTCTTCCACAAAGAAGTAAAATAATGTTAAGTACTCACATATCATCTCCAGCACTAATTTCTTGAATCCACTCTGAAGCAGCATTTGCACTTGTGTGGAAGACACAATGCTATTGAATGACTTTTGATTACTTTAAAAATTATATTTGATGATAACACACGAGGTATAACATACACTTTCATCACTGATGATGGCTCACAATCAACTGAAACAAATGTTAGAATTTGATGAGGCTATTATGTTCTTATTATATCTTTAATATTTTTTTATTTAACAATCTCTTGGTTTCAGATAGTTTGTCTGCTAAAATACATCTGTAAATTTCTTTAATTTAAAATTCAATAATATATTTTATATTAGCTGAATGCCCGGCATGAATAAAACATAATATTTAGCATTTTACCATTGGTTGTATACTCTACCCAAAACTTAGGAGAAATAAGCTCTTAAATTTTAACTAGTTTTTGAATTTCAAATCATTCATGGATTGCTTCTCTATCATTCTTCTTCATATAATGATGGATTAAGAAATTTCTAATAGCTCCCTATTATTTTGTTCAAATTAAACACCACATAGTAAAACCATGGGAGTTTGTCAAAAATCTATTCTTTGAAAATTGGTTTTTCAAACAAGCAATGACAAGCTTTTTGAAAAAAGGCAATTTTAGAAATAAAAATTTACAGGAAGCTTTTAACCTGAACAAAAAAGAAATTAATAAGCAAAGACTTTGCTAATTTCAAAAGTATTTAACTAATTTATTAACTTCAGTAAACATGTGAAACCTTTTAAAAGTTTATTCCCAGGACTGATTTTTAATTATTTAGATTTCATTTTCAATCAGAAGAATGTACAAATGATTTTAGAAAGTAATTCATGGGATCACATATAATTATTTTTTGATGTTTCTATTTCATTATAAAAATTAAGAACTCTGATTACATTCATCACTTAACTTGACTTAATAGAAGAAATTGCTCAAGTTTATCGTCCCATTAAAATCCAATTTTATGTACAACAGCAAACAAATAATCACAAATGTTTATAGTTTGATTCCAACAAATAACAACCCACCTCAATCAAATATCCCTTCGAGAATTTAATTTTCAAGTCACCATCAGTATAAATTAATAACTAATAATAACTAATTCCAATCTGAAAGATAGATTTTTAAAACTCACTTTTCAATAAAGATTTTTCAAAAAATTAATCATTTGGTGAATTGATTTTTGAAGAATTTACCTAGACCCAAAGCATGGTATAACCATTTGGCCTTATAACTAAGTGGTAACCTTTCTTACAACTGATAATCTGACACCAAGAAAAACTGTTTTCACCAAATTAATGTTTTTTTCCTTAGTGGTTGTGAAAATGTTGTCTGCGACTCAAAACTGGTGGAATTACTGAGTTATGCCTTTGAAATATATGCATTCAATGGAGTGGATTAAAGAGGAAGTCGTTAATGCAAGAGAGGGTATTTGCCACAGCATCTGGTCATTCCACTCTACAAAACAAGCTATGGCCCAATCTCCCAAGAAATCTTACAAAAAATACCTTCACAGGTGCTAGGAAATATAGAAATGTGAAAATCTGCTATGACTGGGAATTGAACCCTCCTGTTTCAGAATGGGAATATTATTTTAGGTTGGGATCAGGCTAGTCATGCTAGTATCAACCAGCCCCAAAAGATGTCCTCTAGGACAATGGTTCTCAATGCTCCTGGAGCCCCAGACCTCCTGCATCAACTTTTCTGGAGCCGCAGACCCCCTACATCAACTTCTCTGGAGCCGCAGACTCCCTTCCCATCAAAAGTTCAATAATGTTGTTTAAATAGAGTAAAAGTTTGTTTTTTTTACATTGAAATATAAATATGAAAAAGAACCAAAATTTAAATTTTTATTAAAATTTATATAACTAAGAAGATGCCATAAGTGAAAAATAGAATATCTAACTTACTGTACTCACAGCTGATTTGCTTCCATTCCTTGAACGTAATGCCTTGTTGTTTTTAGCAATAACGAGAATGACAATTGTCATGGTTGGGGCACATACCTGATCTGTCCATGAAATATAGTAGTCTAGGCAAATAATATTTCTACAAGATAGGGTCACAAATTCAGTTTACAGCAAATAGTACCTATGGTTTCTACACTTTTAAAAAAACACACACACACACTAAAATGACATAGCTAGAAGGCTAATGGGATTTTTGCACTTGGATATTTTTCATTCATTCATCTTGTTTCTACCCATCTACCCAAAACTTTTAAAATCCATTGATAGGAGCCGAGATCTTACTTAACATTAGAAAGAATGTAATATATGCTATGAGAGCATTCTTTTAAGATATTTCCAAACGTTATCCGACCACTCTAAACGGTCAAAATGAATCTTAAGGAAAATCATGCATCTTTTTAATGTATAAGGCACCAAAATCAACTCGCGGAGCCTCTGGAAACAAGATACGGACCCCCAGGGGTCCGCAGACCCCTGGTTGAGAACCAATGCTCTAGGAGATACATCAAAGAAAACCTCTATCCTCTCAAATGGTGGGAATGCCTATTTCCACATTTCCCATCATTCTGAAACAGGAGAATGTCTGATACGGTAGTTTAGTGGGAGAATACCCACCCAGCAAGTGGAATACCTGGGTTCGATTCCCAGTCATAGCAGATTTTTTCACCTTTCCACATTTCCCATCATTCCAGCTTATGCCTATCGCATAAGGATATTCAGATCATCCATTCCATCAATTTATTCACAGGAGCTATTTAAGTCAAGAAATTGTTGGAATGTTGGATAAAATACTTTCATTTCAGGCATCCGTCAGAATGATAGAAATCTAAATTCTGTGAAACTTTTCACGGTTGGTTGCATTTCAAGGAAAATGCAGCCACTGACCAAAAGACACAACAATAAAAGTTTCATGCAAACACCTATCTACCAGTAGCCTTTTAAAAAATTTCTCTAATTCTTCTTTATATTTAGCTTCAAAGTAGCAAAATAAATCCCACAAAAACTCACTTTACTTTCTTAAGACTTGATTTGATTTCTATTAGCATATTCAGGAATTCGAAATCATTATGATCTGCTGACCTGTTATACTCTATCCCACGCTGCCACCAATTTTTTTTGTAAATCCTGTAACCGACATCAAAATATCCTGTAATATGTAATATCTTGGTTCTTTATGCAAAATGTACCAATTTATGCTTTCAATATTTTCAGCATCTGCATTGCATATTTTAAGTAAAATTATTTACAACTGTTTATGCATAGCCCTGTAATTAAAATTTAAACATGCTTATTAATGAATTTTAAATTAATCCTGCATTACGAATCAACTGTATTGGCATAGAAAGTTTTAAAAAATGTATTCAAGTTTTTCATATGCAGTAAATAGCACAAATGCAGTGAAAACAATAAGTAACCATAGGCCTAGTTTACAGGACAGGCTTTAGATTAGGAAAACTATTAAATAAAATAATTTTTACTTTTAATGATATCAATATAATGGCTCAACAAAATTAGACAAAATTTAAAAATTTCTACGCATTGCAATTAACAATTAGAAAATTTTATCATAGTAATGGAAACAATAGTATAACTTAGCGACGTATTTAACAAATTTAGATGAAAAATCATAATCTCTCTTAAACTATCGGTTTTACAAAAAAATGTTTCGAACAAATATTGTAGATAATTACATTGTCTACAACTTTTATAATAAGAAATACTTACATAAATTGAGTTTTAAAAGCGATACTTGAAAAAAAGGAGTAACCACAAGAATAAGCCTCCACTTCCAGTTGAGTTGTTTCAACCAAAACCTTTTCAGATCTTCAGTTACTAATAAAAGTCTTAAGTATAAAGTTTTGTGCAGACCTGATTATTACTTTTTGAGTCAGAGCAGCCAAAAATTTTGTCACACAGACATCATTGTGAAAATAGTGAAAAAGTACTCAGGGGACCTCAAAACATGTATTCCCATTGAAATCTCAAATTCCTTTTTTTTCACAAGTACAATACTTTCTCCTATACTAATTACGCAGAAAGTAAAAATATAAATATGCCGTAGGTTTCTGATCCAGTTCGACAGCTAGTTTTTGCATTGTCTCGCAATAAGTAAGGAGTTTTTGCACTTCATCCAAGTTATATTAAGATACGTACATACTTACGGAACCATTTCATCGAATGTATATTATTTACAGGATTCGTATTATCTGTATAGAAATATTAATAATCTCTGAATTTCTTAGTAGTCTTATGTATTTTTTATGCGAACATCTCAGATAACCACCAAATTTTTCCTTATAAATATCCGTGAATCTAGGAAATGTCAGTTTTTGTTAAAAAAAATCCGTGAAAACGGCAGCACTGCTCTATCCCAAACGTTCTGTTCAGTACGGGCTCTTACGGGAGATTCTCCCTCTATTTCCCATGTATTCTTCCTTACAGCTCTATCTCTCTCTAAAGCTAGTCTCTACACAAGTCAAATCTTGCCACCAAAACCATTAAAAACATGATTTATTGCTTTTTGTTTTTAATATTATTTTTCACGATTTATAGAAGAAAATGTGCCTTTAATAGAGCTGAATAAGTCATACATTTTTAAATTTTGAGAAAATTACTCAAATAGCGTAATAACTGAAAAACCAAAGTTTTTTCCAGCTTTAAAAATTATAGAAAATAAAACTCATATCTCTGGCAATTTCTAATCAAAAGCAATGCAATCAGGAAGCAATAGTGATCGATGGTTTTCGAAATATCGAACACTTCCGTACTTAATCATATAACCCGCGCACTTGTGTACCCTGCGCACTCCTATTTTTGGGTCTGTTTGGAAGGAAAAAATTAAATTGAGCCAGAATAAGTTTTTTTTAAGTCACCGATTCCCACTCCCTGAAACAAGTTCCGCTAAGTTAAGCATTTTCTCCCTTCTGCATGACGCAATTTATTGGATGACCTCTTTATGATGATACTAGCAGAAATCTCCTCACCGAAAGTCCTCTTTTGTTAACCCCTTAACTGTTTATGTTGTAATATTACGCAACTTCGTCCCCACTTCAGTTTTTGACATAGTATTAGGCACCGATGCAGAGTTCCACGAAATATTTGTTCATCTATGTATGGGAACTTCCCTATGCGGATGGGGAGTTTTTCGCTTATCTTCTCATTAGTAAATATTGGAAGGTCCAAACACTTGAGATGTGGATTTCCGTCTTCCTTTCGAACTACGAAATCTTTCATTCGCAACAAAATTTCACCACTCCGAATTCCTTGAAGTGGATTAGGGAAAAGGACCAAACTTGAACCTACCTATTCTCAAGCCAGCAAACCCCCAGTAGTCATTGAACTATAGTTATCAGTTAGTCGGCGTATTCTTTCTGCCTACTTTTGCTAGTTTTTGCCTGCAGCGCGGGCATAACTTGCACGTTTGCTTGGTCGCATAAATACGCGTATGCCTTATAATTACTGATAATTACTCATGAAACATTAACATATATCTGTCTTTATACCAGTTTCAAAATCTATTGGATCATACAGCAATCATCAACTATCCTCGAATGTGTTAAGTCCTATAGCAGTGGTTCCCAAACTTTTAATTTGGGGAGCACCAAGTCCCTCAAGAAGTTTTATTTGAGCCATCTTTAGAAATTACTCACGAATGAAACATTTTAAAAGCAGATTTGCTACAAACATACAAAAAACATTTCGTGACATTGAAAGCAATTTAACATTTGCTACATATTAACATGTTCGCAGACAAGACGGCTATAGCCGTCGTCATGTATCACTGTTTAGGTTGGCCGCACACTGCGTGCGACAAACTGTCTAAAGCAACATTTTTGCTTCTGTCATTTTGTTGTATAACAATTCGTCTAAAGCAGTCTTAGACGGTCTTTGACATATGTCGAAGACGGTCTCAGGTAGATGTAGATATCAGACTTTTTCTGCAGTTTTTACCAAGATGGCGAGCAGTTTTGACGATGAAATTTTAGTTGTCTTTTATTACCTTCTGTGTGCTGAGGAAGAAAGTAAAAAAATCGTTCTTTCTGGGTTCATCCAATCAACGAAAAAAGAGACATCACTAGTTTTCTGAAGGAACTGATGCAGGATGAAAGGAAATTTCATAATTTTACTCGAATGAGTGTTGATAGTTTCCTTTACCTTCTGGAGCTTGTAGGGGAAAAGATAAAGAAGAAAAATACCAACTTCAGGAAGAGTATTTCTCCAGCAGAGAAGCTTTTAATTACATTAAGGTAAGTAGAAATAATACATTTCTTAATTTCAGAAAAACTAAAACTGTTACAGGTTGAATAAAACTATTTTGATTAAGATAATAAAAACTTCAGTATGACCTATGGTGAGTTTCCTGAAAATATGGCAAGGAATTTGGTTGGGTATTGAGGAAATGTGGACCAGTGTTAGGATTAGGTGTACTTGAACAGGAAGGTCCAAGTAGTATGTCATACTGCGGCATGGGAGAATTTGCTGTCTGGTTAGCAGGTGGCGTTACTGAGGGAGGTTGTGAAGATATTCTGGAATGAAGCTGACTGAACTCATATTCCTGTTGGTCCATCAAATTATTTACTAATTTCACAACCTCCTCCTTAAACTTCCTTTTTCTTTGTGGTGTCAACTGCTTTACGTCGGGAAGTATCCCCTTGAAGAAATTCAGCATTGGAGATGTTTCATGTTCAGGCGGATTTTCAATTCTTGTCTTAAGAAAGGCTGCCATTGGTCCAGCAAGGATTTTAGCTACAGAAGGTTGTGTGGTCCATTTTCTTTTATATTTGTTCAGGTGTTCTGGAACTTCCTTATGCGAACATGTTTCTGATGTAGCACTGCTGTTATCTTCAAGTAATACTTCAGCGTCAGGCACTTGCTCTTCATCACTTTCTTCAGTACATACATTACTGGACATTTTCTTATGCTGGCCAACATAATCCTTTAAAAACCCCATAGCTTCTGACAAGTACTGTTTTTTTTCTTTGAAGCACTCGCTGGGAATACATTTCTGAATCCTCAAATATCTGGTGTAGGAACTACGAAGGTTATTTTATTTCATGTTGCATTCAGCAGTTGCAAGGGAATGCATGAGCTTCAATAATACATATTACAATTAGGGTTGCCAACTTTGAGATCTTCATGAACCGGAGAGTTGTTACGGGTTGCCTACTTTAAGATATTTATAAACCAGAGTTAGCTTGAAACCTGGATACTTTAGAAGAAACCCAAGAGGAATTAAATGTAATGATAAATATATTCAATATTCTTAAAGGCACTCATGATTTTAGGGCATATGATTAAAAATCTTAGTTTATTTTTTAAATATCGCTAATGAACGAAATTGTAAGAGCATCGTCAATTTGTTTTTTGTATAAAACAAAATACCATGGAAATTAAAGTGCAAACTATCTTAATTTGAATCATTTATAAAAAACGCAAAAAAGTTATAAAAAGGGCTTTCCGATGCAGTCGAAATTGAACCGGAGATTTGTGCTACTCACCTGGAGACCGGAGATTATGGCAATGATCCGGAGATCTCCGGCCAGAAAGCTGAAGGTTGGCAACCCTAATTACAATATAATACAATAAGATACAGGGTCTTCAAAAATGAACCGTAGTATTTCGTTATTTAACAAATTTTACACAATAGTTTAAATAATTTTTCTGTTAGCAAAATCCGCTAACAAAAGTACTGTTTCTAGGTCTTGTGTGTAAAATTTGCGATATTTCATAATTATACTTCACGTACAGCCAACATCTACGTAAAATAATTAAACAGTATAGAAGACATACTTAATGAATAAGTAACCTTTAAAAAAATAAAAACGATACTTTCTTTTCAGATATCTGGCAACTGGTGAGCGGTTTCAGTATCTTCATTTTAACTTTCGAGCTGGTGCAACAACAATTGGAATGTTTGTTATTGAAACATGTGAAGTGATATGGAACACTCTACAACAACTGTACATGAAGATGCCTACTCAGCAACAGTGGAAAGAAATAGCTGCCAGATTTGAAGAAGTGTGGAACTTCCCGAATTGTTTAGGTGCAACTGAGGGCAAGCACATACGTATTGAATGTCCTGTGAATGCTGGAACATTATACCGGAACTACAAGAACTACAATTCAATTGTGTTACAAGCTGTAGCTGACGCCGATGGCAAATTCATATCAGTTGATAATGGGGACTATGGGAAAAAGAATGATAGCGGGGTTTTTTAGCAATTCTGAATTTGGGAAACTGTTCTACAACAAGAAACTGGATCTTCCAACACCTCGCAAAATTTGTGCTTCAAACGAAGAGAGTTTTCCTTATGTTTTTGTGGCTGATGAGGCGTATCCCCTCACTGCAAATCTAATGAGGCCTTTTGCAAAGAAATCACTCACTAGGGAAAGAAAAATATACAATTATCGCCACTTGAGAGTTCGTAGAATTGTAGAATGTGCTTTTGGCATGCTTTCCAAAAAATTCCGCGTTTTCGAAATGGCATTGCTGGTGGATTCAAACAAAGTGACAATCATCACACAGGCATAATATGATAAGAGAGACAGAAGGTAACCTCCGTGAAATACATCAGCACTTGTTAAGTTTGGAAGAAGAAGAACACGATGAAGTATATGAAAATGAATATACTGATGAGGGCCAAGTAAATAAGCCGAGGGGAACAAATGCTGCCTATGCAGTTCAGAATAGATTCGTAAATTTGTTCGTCTCCAATGATGGTCGTGTTACGTAGCAAGAGAAGCTGGCCTTAGTAGCATGACCTTACGTGAAACACTTAATTTTTCCTAACTTATGTAAAAACTTGCACCATCAGAAATATGAGTATCATATTCAATCATTTATCTTCATTATTACATGTATAATAAGTATAAATTTACATAACATTTATAAATACATTAGAAATTAATGTATTAATATTTTGATCTATTATTACATATATATCTATATTACATTTATATACATAATTATATTTATTGTTCTTATGAATAATTAGTGCATGAGAAATAAATCATTCGAAACTTACCTGCTGCATTCATTTCTTGAGCGATTTCCTCCCAAAATTTTTCTGTAATATCCTTATTATGATAGTCCTTTAAAGTGAAATTATACAGAGGTGGACTTGCTTGGACTAACACCACTAGTTTATCTGCGTCAATTTCTGCAGCCATCGTGAATCAAAACCACTCTGTCTGCATCAAATTCGGCAAACATACTACAAGACAACGTTTGTTGATGGGAGAGCGTGAGGAGGAAAAGAGACTGCGCATGCGCACAGCATTTTGCCGTATGGTGTGAAACCATACGACGTCGTGGAAGGGTTCACCGTCTGACAAATGTCGGATGGTCAAAAACTGTCGAAACATGTCGAAGACCGTCTTAGACGATTGTCAGATGCAGTGTGCAGCAGTGCCATTTAAAACCCTGCAAAGACAACCGTTCCGGCTGTCTTTGACAAAATTTCTTTGTCTTCGACGGTCTAAGACCGTTTTGTCGCACGCAGTGTGCGGCCGGCCTTAGAGACAAGATGGCGATAGCAGTCATGCCTTATAATTACTGATAATTAATCATAAAACATTAACATATATCTCTGTCTTTATACCAGTTTCAAAATCTATTGGATCATACGGCAATCATCAACTGTCCGCGAATGTGTTAAGCCCTATAGCAGTGGTACCCAAACTTTTAATTTGGGGAGCACCAAGTGCCTCCTAGAATATCAAGAAGTGAGCACCAGTATACTTTTGTAAAAATATGAACGGTCATCAATAAAATGAAATCAATATCAAAGTTATTCTTAATGCTCTTAAATACATTTAGAAAGAAAAAAACTGAGAACTAAGGAACATGATTTTGTGCATCTTAGAAGAGGATGGCTAGGTTGCTAGAGTACAATCAGGTTGCCAAAGAGCAAACCTGTGTTTGCAAGCATCAGTTTGGGAACACCTGCACTAGAGATATAGAAAAAATCAATTGAAACACTATCAATATGCAAATAAAACGAGAAACAAAATTAAATCTACAAGCAAACGATTCAGTTATTTCATCATCATTTGCATAGGACAAGTTATGGAGGTAACCAGAATATAAATGACTCGTGTTATTGTAGTTATACAAAAGATGTGTTTTAAAAACTTTCTGCCTTGTGATCCAGTGGAAGAAAATACTAACCCCTGCAACTCCCCTCTCTTCAGTTTCTTCACAAACACAAAATTACACACCAAAATGAAACATTTTTCCATAATAATAGCAGATAGTTCCTTTATGTTTGACATCTCCCATCATACAAAAAGTACTGGCGCTGTTGTCATGATCCTTGTGAACTAGTACTGGATTTTGGCCCATATGTTGAGAAACAGTGATCTAATTGAGTATGGTAAAAAAATAACTGCATTAAATAAATAGATAAAAATTAATATTTGATGGAAAAGGGGAAATATAAAATCAATCAAATTATTTATACCTCAGTGATACAGGTCTGCAAGAGACTGAAGTCTTTCCTCAGCCTGATAAGAATTTGAACCCATAACCTTAACATTGGGAGACAGACACCCTTCTTTTCTCTCTATGACGTTGGGCTAAAAAAGAAAGCCAGTTTAAAAATAAATTTATTAAAAGAGTAGCAGCATGTTAAAATCAAGAAAATTAACATAACAATTTTATTAAAATTCAACTACAGCATTTAATAATTAGTTGAGAAAATAAATACAGTTGAAATGATAAAAAGTTCATAAAGAATGGAAAGTTAACTTTTAAAATTGAACATTTGATGCTATACATTAAAATTATAACATAGGTAGCAAAAGAAGAACTCATATGCTTCTGCATAAACAGTTTCAAAAAAACGTTTAAAAATTACATGATAGGAGTCATTTTGATTGAATTCCAACTGTTTCATAGTACCAATTCCAGTTAATAATAAACAGTGGCTTTAAATCAGGAGCTGAAACAATTTTCAAATGATATGAATTTTTCTCAAAATAGACTATACCCGTTTTCTACTCTTATGAAGCTTGACCTTGAAAATCCTAGTTGTATGCTTACTGCTGCAGCCAATGAAAGCTCGAGAGACTGTCAATGGGGAGGGGAGAAAGTCAGTCGGTCTCTCGCCATCGTGCTGTTCACATCACTCTGAGCTCGACTGTGTTGCCAGATCTACCGCGTTTACGCCTTAGCATTCGCATGCGACTTTCTTCAAGAGCGGATATCGGGCAAGAGTGTACTACTTTCCCGCGCCTCTCGAAAACTTCAAATGGTGGTGGAAGGGGAAATCGCCCTGATTGGCTATTCGCTGCGCCACGGTCAAGCTTCATAAGAGTAGAAAACGGGTATAAAAGATAAGGAGATTGATGCTGGTAATTGCATAATAAATTAGCCTCAATGCATTTAAAAAATAACAAATGAAAAACTGTGTGACCAACATCACCTCATGGTCTGTAAGAGCCTGAGCACCAATAACATATCTCAATACAGATTTACAGTAAGCGATCATGTCAGTAAAAATTCTTGGATGTGCCTGCATTTATTTTTTTAATGTTTCCTCTGCATTACTGAAATTTTCAGCAATACTGACAAAATATCAGTGACAGTTTAAAACAAGAAGCAGGTTTTTCCAAGAATAATTCTCATTTCCAGCCAACAACCATTAAAGCATCAATTAATAACTAATTACCTATATTAGCTCCTTAATAGGCAACAAAAAGAGAATAACATTGTCAATTAAAAACAATATTCACACAACACCACACTAAAAATCTATTCAGCATAATAAACTAGAAGTTGATATTAAAATTGGTTTTTTCCTTCAAAAATTGATGGCTTATTAATATGAGAACTTCAAAATAAAAGCCCTCTAAAAGTTTTTTCACATAGTTATAGGGCAAGTCATGTTGATGGAATTATACATCACATTTGAAAGATCTTGGAGTCAGAGAAGGAAAAATGGCTTCATAAATCTTCAATGTGAGATATCAAGTGATTAAGAAGAAAAATGAAAAAATTACCACAGAAATAACATAAGAGAGTTGGCAGGTGTACATGGCACTCCCAAAAAACTTTCTACAGTGGCAAAATGAAAATACATAAGATAGGTCATTGGTTGAAGGGATGCTACATCATGTCATTGTAAATTTTTTATAACATTAAATTAACTCAAGGTCAATGCTGTTTCAACAGGTTGATGCCTTTTGTTTAAATTCCTTTAAATAAACATCTTTATCCAATATACATTTGTATAATCTAAATTCATACATTATGATTGAAATACTTAAAAAGAATTTAAATATTGAATTTAAAGTACTTCAGGAAATGAGACTATTTGAAGCTTAATACTACTTTCATGGCTTATACAGAAAACAAATATGAATAAATTACATTACATTTAGCATTACGTTTTAGCATTTCACTGAGGAAAATTGTTGTTGCTTGCCTGAATACAAAAGGTAGCAAAAATGCAATTACATACTTTACGATAAAGTGACTTCCCTAATGATCCAAGAGATAGACCTCTTTACGAACAAAAGTTTTATTCTCCTTTATGTTTTAAAGTTCAAAAATGGGACAACTCTTAGGATTTTTCCAGGTTATTTTATAACTATAAATGCTATTATATTATGCTCATGAAAATTTTGTTAGTTATTTTTTGCTTCATGTAAATTCGCCCCAATAACTATATGACCATATCTTAGTTTATCATGAAAAACTGTCAGCAGAGTATATCAAATTGCATCTAATATATCAATTAACATGACCTTTTGTTTTAAAGTCGGTGATTCGATATCAAAAGGAGCTTGAAAAGTTTTTCAATATTTTCCACACATTTAAACATTGCACTGTTGATACTTCAATTGAAATTAATAAGCTAGCGTTTGTAAATCCACAATTTTTCAAATCACCAGCTAATATATCCTCCAAATGAAAATTTAACCGCACACTTCTAAGCGATTTTCCTTTTATTTTTGGGCAGGAAAGGTCAGTTTTTGGCATTCGAGATAATACGTTATCAGAGTTGGTTTTTATGGCAAATAACACGTGGTTTTGATGCTTAGATAAAGATTTATGAGAGTCTAATGGCTGATATAGGAGAAGTGCAACAAGTATCAACATCAATTGTTGACGTTTCCTGCGACCGTTTTATTATATGCACCTTGGAGATTAATGAAATGGAGGATCTCATACATGTACTTTCAATAGGTCTGCAATATATTTTTTCCATGATAACCTCTCTAAGTTAAGCGTATCACAATTTTCTTTTTCTACCTAGGTTATGGTCCTGTGGTTTCCATTTTGGCAAGTATCGATGATGAATAACAATAACGGTTTTCAGAATCTCTCACTTCGCAAAACGAAAAAGTTACCAATTTTTGTAGGAAAATTAGAATAAAAAGTGAGAACTTTAATAGATGGCGAATAGCAGTTGAATTTTGTAGGGGAATCATACGTGACTGCCACTCAAAAGCCGCTGGAATAAAGGCGTAGTGGAAGGTTGCGACTAAAAATCAAGCCTGATTTTAAGAGGGGTTTACAAGGAATGAAGCAAGATCTACCATCATTTGAAATTTTTTGATTGACTACTGAATAGAGAACTTTGTCTTACCTCCTATGGCCGACGGCGCCTTAGTTGGTGTAAAATTTCCTGGGAGGTAAGGCTGTTTCACAATTATACCGTTCATTTTGATTGCACAATTACTCTCTACAGTGTTTCGGATTTAAAAACATAATTCTGCAATGAAGTTCCCGTATTCATACTGAACTATAAGAAACCACCGTGCTCCACACTTTCCATACCGATGATACCGATTGATACCGCTCCAGCTGGCTCCAGCACCCACGGGCCTGACACTCCATGTATAAAAAGTGGGAACCCTTGGTTCCCACTTTTTATACATGGAGTGTCAGGCCCGTGGGGTTATCGATTTACGGAGAGTACTCGTGGTTACATAACTGAAAGAACAATTTTGTCAAATACAAAATAAGTAATTTTAAAATATAGTGGTCAGCAGGGAGGGAATCTAAGGCCCTCCCCTAGTTGCGTTCCTGGAAATGCAATGATTCTTTACTGATTAATATTAAAAAATTTTCATTAATATTTCACTATTTTTGTAACAAAATTAGAGAAGAAATGTTGAAAATGTGCAGCAAAACAAATACTCGTCTGATATTGATCATATGCAATGGCAAGACAGGTAGTGAAGGATTTTGTGTGAAACATCCTTTGTTAATGTTTTGCGAGTTTTATCATTATAACATGAGCTTAAAATTACATTGAGGCCTCAAAAAATATTACCAAATATTCTTTTCTTAATGGGGGAATCAGAGATAGGAACATGTTACCTGAACAGCTATTCAAACCCTTGCAAAAATGTTAAAAGATTTAAGAATAAAGTTAGTTTGATAATAGAGAATGTTGTAAATTGTAACAGATGATGATAGAGTTGGAAGAAGTAAAGAAATGCTTCATGGGAGGTAGTATGGTGGGGACCTCGTAAGCTCCTTAATGCCTACAGTAACCGTGAAAGCCTACCTTGAACCTGGAAAACTCTTAACTCCATAAAAATATGCAATAATTGAATTGAATGATCTAAATTATGTGTTACTGCATTTATTTATGGATAAATTTATTATTTATTTTTGTGTTTATTGTATAATTATGAGTAAATTTAGAATTTCAATTAATGTATTTTAAAGACATTTGTACTCAACATAGTGGAAGTCATCACCACTTGCCTTTAGTATACTTGCGACATTGTAGGTTAAATAAACTAAATAAAATATTTTCCTAAAGTGTAGGAGACAAAAAGAGTGATTTATATGGCGACAAAGCATCTGCAAACAGCTATTAATTTATACAAATTATACTGTATCTTATTTATCACTTTTAATTAAAAAATAAATGATAGACAAATGCACAGTAGACTCGATTATCCACGATGAATAGGAAAAATAATTCCGGTTAATCCACCATCCATATAAAATGTACAAAAAAATTTAGAAAAAAATCATAGTATGAACTTACTTTATTCATTTAAAAAAAGATAGCTAAGAAGTTTACTTTTTCCCTTCATTTGCCTTTTGGCAAATAGTGCAGCGCAGATTTCTCAGCAAGGCTGCTGTCTTACTGTTGCTCAAAGTAATCAAACAGAGTTTCAACATGAGTTAAAGCAGCACTGTGAGTGAACATTTGCCCTAGTATAAGGCTGTCTTCTTCTTGTTCCAGATCATCGGTGGCTGTTGGTTCACCTTTGGTAGTAATACATTGCATGATTTTTTTGTCATTCAATACTTCATGACTGGCCAAATTTTGATCTGCTTTTAACCACTCACGCACAGCTTCCTCATCAACATTCACACATCCACTAATCTGCTGTAAATTATTTAATACTTCAGGTACCATTTCATTAAAACTGTCCTCAGAACCAAGAAATTCCTCATCGTTTCGCAATAAAAGTTTTCACCATATCTTTTAAAATCAAGCTTTTTATCGATTTCCACATGGCAGCAATTTCATAAATAGTATCCAGCACTGATAGTTTTTTCCGAAACAATAGGAAATCATTAACGCCTTCCTGTACAAACTTGAACAGTAAATTTCTTCAATAAATTGTTTTCATATTTTGTATCACTCCTTGATCCACAAGCCGGATCAAAGCTGTCACATTCAAAGGTAAATACTTCATGAAAATATTTCCATCTTCGGACTTTAAATTTCTTCATTTGGGTGTCTAGAGGCATTGTCTAAGAGTAAAACAGCTCTTTGTGGCAGATCTAGAGATTCTAAGTGTTGATGCACTGAAGGAACGAATTTTATTTTAAAGAAATAATTCTATTTCTGAGATTTGAAAAAACCAATTGAACTTTTCAAGTAAGGTTTGATTAATATCTTTGAGAGAAATATCGAGTTGTCTTTAAAACACAAAGAACAAATCTAAGGTCAAACTTAGGATTCATTTCACTTATCTTATTGCTAGATAATATTCACAAAATGTATGCATATCCAGAGTGAGTCAGATAAGGAAAAAGGACTGCTATTATAGCTGTCAGACAGGGACAAAACTTGGAGCGGAAGGGTCAGCTGCAAAATATTTCTGATGGTTCCTCCTTTACCAACAATTACATGTTCACTTAAAACTGAAATCCATTTAAAGTCTATCACATTGCACTTATTAATCAATTATCAGGAATATGCTGAAAAGTTTAGGCTTTTTAAATCAATCTCCTCAACAATAATGATTAACTGGAAAGTTGTTAAAAAGTAAGATACAAAACGAAAACCGCTAATCTTTATTTTTCTTTCTTCATAAAAATTCGAGGGTCTCCAGGCATTTGGTTATCTGCATCATCTTATTGTTATGCCACTGCTGGGTAGGTTTTATATCCAAGATAGGTGGAAAGAGGTAGATAAAAGCCTGAATAAAAATTAATTTTACAAAATTATTAATCTACATGGTGTATATTTCTTGAGGTTTAGTTTTAGTCTTACTTAATCTTTGATGGAATTTGGAAGAGATATTGAGTTGATTATGCTACCCAAGTATTTTAAGTTAAAAGCACAGGTGGACTGTGAAAAAATCTACTGGGCCTTGCAACTGGCCCCAGGTCATTTTCCCAACTACCACTGCCATGTCTGTTGTCGTTAGTTAACCAACTGATCGGTCTTAACAGAGCACCAACCCACCATACTTTCATCCGGTGTACATAATGGCTCCTGCTTAAAAGGAATGCAGGGCTTGTAAAAATTTCCCATAACTTTACAACACTCTAAATTCTTCTGTCAACACCTGGTTTGTTTGTTTGTATTTTTGGCAAACTAGCCTCTTTGACTATAATAGCCATAATTCCTTCCACATCGGAATTACAAAGGATGGAGGTGCTGGCAATAACCTACTCTATACAAAGAGCACCAGAGGATAGAGCATAGCCTTGCCTGGTCTCCTCAAACCACACAAGTAATAGGGATGATTCCAGGTTGAAAAATCCTACCTCTGCCAGATTAAAACCCAGGCCCACTGCATCGAAGGCCAATGTTCTAGCCACTCCACCACTACAACCCCCCTATCAACACCTGCTGTGGATACACAACTTGTTTTTATCTAAATATAACATTTGATGATAGTAACGCATTTACTTTCAATGAAAATATTATTTTTCTTTAAGATTTTTCTATAGGGATTCAACTGTTATCAGACTTCTATTAATTTACCTAACTGATGGCCTATACCAGTCAGATATCACATATCATTAACTGCAAAATGCAGTATCAACAGCCAAATTAGACTTTTTGTATATTGTATAGCATTGCACCATATTCATATTGCAAGAAAATTGAAAAAATGATATGGGTCTTAAGCTTTTATTGTTACATTTACAGAGCTTCCAGGAGCAAAGGTTTCAAATCAGTTGACTTTCCATAGTATATTTCATACAGAATGTTTAAGTGTCAACACAAAAAGCAGAGTAACATTATTAAATTATTAAATAATTAACATATTCACTCTCACTGATATATCTTTAAGCATGTTAACTCAATTAGCATATACTGAGTCTAAAGACTCTCATCTTAACCCTCAATTTAAAAAAAATACAGTGAGGAGCCACATAAAGTGGTTGATTCATATTAAGGGGCTCTTCCTCAAACCAATAATTCGAACCATTATATTTACATTATCTTCTGTTATTACTGCTAGTACACATGAAAATTTGGAAACTTCAAAATCAAATGGTATGATTAGTATAAATTTTAATGCAAAAACAAGTTTATTTTCAGCTAACTCGTATGAAAAACTTATTATACATGGGATTTTTACAGAATTAAGCCTTCAACAAAGATAATGAAGAATGATATGAGCTGTATTCTCAAATGCTTAGCTACAGTAATGTGTATGGACTTCATACAATATATTTAAAATGTATATCTGTCCTACAAACACTTGATAAGACTTAAACAGTAACCTGAGACAAATATTAAACAGCATTTTAAACCACAATTAGTTTTGATTTTTTCATTACCCAGAATTTTTGATTGGTTATTTTAACTAATAAAAAGCACATCAAATTTACCATTTTACAAGGGCAGAAGATTTTTTTCATTCGAGAGTATTGAATGTGAAGTCAAGGTTATTTTTTGGAGTATGATCCATTTATTAACAAGGTATCCACAAGCAGCATCAGGAGAAAATAACCTATTTACAGATCAATTTTAATAAATTGTTAGCATCATAATTTAAAAGCTGATGATTGCAATTAAAATAAAACAACTTGGATTGATAAACACGTCATATCATTTAATAGCCAAGCTAGCATTAGCCAGCAGCTATTCTCTATCACAGACCCGTACACTTTTTAACATGATCTTGATCCTTTTCCTTAACTAAATTACTAAGAGAGAAGGCCCCAAAATAATTAGGCACAGAAATAATATAATAAGTTAGTCATAGTTGTAGCTTACACTGCTTTACATTGCGATTGTCATATTATAAATAAGAGATAAAACCAGAAAATAGCCTGGCCTATACTAAATACTTTTAAAATTACAAGTAGATTTCACATCAATTATGTTAAAATTATAAATTTGAGCAGGATTCAAGGACTGATAAATAGCAATGAAAGGGTATAAGGTCAACAATTTTTATTCTTGAAAAAAAAACAAGGTAAGAGAAATCAACTGATTTACATTAACGATACATGTACAATCATGCAAAATAAAAATCAAAACACCGATGAATGTAAATAGTAATACTGCATCTTAGTTTATCTTCAGTTAATGTGCTTTATGGAGGAATATCCACGTAATAGCTTTGTGAGCTAAATAAAACAAGTAATACAGGAAACAATTCTCTTTATTTTACTCTATTAAATGTATCACTCATTGCATGATTATTTTGAGTAACCAAACTAATAAGACCTTATGTTTTCACCATAAATTACAAAAAATAGAACGTATACACAAAAAACAATGTATAATGGTGAAATTATAAATAAAATATTGCATTTGCCATCATATTTTGTTTTCAATAGCCATTCATGGATTCAAATTTTTTCACAAAATCAAAAATACTTCTTTGACCAAATGTTCAATAAAATAAAGCAAATAAAATACTTTCATTAAAAAAAATAATTGCTGCACTAAATATTCCAACAGGTATCCTGGTTTGATCCCAATAACATTTGGAATAATTTCCATTTTTCATAATCACAATCTTTGCTATGCATTTATAAGACCACTAAGTTGCTCAATAAATTTCCATGCCACAATTACTTAAAAATCACAGTTTTATACTAATCATGCCATTTCATTGAAAGTGAGAGTAACTCACTCATGATTGACATGCAGTATGGCTGCTTTAGCGTGAGGTTCTGAATCAGTTTGATTCCCAATACTCAAATTGATGGGACATTACGAGCCTCTCACCATAGAATAGATATAATAAAAATATACAATGAAAGGAAAAAAAACCCTAAGTAATTTATATTAAGAAATATTTGTGGTTTATATAGCAAAAGGCAAAATAAATGACATGGTAATCATGTATGTCATGTCTTATTATTGGAAAGACGTGATTTTTTGGCAGTACCTTCTCAGATGAATTTAAACTTAGTAAAAACTGAACATTTCATTAATATTAATGTAATATTTCTTGAAAATGCCCTTATATTCTATGTATTTCTTATGTTATTCAACATAGATTCTGAATGTGGTACAGGAAATGAAAAAAATTGTCCAAATAGTTATTTTATCTCATTTGTTAGCACATCAAAAGCAAATATTATATATTATGTTTAAAAAATTTAGAGAGTATTAAAGAAATATATTCACTGGGATGCAAATTAGTTTAAACAGTAACTACGAATTTACTTGAGCAAAATCTAAAATAGGTGTATGACCAATATGTTTAAAAAAATAGTTTTACAAAATAACAAAATCTGAATGTTTTTGAGTGGCAGGGATAAAAAATACTAGAAACTATAGAATCATCTGGAATGAAGCAACCGGCTTTGACTCTTTATCTTTTTAGATATTTAAAATAAAAACAAGAACAGAATGAAAGACACTTGGACATAAGGTGGTACCTGTAAACAGATATCTGAGTAACAGAAGTAATGAGGTTCCTTAGCTATAAGAAATATAAAATAATCTATGATGAAATTTTTATGAGTTTGCATGGAAATAATCCACATGATGGCAAAGCATTCTTTCCATATAACCCTTGCTAACTTTTCAAAAAAAGTTGACAAAAGAAATAAAGTTAATAAAGGAAAAATATAGTTACACAGAAACAAAAAATATTCAGCTGAATAAAGTAAAAAAATCAAATTAATGAGTATTTAACTTCCTTTAGAAGGTGGTTTTACATCTATCACACCTATGCAATGAATGAAGACACCAAAAACTCAAAAGACTGGTCCTACGCATTTAATTTATATGTATTGAAAATGGCTATGAAATACAGTTTGGCAATAATATATTTTGAGATCAACAGACAATGAACAATTTAATGAGCATTGAGACTACGTTCACACATATTCACATAATTGAACACAAGCTCACATTAATGCCAGTTATTTTTATGTAGAGAAGGAAACACTGAAACAATTATTAATAACCACTCATATATTTTCTCTTTAACTATAATGAAACCTTTTTCCACGGATAATACCTTTCATGTGATTGCAGCTACTGCTAATAAAAAATTGAATGGGAATAATGGGAGTACAACCATTAGCCACATATGTATGAGATTAATGATTTATTCCATAAGAGTAAGATTGAAATTATAAGACAAATAAATGGACACCTATGTTCATACAAAAATAATAACACCATATGACTAGATTGATTGCTTCAATTGAATGGGCCAAGTTCACTCTGGACAAAGAATAACACAACTTAAAAATAACTCTATTAAGCAGCCTTGAATCTCTGTATCAAATATAGGTTTTAAAAATCATATAAAAAAGAATGACTGGTTTAAAAGAATAATCACCAAAAACTATAAAAAAGATATCTTTTAACAAACATAAGCTTTTCATCAAAACTGTTTGGACAAAAATCCAATATCATACATAATGAATCTATTTAAACTCTTGGCATAAAATCCCATCAAAAGTAGTGTTAATATAACATAAGGAAAAGGAATCTTATACTTTTGAGATTTGGATTCAGCAATGTTATTCGCTAATTCTCGATTTACAAATCAATATTATTTAGCGCTAAAATATCACAATTCAAATTTAAAATGCATACACAGCTGCATTTTAATAATGATTCTTCAATTGCTAATGCTCATTAAAAAATAATTACTTTCAATTATCAACAGAAAACTAAAATTGAAAGTGAAATGACAAAAACTTGTATTTTGGAATGACATTCTATTTATTGGCTTCAAATAACTTGTATGAGGCAATGAAGTTTTAAAACACACAAGAGTAATTTAAATCCTGACATTTCATGTTTTGCTGTTTACCTATTACATCTATTTGTGGAATAATAAGCAAAGCAGGTTGGCACGCATACATATTTCATACATGCACGCCCAGACAGTCATGCATTGCTATTTCATGCAAACGTAACAAATATTTCTTCAACTTGTCATAAAAGCAGATTGAAAACGATCTCTTTACTCCTTTCATTGATTTTAATGTCCCTTCTAGCCTGCATTACTTCACTTTAAATTGCTCCCAATGTCATTACTTCGTAAGCTCTCTGTTCTTTTCAAATAACTATTCACAAAAATGCCTCCATCTTCGGCCTACTCTAATCACACATGTAGGCCTTCATATTTCAGCATATCCAGAGGTTTGCCAAAATAGCTAACACAAAACAAGGATGACGGAAGCGGTGACTAGGAAAAATACGACATTGGGGCTTCCATTCACAACAAAATAAAATACAGCAGATATACGGAGATGATGATGATTTTTTCTTTTTTGATGATTAAAAAAGTTAAAAACATATACAGGAAAGCAAGATGATGAAATCGCTTATTACATTAACAATAATGATAATAATTTAAATCATAACATTAATAATTGCTTATGGTCCTATTAATATTTAAATTTCATTACTTAAATTTTTTTACAATATTTGGGAAAGGGTACACATTTCTATGGTAAAGTAGAACTCCAACATATGGAATCCATTTAGGAATGTAGAGGCTGGGAAATCTTAATTCCAAATCAGGAATTCTTGTAGGAAGGTGGAGGCTGGGAATCGGAGCAGTGGCTCCAATGCCAGAATTCTTTGTGGGCCTGAGACCGCAACAATTGGGTTATATTAGACTAGAGAGAGATGAGATCACTACAGTCAAGCAGTCTCTGTCATTTTCCTTTGAACACAATGGTTCAGTGTTTGCCTAAGGCTGTCAAGGAAAATATAATTCCACCTTTATCTTTGTTTTTCATGGTGGTAACACTTTATTTTATCAGTTAATATACCATAATGAATAAATAGTATCGATTTTGGGCCAATATGTACTTAGTCTTTGAGTAAGATTGGGAGGTTGAGGTGCATCTGATGCCAGCACCAAACTGAATCAATAGTGTACGCCCAAGCCATAAAAAAATAGGAGAGCTTGTTGTCGCCAATCACACCACATTATAGAACCCATCTATCATCAGCCATACCCACGAGTGTTTGCTTCAGAGGAGTTCAATTAGATGAGGCAATATACGAAAGGACTACGTACAAACAATTTTATTTAGGAACTTAAGATGACTCATAATTAAGTGGTGTGTCGAGGGCAATGGTAGGTAAATTAGGAAGCCTAAAAGTATTTGCTTAAAGACAGCTTCTTTTAAATATATCATTTCCTATTACCTCGAACTCTTTCAGTAAAACAAAGGGGCTTTGCATCTAACATCCTGCTCAGCAATTTTTTAATACATTCAACTCCAAAAAAAATTCTTATTATACCTTTACAGTACAATTCCACTCATTTATATCTTATACCACCTTGCATCGTCCTATAGAACAACTCTCTTTTACATCTCCCACTTCTACTTTATCTCTCTCTCTCTCTCTCTCTAAATGTAAATTTGCACCATCAAATAGAGTCCATTTCCTGAAAAATGGAGAAAACTAACATCTCTGAAGCCCTTATGAATCCTCAACCTCCTATCTTAGATTATTCAACATTTTTCTCGTCCACTACATGATATCTCTCGGTCCCTCTAGGTGTCTCAACTGCCAAATTAATACCAAAACATAGGTCCTGGTATTTGGCCAAGATATCCACTTTCACAGTCTCTCCTTCTCTAATTGTAGCCGTAGCCCCTTCCACCGCCACATCCACTTATTACCTTGCACCCCACCCAACCCTCCATCCTCCTCCTCATGACTGAGTCCACCCAATCATGGGCAGGAGGAGGGTAGAGTACTCCTTTCCTCATTTGGCTACCAGAGGCACTGAGTGCGACAACCCCATGCTTGACACCTGAGATTGCTGCAAGTTTGCCTGCTGGTGCTGAGACTGCAACAGTTGCTGATTCCCGATTCCATTACCAACTTGTAAAAGGGGCCTTCTTCGTGAAAGTTTTGACCTAGGATTACACAGATGAAATATTTTAGATGCTAATCTAAAGTCTTCCTGGTATGATTAATGTAGAGAGAAATAAAACTGTACATATAATATTTTTTATGATACTTATAGATTAAATTTTGACACAATATTTAGACAATTCATTTTAAGTATATGAGGAAGAATTTGACCAAATCTGCTTAAAGATCATGCCATATAGATGCTATGAGTATAATTTAAAATAAAAAGTGGTCATTTAACCATATGCCTGATTGACTTAAATTTATACTTCCATGAAATTAATAATTTCTGAATTTGAAATACCTGAATTTGAAGTACGTGAAATAATTCAGCCAATGTTCCCTCCAACAACCAGCAATTGAGGAACTGGCAATTTTGCAAAAAATATGTTTACTTTGAGTTAATTATTTATTTAATCATTTCAGCAGTTTTTGGCAGTCTAAATATATCATATCTAAATATATCACATTCATCAATCTAATTCAAAAAATCATATATATCTTTAGCTAAATATAAAAATTTCACATACAGTAAAATTCCTTTGGCATACCTTATTTGTCCAGCAAGAAGTGGGTTAATTGCATAAAGCCAGTCATGAACTTCCTTATCACCAAGAGTTTGCAATAGATAACCTCTATGTTTGGTCACCACACTGTTGAGAGCAAATAACACACTAATATTAATAGGGGGAAGCACAAATCTCTCTGTAAGTTTAAAGCAGGAATACAAAAAATAATAACGCAAATGTGTTTTATCTGAATATACATCTGAATTAAATATCCAGCTATTTTCATAAGATATTTGCCTTATGCAGATGATTTAAATACAAGATTTCTATTGTCATCACATTCTGAAATAACTTACCTAAACGTATTGGGCACCTTGACCATCGCTTGCTGGTCTTCAGAGTATTCGACTTGAGCAGTAGCAAGATTGATTAGTCCTCTCTCTACTGGATCTTTCTCATCTCGGAAGATGAACACATATGGTCGGCGTACCACCTTGAGGTCAGAGAAAAAGATACTAAATACTCCAAAATTTTCACCTTAAAATATGCTTCAAGTTTACAAAGTTGAAGAGAAAATAAGTGTATTATATTCAACTAGTTATCATTTCATACAATTTAAGTTTTATGGAAAGAAAAATCAAAGCTCAATTTAATGAAACTAAACATATTTTTTATAGAACTAATAACATGGTTTACTTCCTGCTTTACATTCTCAGATGTTGAAAAATAATAACATATTACTACAATACCTTTCCTGATGATTTAACACTACGAATGATTATCTACCAATTTGACAATATCATATTCCTGCAGCAAGAATATTTTAAAATTTTCATCAGAAAAGTTTAGTTATTGCTAATTTTGAATGTTATGAGCTAACGATGTTAGTTGTCGTGCAATTTTGAGGTAGAAACCTAATGTTTTTTAATGGAGAAGAAAAATAAAACTTACCACCCATCGCTTCTTCCAACCATTGGTATTCTCTTCAAGGATATTCAGGTAGCCTTTGCGGGACACAACAGGGCTCACACGAATCTCCTCCATTTCAGGCACAAAGAGGACAAGTGGACGCTGGTGTTCCCTTGATGGGGAGCAGCAAGACAAGGCACCAACACCAAGCCCCATTCCTTGGGACAGCAATTGGTGCTGAGTCTGCTGGCTCATTTGAGGACTACTACAAACACCCAGGCCCATATTCGGGCATGTTGTCTGGAAGAAATTCATCATCTTCTCTGGGGATGTAATGCTGTTTAAAAGTAAACATAGAGAGGGTTATAGATAAAAATAGGTACTTCAAGACTAGATATTCTATAATATAATGAAAAATATATCACATTCAACTGAACACTAATTTTGTTCAAGTTTAAGATTAGATAAACAATGCATACTCTTGTGGCATGCTGTTGGTTGAGTGAAGGCTAGAAGTCATGCTGTCTGCCATTGAATTTGACAATGTCACTGAAGATTCCTCTCCTGGTGAAGAATCATTTGCCTGTTTTGAGATGGGCATCTCCTGAAATTATGGTAAATGCTAAGTGTGGAAAAAATCACTTCATTGGTAGCTATAAGATATCTTTATGGTAAAGGATTCAATTTATACTTTGCTTGGTATCCTGCCAAGAATCAATTTGATGCATTTCACAGCCAGTTGTCGCTCCCTCTCAGTCATTTCCCATGGTTCATAAACATCTTTGTCCTTGGATGGTGCTACAACAGAGGGATTTATGCCAGAACCTACATTTTGAGCAGCAGCCACTAGTGCTGTTGGACTGGCCCTTCCTTCATTTGTAGCTTTAGCCACCATGTTGCAAACTTCCTGCAAAGACAAGAATCCCAAAGCATAACAAACTAAAGCTGATTAAAATTCAAGCCAAGCATCAACATGATTCCTCTAAGGAATTTATGCAGGCAAGTAGGATAATTCAAAAGAATTTTATATTTTACATAAATTTACAATGTTGACATGAATAAAATGCCATTTCTGCGAACCTTTTCAGATTTGGTGAAGTCGTGTGGTGATCGGTGTTGCGTGGTGATGCCTCTAAGGGAGGTGGGGAGAGGATGACGGTCTACGCCAAGACGCTCACGCAAGAGAAGAAGATGGCGGACACGTTCCACCTCCTCAAGACGAGTGAGCTTCTCAAGTTCCCACTGGTGATCAAATATGAGGGAGTCTCCACGTGGGCGCCAACCCTCAAGGTTCTCCTCTCCACGAACATAAGTGGAACTAGTGTCCAATACCCTACGTTGGCGACGTTGTACTCCTGAAGTTGGGTAAGATATTCATGATCCCCATTCAAAAGACCACAATGGCACAAAAATATTATTCTGTTATTACCACATTAAACATCCTTAAATGATGAAAGAGTATGATTGCATTATACTTATTATAGTTTGTGACTGTAATGTTTAACAGGTAGTGAAGAGTATATAGGCGCACAGCAATAAGTAAGAATTGTGTAGTGTGGTAATCATTATTCCCATGGGTACTGACTAAATTACTATATAAGAATACAGCTATTATAATACTGTTATTCAAATAAAGAAAAAACAGCACTGAAATGATCATATTTACAGAGACTACAAGATAAATATCTTACAATGAAAGTGAGTGCTTTAATTTAGTTGCAAATTTGAGATGGCAAAGCAGGCATAGGGTGAAAAGTGACTTTGAAAACCTCTAATAGAAGATTGATTATTAACTGATTTATGACTTGAAATAAAGTACTGATAAAATAGCTCCTACAGAAAAACTAGAAAGATTCCTGCAGTATATGAGTATAAAAGATAATTCTTACAATTTGTACATGATAAACATTATATGAACACCGCACAGCAATACCTATTAATGTTCAGAGCCCATGATGGAATAAATCTTCTCTGTAGCTCATTATAGGAAAATTTAAGTTACATTAATTAAGGAAAGAGTAGCACAACCTACTTTAAAATTTATTCAAACTTTTTAGGTAATAGGAATATATGTAGAGCAATGTAACTTAAATTATATACTGTATTTATATGAATATAAGATGACTTTCCCCAAAGAGGATTATAAATTTATAGAAATAAAGTTCAAAACAGTTACAGTAAAGATTATTCTTGGATGGCTAATTTCTTCCCTGTATAAATAGGTAGGTCACTTCAATTTTTCTCTCTATTTTTTACAACATTGTACAATTCCCAAGTCACCATGAGGCAGTTCCTTAATAAAAAAAACTCCAATCCATGCAAAGTAATGTCATATTACACAAATATGATATGACTCTTGGTTTCTCTAACAGAAAAAAACCTTGTCATATATTCAAGTAAACACAGTAATTAACTTAAAGATTTACAATGAAAATAACCCTTCTAAGTATAAAAAGGAATATCTGCCATACACACAAATATATATACCATATTTACTTGGGTAACCCGTACCCTTGTGTATCATGCACACCCCTATTTCTGTGCCAATTCAAAAGGAAAAAAATAAACCCGTGCCGGATTTAAAAAAAGTTGACCTCTTCACCGATTCCTTTTCCCTGAACAAGATCCACCCAAGTTAAGCATAAAGATACACATTTACAGGGACAAATTCACGAGACAGCACCGGCCTATCGGGACTTAGCCCGGTTTTCCAGCGGCCAAATCAGCTCCTGCGCCTATACTTCGTAGAATTTGGTGAACACCAATTAATAAACTTAAAACTCATTTAAAAGGTACAATTTTAATTTTATAAAAACATATCTTTCTCCAGTCCCTGATGCACGATTCTGATACTTCGTATTTTTGCCCTTCTGCATGATTTCCTATTACATCTGCTCCCTTATAATTTGCAATTTTACACTTACGGTAAACGATCGCAATCTCTTCCCAAGATTCATTGTAAGGGTAATGATTAATTCACTTAAAAAGGCAGACTTTAAATCTGTCTGAGCTTTATCCCCCAAGGATATGATACTTGCCGCTGTGGAAAAATCCCGCGCATTTCCATTGTAATTTAATGTGTGAGTTTAAAAGTAGCTGGTATTAACAATGTTGCAGCAGAATATGTGATACTGTTACCAGTGTTCCCATTACATAAAAAGACATTGTGTTTAATTTATATCACTGCTACAATATTGTGACTGTTATGCTCTTGCGATGCGTTCAATCCATGGTGGCAACGCTGACCCAATCTTTGCGCCTATCGTTATAGACTTAAAATTTATATACAAAGAACAACGTCTTAATATGAAGAAATTTAGAAATAGAATAATAGATGTGGCAAGGGTGCTGGCTTAAGATATATTTGTTTACCGACACGACATTTTGGGAAAAAGGTGCCGAAGGTACACAAATGAATCCTCGTGTAAGACGTGCACCTCCTTTTTTCACCAGCGTTTTGGGAAAAAATGTGCACAGATTACACAAGTAAATACGGTGTGTATATATATATATATATATATATATATATATATATGTACATATATGATCTAATGGAGTAATAGAAAGCATTAATTACATTTAAATTTACACAAAAAAATAAATACCACACATTTTATCTAAATAAAATCTACACCTATTTCTATCAACCTCACCATATACGATCTTGCATTAAGTCCTGGCATATCTGCATACATACATTCTAGATAACTGCATAGTATAAATATTTTTACACTAACTATATATTTTACAGCTCTTGCTACTACATAATTATCTTTACATTTCTACGCTGTGACTAAGACAAAAGCAATGTTTGAGACTGAAATACTCTGAATCACAAAAAACAGGCACACACAATACAAGAGCCAAGACAAGGAACTGTATACAGCACATGGGTGGCTTCAAGGTATTTTGGAAGGTGCTGCTCAACCATAACCTATGTTTTCCAATCTGCTTATGTGCTACTGTCATTATGTCTATTTGCTTCAAGTAAAATGAATAAGGATATAAATGGCCACAAATTTAAAGGATAGAATTAATATTAACTGATTATAAGGAAAGGATATGTACTAAATGTTTTCTCAACATATTACTAATGATGAATTAAATCAATTATGATTTCTTCAGAATTTAAGAATGAGTTAATGTGGATTAGAGAAAAAATGTTGAGTTCTATATTACAAAATGAAAGAAATAACTGCCTAAATTGAGTTTATGCTTTTAAAGAGACAGCCAGTCAATCTTTCTCAGACTGTAATCAGTACTAAATATTATGTACAAACTTCTAATGAAAATGACATATTGGGTAAACATGATGAATAAAACCCCTATTGTGTGTTATTGGCATCCCTATTTGAAAATAATTTGGCAAAAATGTTCATAACATCTTAAATAAATTAATACTGAAATATTTTACCATTCCAAAAACAGGTAAACGAAGAAAACCTATACATTCCTAATTCAGAAAGTGAAGCATCATTAAATTCTATAAGGAAAATCTAGCATTTCCTTATATGATATCCAGAGATGAAAATCATATTAATATTAAGATGTCTGCCTCCCATTATATATACAACAATGTTGCATCCATCATTTAATATAAACCTTACTTAACCATATTCACATAAACACTGCAAATAGGAAAGTTCATTTAAACATACATTAAACAAAATTTCATTTGCATAAAGATAATCAATTAAATTATGCATAAATAAGACGCATACACAATATTGAAGCTTAATGAAAATTGCTTATGAAATAGACCATGTAAACTTCATTAATTAAACTATTTAATAAATATTTCCCATTAATTCCCAATGACAGCAAATCTTTTCATGGCAAATTGAGATGGGGAGTGCTGCCGATGCATTAATTACGGATACTTTCCATCATTTGCTACACAATTCTTTTGAAACAAAACTCTCTGGTTTCCCTAGCTAAATGTTACTTGAGCAGCACTGAGCAGGATTTTGGGAATATTCAGAGCAGATGGTCATAGCTGGGAGCTGGGAGTGGGTGGGTGCAGCATAGTCTCCAACAAACCTGGGCTACCTGCTTCAGCAGCTCTCTTCAGCACCAGTTCATACACCCCTGACAGTCTGTTGGCCTCTGCATTGCGGTAGTTGCCCGAGAATAGATGTTTCAAGGATCTAGGTCCAGTGCGTGCATCGCGGCCATAAATGATCATGCTGAGATCTTTTGTGATGATGGCTGGGCGGCCACAATTTTCAAGCTGGAAAAGAACAAAGGAAAAATAAAATTTTGTCTAGTAAACAACAACATCATCATATAAAATTTAAATCTATGTTAAATTTCATTAAAGCTACATTATCTTAAAGTATTACAGATTAAAATATATGCATTGGCCATTTTTATCTAAAACCCTCAAATAGAAAATCTCCACAATTTATCATAAGGGAAGTACAGTCCCGGTAGAAAAAAACTGGGACACCTTAACGTTCTCCTAGCGGCGAGTTGGGGATGTTTTTGAAGAGTACAAACCGAATGACAACATTGCAGGAGAGAAGAGGAGATGAGGAATGAGGAGGGGTAAAGGAGGGGAGGAAACTTCCTGCCTTTAAAGGCCCTCTCACACTAGGGAGAAACGTGGCGAAGCGAAGTGCGGCTACAAGAAGACTCCGAGTCACACTTAAGAGGGTATGCACGGGAGATCAGAAATCATCGTGAAGGTTCGGGCGCATTCGTAATAGGAATCCGCCTAGATGACGTATTTTTCTTCAGCTTCCTCCTGAACCTTCAGAAGGAAGCCGAAGTAAGGGAGATAGCACGGCAAATGAACATACCGCGTGCAACAGTAGGCCATCTACGTAAAAGCTGGATGACGGAATTATCTTTTGAATGTATCCATGCACGTTGATCATCCCAATAAAAGATTTGTTATCATGGTTGTTACTGTTTTTAAAGGGATTAACACTTACGAAATTGCGGTAAGTGCAAATAAATGCTGTCGGGATAATAGCGATCATGAGTCAATGCCCGATTAAGTATCAATTGCACTTAGGATATTTTACGGACCCTAGTCGTTTTTATTTCAACGTTCAGGTATCTTACCTCGAAAATACTGGTTCAGACATTGTTGATTGATTGGTAGAGTAATTTTCAGTGAATATAATAACAATTTATGATTCATTTTCAAAATTACTTGAGCGTCACGATTCTGATTAATAACGCAATTTCCGTAGCAGCACTAATGCACTGCCGAGCATCTTCTATGTTGCCACAATCAGGGATCAATATGTAGGCTAAAGTAATCCCCTGAAGTCATATCCATGCATGTGGATCATCCCAATAACAGACATGTTAGCGTGGTTATAACCGTTTTTAAAGAGAGAGAATAAAAGTTACGAAATTACGTTATGTGCTAATAATGCATTCGTGATAATAGCGATCATGAGTCAATGCCTGATTATTAAATATCAATTACACTTAGGGTATTTTACGGACACTAGCACAGTTGTTTTTATTTCACCGCATCATTTGGATCACAACAAGACGTATTTGAAGCTCGCGCGCAGACCTTGATGCTACAACACAAACTCGTTTCACGTGGGGACTCGGCCTCACACAAGTTTTAGGTCGGTTGAGTTGCTTAGCAGAGTGACGAATACTGGCGGGACCCACTTTCCTCCTTCCTCCCTTTCCCCTCCTCATTCCTCATCTCCTCCAGTCACATCGCTGTTAGATGAAAAGAATAAATGACGAATACCCTCGAACTTTCACAAAGGTTGCTGATCGCCCTAAACTTCACCTCGTGACGTCAGACCAAGCAAAGAAATATTCTGCCGAAACAATTCCACTTCTCCTCGCTTCCACTCCCTTCGCCGCGTCTAAGTGTGAGCAGGTCCATTTAACTCTTTGGTAAGAATATTTTTCTTATAGCCGCGTTTCTCTCTAGTGTGAGGAAGTTTCCTCCCCTCCTTTTCCCCTCCTCATTCCTCATCTCCTCTTCTCTCCTGCAATGTTGTCATTCGGTTTGTACTCTTCAAAAACATCCCTAACCCGCCGCTAGGAGAACGTTAAGGTGTCCCAGTTTTTTCTTCGCGACTGTACATTGTGTACTCCATAATTATAGCAACCAAGTTTACTCTTCATAGTTGGTATAGTTAGTATATCACCTTAAAATTAATTTAACAACTCTTAACCCTGTGGTACTCGCCCAAATTTTTCAAATGTCAGTACTCGAGTGGGGTGTTTCTGACACCCCACACATTTTTGTTAAGAAAGATTTATCGTCAGTATTTGATAAATTTTTATTAGGCATGTTTTTTTACTGTTTGTGATTATTTATAAGTTTACTTTAGCAAAATACAAGATGATTTAGGATTATAATATATTTCCGTGAGAAAAAGACCCAAGAGAATATTTTTACGAAACATTCAGATGTCAATAGGTGAAGTAACGGATGACAGATGTTCAGAATATATTCATAATAACGTCAGTGCTGTAAATAAAACCAGGAATTCCCCAAAAGACAAACGAGAAATCAGAGTTTTCTGCAACATGCACCGCCAAACTTTACTTGCATGCTTTAAAACGTCAGCACTTGCACTAGATGCTTTTAACCCCTTCAAAGATATTTTTGATTATATTTTCATTCTTTTGTTTTTTTATTTCTTTTTCATTATAATAAGTGTTTATTCAATTTTACTGATAACATATATTTGTAAAGATAATTTTTTTGAGAAAGAAATATATTTATATACTGTGAATGCAAATTGTAACAAAAAAATGAACAAAACTTTTTTATTTGAAAGGTGATAAAAAATTACGTAAAACAACACCAGGGCTGCAAATATTAATAATAAGGTCACAATAAAATGTGAATAATTTCCGAATGAAGAAAAAACACTGATATTTGCAATGCGAATCGGTGCAGCATATTAGAAAAAATGTCCAAACTCAATAAATAAAAGAAGGATACTAAGATTTTTCAGCAGAGAAGATTCCAAACGTGCCATTCCAGCTACTGAAAGGGATGGGTCATAAAAGCACAAAGGAAAGGAACCTTGTCATAAAACATATGCCTAGGGTGTCCACAGCACTCTGTGTGAGTACTGCCAGATTAATCGATGGTTGACATAACAACCACAGTTTTCTCTAGCTTTTGTCGTTACCTCCAAATATGCTGAAATTGTCATGTAAATCTGCTCTCCATAGGGAGTGACACGATTCAGTAGTACAGAGCTGTGCAGTGAACTATCCCACGCAGCCTCAAAGCGGAACATAGAACGCGTGTCCCCAGCTGGGGCATCCTCAACAACTCTCTCACCAGGGAAAAGACCAAGAGAAAGTACGGAGGAATCGCAGTCTCCTCCACATGTGCCTCCCTCATCACCTTCTTCATCTTCCTCAGACTCAGGTGTGTTGCGAATGCGACCTGCAAGTATCATGAATGAAAATTTATTATCACATTACCTCAACTAATACCACAGAAGAAATCATTTTGTCAAACAAAATTCTGAATGTGTTGCAATGAGATCTGTTAGAGTAAGTAGATGTGACCTTAAGGACAAAGTCTGTCATTGGCGTTAAAATGCAAAACAATTTACAAATGGAAATATTATTTACATATTCGGTGATGCCCAAAATCTGATATCAAAATGACATTTCAGAGGTTTCAGATGTAACCAAAAGAAATATTCAGTTCAATTTGTAAGCATGTATTGGAGTCTTTTAAAATATAATTTTTCTCACCTACAACCAACTCCCTGACATCCTTCCACCTCAGTTCTGGAGTATTTTCATGCACAATAGTGATACGAATACGCCTCTGGATACCCTGATGCAACATAAAGAGGCCACGACATGGTAGGTCATCACTATGGTCCACTACTGCAGGCACATATTCTCCATTTGGAGCTGAAAAATGAAAAATCACTTTAGCATTAATCTCCACCTTGAATTGGCTATATTAGCTAATTTTCACAATGCAACAAATAGAGTGAGCTTTTGCAAGTTCTAAATGTATGTAAGGCAAGAATTGATATGAAGTAAATCAATTCCTACAAACTTAGTTAATTCTTCATATTATCAAATGACTGATGATTACAGCATAAAAAGAATGTAATGCACAGAGATAAATATATATGCACAGAAACAAAATGACATACCCAATTCACAAATCTCAAACCAGACCAGGACATCATACTTGGCATGTACATGACTTGTTGAGGGTGAAGGCAGGACACCAAACTTGGGAGAACGCACTGGCTGGCTGATAGGGATTGAAGGTGGAAGCATCCTCTTAGGAGGCTGACGTACACTATTGAATACAAAATTATACCAAATATGCTTAGCAAAAGCTGTTGTTTAATGAAGGTTAAAAAAATTCGCGGAAGAAAATAAATTTTGCATGGTGATGCATGTCAAATAAAACCATAAATTTAATAATTGAAAATTTACCTTTAAAATTATTTTTTGTCCTATAATCAAGTCAGAGACAAAAACAATAATTGGAGTAAAATTAGTTACTTTTCAGCAAGGCTACCAATATTCAAACAAAAATAATTTTTCAAATCATTAAAACAAGCTTTAATAGCAGCTACATGCATTGTGTTGCAAATTTTAAGCTTCACGAAAGCACTGAATCGCTTATGGAAATTACTCACTATTGGCCACCTTCCTGCTTGGCATCCTTGTGAAGTGGGTGTTGTTGGTAGTGTCCAAATACTTCGAATACAACTGGCTGAGATCTCAAATAGTCTAAGAAAGACTTGGTGACAGTAACAGTAATCTGTAATGCGCAAATATTATTCAGCAACTATTAACAGAAAAAATATACATTAAAAATAAATATGCAAAAATATTGAAATCTTACATTTTGAACGTGGTAGAATCCAAGAGGAGTTCCCTTTCCAGTATTCTTTACAGGCTCAGTGGAGAATGCCTCATCATGACGGTGAAGGAAGCTAGAAAATGAGATAAATTATAACATTTAGTCAAACAATCAGAAACGTTCATGATAAAAATGATCCAAATATTATTTTTAAAATCTCAACCATGAAAGGAAAATCAACACACAAAAGGTTCATTTCACGACAGGAGGTATATAATGATGAAACTCACTTGAATTGGCAGAAAATATCAGCATATTCCGTGGAGATTCCCACTGCTTGCAGCACAGTCACTCTAAAAGTGAATTCCTTGCCAATCAAAAGATGGTCTGGAGTAGTCCCTGTAGTGTTGGTAGTATTGATGTTCTCGTTATTGTTGGTATTGTTGACATTGTTATTATTAATAATGATGTTGTTATTGTTGTTGTTGTTGATAAGATGATTTTGATTGGGTGGTATTAAGATAGGAGTGTTTCCAGAAAGGTCACCTTCCTCCTTGGGTGGGTGATCAGATGATACAGAGCTGTCCCCGCGCCCACTATCAGCATCCCCATCCACATCTGCGCAATCAAAAGAACCACACACTAACTACGGGAGCCCAGCTTCACGGCTCCCATTTAAAAATTTCAAATTTAATGGCAAAAATCATATCTATTTAGGCAAATCAGCTCACACTATGTAACCCAGGCATAATTTCACTAGAGCGCTACAAACATCAAAATAATTATACCAAAGATTTCAAAAATGAAATGTTATATTTGTTTAACTTTCTTAATTTTTTTGCACTAACTAGCCTGTTCCTAATGAACATAGCAGAACTATATTTCACTAAAAGACTACATATCACCATTATTTGGAGGGGAGGAGGAGGCACCAAAACTTTAAATCTTTTCAATTAAAAAAAACTCCATGTGATTTAATCGTGAAATTCAACCTAACATACGGAATCACCTTCAACCCACCCATAAAGAGGGAAAAAAATTCCATATGAAATTTTGACCTGAGAAAATACAGGAGAGCACATATCCCATCGAAAATTTGTATTGCTAGAAACAACACTGAAAATTTCCTTTGTTTCCAGTCTTTATTACAAATTTTTAATGAAGGCTAATGGCAAATACTTTTAATGGTCACTTAATTACCCCAGCCAATTTGTAATAAGGCAATCGATTTTAGAGACTGAGAAATCATAACCACATGCTGACTAATTAATAAGTATCGAGGCAAAACACCTTGACATGTACGCGATAGAAATTCGCACATATTGCCACCAACAATTTTGGTAGAGGTGTGACCATTCCTGATGTTAATGACGAACCCTGGATGTTGCTATTTACCTTCAACCTTGCATGTGTCTGGGATGATGCTGTCCATATTGGTCCCTTGGCTGCCCTCCACCACGCGATCTCTTTCATCGTCTTCCTCCTCCTCTCCTTCGCCCTTACCCCTACCTCCTCCCACATGTGCCATTCCCCTCTTGACGACCTTCCCCTTACCATCCTTCTCCTCATCCTCTCCTGCCACTTTTATCTCTGAGAGACCTGTGCCAGTCAGATTTGAGTTCCGACATGGAAATCCTGGACACTGATGATTGTTCAATAGGTTAGGGCCTCGATTCCGAGTTCCTCTCTGTCGTCCCCCAAACAACTCGTCGTCGAAGGAGATACGAGCAGACTGCCTCACTCCACTGGCATATTCTCCATTCTCCTCTTCTGAAATATTAATGCGGATTCACATTAATCTCTGCAGAAATACTCGCATTGTGCATTCTGCAATATTTGTTTTGTTACAGGCTGTGCCAAATATTTGGAGCAATCGTTATTAAATGAATATTTAAGTCATAAGCAATTATGAAAAGAAATGTTTTCTCCTACATGGTATCACTAATGATGTCACATCATAATGAAGTAGTTTATCAGTTTCAATAAGGGGAACATAATATTGACTTGGTATATTAACTGTGGATATTTTGTTGAAGGGGAGAATTAAAATGATATATGGAAGAAGTTGGCAGAATTTCAGGCTTGATTATAGATCACAATGGAATGAGAAAAGTTGCAATGGATGGAATGGACAAGATTTTTCATAAAAGGACAAAATATTTATGGACTTAAATATCTTGTGAGCAATAGGGAGTGTAGGGAAGACAGCAACAGCCAATATTGCCAATGAAGTCTATGAAAATGATCCACAGCACAAAGTTAAGTTTTGTTATGGTCAGATCACTTAATTATTGGTGAAATACTTTTACTTACCAATAACAGCTTGGACTGCAACTCGCAAGTATCCTTTGACATCTCCCTTTTCATTCACAATAGCAACCTTATGAATCAGGGGTACTGGATACAAAAGGTTGCTCAGGTATACAAAAGCCCTTTTTGAATATATCAAGTATAAAATACTGTATTAGATATTTAAAAAATCATATGTAATTACGAATAAATTTAAGTGCAATAAAGTTCAGATTTATAAAAAAAATCCTACTACCAACTGAAGTTTTTTAATCTTAAGGTTCACTGCATTTTCAAATACAGGATTATAAAGCATTTAAATAGCAAATTACATTATTTGTCTGACATAATGAGTGCTGTTACTTAAGACATATAGATAATGACATACCTGCCAACCATCCTGAACCAGGGGAACCTGTCATAGAAAGGATCTCCTCCAGTGAGGGATTCAATGTTGTAATCGGGAGAGGTTGGAGACAAATCTGCCTCATTGTGGTACATCTCACGCATAAGTTCCAGGCGTTGCCTGCATAATAATGAAATTAGGACCAGAAAATAAGCATTTACAACAATCAAAACAACTAATGTCAAATTTTAACAGATACATAAACATGCCATTTACTTGCCAGACCTAAAAATATAATATCAACTAAAATGCAAAATGTAGCTTTTAATTCTTTTGGTACTGCCACTGTGCACAAAAAGGTTTTAACCCTTCCCAGGCAGTTTTTCAGATATCCACGTCGGAAAACTGGAATGGCAGCTAACAAGTACATCTGCAAATCACATTTTAAATCCTGTAAATAACTAAGACTGTAACATTCTCAGAAGGCATCTATTATCACTCTTCTATGCCCAAAGAACAACTGAGTTTTTAGTTGCACACTTTATGAAGATTCATTATTGTTTATATCACTTTGATTCTCATTAGATATTTACTTACAGCCTGGGATGGTTAATAGATACATGAGTGGCATTAAATATAACAAGGCCTTCAGCCAAAGCTGTGCATGCTTAAATAATGCACAACATATACATGTTTGCAATAATGTATCAACTGTACAACAAAGCAAAGCATAAACCAATTTCCCAGCCACAAAAATAAGTATCTATCCAACCTTTGATGAGTGTGGATTAAGAATAAAGATCTTACTAAAGGGAGGTTATCTGTGGACCATATTTCTTTTATTTAGTAGAAATAAAAAAATGCACCAAAGATTGAAATTCTGATAAGTATACCATCAGTGTATGAGGAAATACCATGCAGATTTAACAATAGCCATGTATTTATATGTTTTATTCAAAACCGTTTTTATGTTACAATATGTAATACATAGTATGAACCAGTAAACCTGCATGTAAACTATTTTACAGCAGTGAAAATACGCCATTAGATTTAAATGGAGCAGTGTTCAAAATGCACTTAAGGTTTAACTTAAAGAATATCAATGTCATTATGATCTAAATACGATTAAAATAAAGTTTTGTTGGGCAGATCTCTAAAAAATTAGCTCATATACCTCCCATGTATAATTATAAAAGATTTGAATGCCACAAATAATGAACTCTGTCATACATGTGGATTGAAAATAAAAATAGACAAATACCCAGGGTTTACTGCTAGGAATAAATTAAGTAGCTAGCATACATTTTGTTGGAAACTTATAAAAGTTTAGCATATACGATTTTCACAAATTTTAAAATTTATTGTGAAATTAACAGACAATATTTAAAGTTTAAACTTACAGAAATGAAGGAAAAACTCTCAAAGTTTCAAATGAAGGCATTTGTACCGTTTCAACAATATATCTCAAAAACATAGTGGACTCAACAAAATGGTATCACTGGTGAACAAAGTGAAATGTGCTAGGGGGTTAGCAAAAATGATCTTTACTATTTCAAAGATTTATCAATAAAGAGCAAGACAACATACTAAATTCAAACTTACAGATATCAAAACAAACGTTTCCAAACGGTGGGTCATGCTCTCCCAGGAAGTAGTCAGGTCTGGGATGTAAAAGATTTGACATATTAACTCTCTTAACCATCCTAATCATGAGATCTTCAATATGCAGTCATCAAGTGGCTAGGACTTATCGTATATGTCTAAATTTTTCTTGAGGTGATTGAACATGGCATAGAGGAGAGGCATAAGGACTGTTTTCTCAGGTCTTCATAAAATTTGAAAACTGCTGCATTAAGGAATAACTTTCAAAGTTTTTGTAACTTAGAGAAGTTTCATAAGTGCAACATCAGTCATCCTGCACACATCAAATCAGTTCTCCAGATCCATGAACACAATGTGAAGCATTTGCTCATCTACAGATTCAACTGCTACATAGTTTTATTCGAATCTTAAGTTATTTAAATTTGCAGTCATTGATGGAATGTAGACATTCCTATGATTACCCCCAAAAGAAAAACTCTAATGATGTCAAGTTGGGGGAACTTGCAGACCACAAAAATCAATCAATTTTTCAGGTAGAGTCATTAAAACAAAATTTATAATAGCACAGTGTACAAACACACACCTCAATTTGAAACTTTAGAGAGTTTTTCTTTCCTTTGAAATTTATTTGTTGCCTGGTTATTTCACAGTAAATTTTTGAAATGATACAGATCATTTATGCTAACCATGAACTATTAATAAATCTAAAGGAAAATTGCAATGTAAAATATTGGTAATAATTCTTAATATTATTTAAGAGTACTGGTCATTCCTTATAAAGATTCATATAGTAATTTCTAAATAATAATAAATGGCACTAATTGGTTTTTTTGACCTGACTTCATCAGTCTCCATGATAACTTCACAAAATATAAATATAAGGTCAAAAAATCATATTTGTAGAGCACGACTTTCTCCATACATATGATTACAATATATGGGTAGCTCTCTGCAACAGCATCCTCAAGAATAACTACTGGCAAGTGCACTTGTGGATAATTTTTAAACACTTTTTTCAAAATGAAAAAACTTTGAATTACTTTTCACATTGAAAAACTATGAGTAAATGAAATTGTTATTTTTTGCTGTGGACAGCAAAAATTATGCGCAATTAAAATTACTGTTGGGGGTGCTGGCATTGCTGTCAATATTTACAAGAAAATTTTGTTACAAAATATGTTGGTAGATGGTACTGGGATAATTTTTATCACAATTAAAATTACCCTTGGTGGCATAGGAATTGCTACCAACAATTAGAAAATATTATTAATGCAATGGAAACAAAGATGTAACCTAGCGGCACACTTAACATAAATTCAGGCAGATAAACAAAATATCTCTTAAACAATCTCTTCTATGAAAAAATGCTTCAAACAAAAGTTGTAGAAAATTATGTTGTCTACAACTTTGACAATGACAAATATGAACAAATCTCCACTTCTGGTTGACCAATGTTAGCCAAAGTCTATTTAGATTTCAATAAAAATCATAAATATAAAGTATTGTGCTGATTTAATAAGTAGTTTTTGAGTTGGAGTATGCACAAAATTTCAATTACATACAGACATAATTGAGAAAATACTGAAAACATATTCAGTGGACCTCAAAACACGAATTTCCATTGAAACCTTGAATTTGATTTTTTCATGCATATGGAGAAAGTAAAATATTGTCACAGACATATTGATTTATGTATGTTTATCATTACTGAAAAGATAGGATATCTAGTTGCAACTCTTAGCATAAAAACTATATTAATCAGTATTTATATTATCTATATTATTATTCATTTTGTGTTTTTTAAGTAGTTACTATGTAGGTATATAGTATATAACTTACAACTTTCGTTCTGAGGTTTAAAGTTCTATTAATTTTAAAAAATCTGGCTAACTTCTATGAATTAAAAATGTACCCTAGTGTATAAGTTTCTTCTTTTATAAAATTAGGAAGACAATAATTTGGGACACTAAAATAAGATGAGAGAATTACTATCTTAGAGAAATACCTCAAAGATTAGTATTTTAAGCTTGCAGCCAAACATGATTTTAACATTGCATATTTGAAAAAGTCTGCAGAAAATTTTAATGATAAAATAGAAGTACGTGCCCTGAACAAAAGTGATAATAGTACGCATTAGAATACATCAGGAAAATAAGTAATGAAAAAATTTGTATTTAAACAATAATTTATTGATTTAAATAGTTGAAATATCTTTGACTTATGGAAAAATATCAAGAGCAGCTTTATTTTTAAAACAATTAAAATCCTTTCAAAAGTTTCATTAAATTAATTTTGCACTATGCCATTTATTATGAAGCTACTTATCGAATTATTGCAAAATTTACTAACTCTAAGTGTATTACGTAATTGGGATGCTATAACCAGAAGTGAGTAGTAAAAATTAAAACAGTTTGAGTAGTCTTATCAAATCATTTCTTTGATTTTGTAACATAATTTTTGATCAGTACTCTTTTAAGGATAAAACTCATAAAATGATAGTTACTGGAGTAGGATGAATGAAAGAAAATTGTTACCATGACTTCTGTGAATTGCATAATGAATATGAAATGATGGCTCACATGATACTAGCTGACACAAAATAGGTATAAATGTGCTAAATGATGTTAGCAAGTCACCTTAGTCTAATAAGGACAATGCCTGCATAAAATTGATAACAGTAACTGTTGACTGATTCACTTCAGAAGAATGACAATTTTAACCACTGCAGAGATTATTTCTCTATCGTAGACTTATTTTACACTTATTTAAAATGCTGAATTAAATTTCAGATGGTATTAAATGCTTTGTACATCTGCAAGTACTTTAATAGAGGTAGATCTGATTGCCCAATCACCTAATACTTATATGAATTAACAGAAAATGTTTATGAAAACATTATATAAAATTAATCACAATAATTTTTACTATAGTAATTTAAAGCAATAGGAGGAAAATTTAACCACTAACTTATAGTATTTTATATAAAAATAGTGGGATTTTAATCTTTAACCTTTTAAATTAGTTTTAGAAATTTCTTCCTATGATGAAATATGTTTGCACTTGCACTGTCTTCAACTTTTCAGCTGTACAGTTATATGATCTTCTTATAATTAGGGTTTAATTAATGTTTTAGGATTAAAAGGAATGGTATGATGTTTTGTATGTGTAAAGCAACGAAAAAAGCCATAGCGAATTTATTTTCAGCCTTAGAGAAAATGTGTGAATAGGCTATATATATTTATATATTCATTGGATAAGCAGGCAAGTGACATCAATTCATAATAAACCAAACAATGCTCAGGTAAACAAACAAAGGCTGAGAAATAACGCTACACCCAACATTATAAAGTTCAAATCAGAAAAAAATCCAGTCATGAAGAGTTGGATCGGATGAGTAATTCGTGCACTTTTCCATGCATGGAAGCTGATGGAGAAATCAAAAAAGACACGATAGACAGAAAGTGGGGGGAAGTATATAAATGGATCAATGATATTTTCATATACGCACATTTTATGGGTGAGCACCAACCTCGAGGGCAACAGATTCGCAAGAGAGAACTTCTGATTGGCACAGACTGACAGGCATTGGAAAAAGTCCTCCCTAGCCTCCGGCGTCCCGGGGCTAAGGTCCTCGTTGTAAATTTGGCGCATTAGTTCCAAGCGGTGTCTACAGTATAGGGAGAGGAAAACTCCTCAGCACCGAGAATTCACTGCCACTCTCTAGGTGGCACCTCACCCTACGCTTTGACAACCAGAACTCAAAAGAACAAAGCAGTTGGCTACAAGCTGTCCAAACATTTGCCAAAATGCCCTACCTATGAAGATGACAAAAATGATGGGGGGAGGAAATAAAAGCCCAAACAAAAGACTAAAACAACAATGAAGTATATATGTGATGACAGCTTGTTTATATGAATTTATATTTGCTTACTTCATAAACGTGTCATGGAAATTAAAACAATCTCAGCCATCCTAACTGTTTTTTAGTGCCTATTATTATTTCTCTTCATTTGGGAATAATAAAATACTCTTTAATAAAACTGACAGGTTTATATTTGTGAATGCATATATGTTGCTTTGTATATTGTTATAGTTGTATATGCTCATGAAGGTGGCATAAGTTCACATGGCTAAAAGTTTATAAGGCAAATAAATAAATAATAAAAATAAAGTTACGAATGTAATATGAAGGCTGAGTATATCCTGACTGGCAAAAATCTGCGATAACTATCTCAGTGCAAAAAATGAGATAACATTCTGTTCTGAAGCACAATTTATAAATGCCATAACAATAACACAAACTTGTAAATTTTTAGAATTTAACCTCTTAATCATAATCAAAATTTTTCTTATCTAAATGGGAATGCTTAATTTATAACCTAACAAGGAAAAAAGTGAGTGACAAGGCTCTCTAATATATTCTTCAACATAAAACAATTCAGTACCTAAAATATCCTATACATAGAAATATTTAGCAGACTTTGAAGGCACAAGTATTTACTAAACAGACGTTTGCTGGCTATTTGTGAGGCATGTCAACTCTGCCAATAATATTCTCCTTGTGCCAATCATTAATTTTACTGGCAAAACAGTAAAAATCAATTCACACAAATATAATATATAATATTATTAATAATAACCTAAACTTAAGCAAACCTTCAGAAATGGCAGTATTTACAGTTGTAAAAAATGTATCACCAGAAAATATTAAAAATACATATACATATTTCATTTAGGATCTTCCATTAGAAAATAGTGTTCATCAGATGAATTAATTGCAACATTACGCAATCTGTTCCCTATTTAGACTTGTTGCTCCTTTGGCAGTTGAAATATTAGCAACAACATAACTATTAAATAATTAAATGTAATTATGTCTATTACCAAAAAGTTTCCTCGCTCTATGCTCAAGTGCAATGTTATGATGAAATGTTAATGCTATAAATAATGAACAATGTCATTATTTTATAAGAATAAGTTACATGAGTGAGTTTCCAAACTGTGGGGCATGCTCCCGTGGGAGGGTGCAAAAAGACTTGACATTGTATTTACTGTCGTTTTAACTGTCCCAATTGTAAGACCTACAATATGCAGTCGCTGAATTCTAGCTCTAAAGTGGCTAGGGCATATCATTTGCCATATATATATATATATGACATATAAAGGGGAGTAAGAACATTTTTCTTAGTTGAAGGACGGCGTAGCTTTGTAAAGTTTGGAAACCGCTGCCCTACATGATCAGCTAAATTAGTTTTGCAGGTGTTTTTATTGCTTTTAAATTAAAGACGGCGAATTTCAAAATCTTGTATCAGTAAAATATCTCTATGATGAACTGAAACTGCTTGTGAGATGCTATGGGTCTTTTTTTATAGGACTGCACTCTAATAACATACGTCTAAGGCATTCTTGCCTTTCTACTGCAGAAGCTTTTGTAATATGCAAAAAGCATGCCAAAAATTTTTGCTTAAACCATTTAGAACTTAACACATGCTCTCACTCCTGAGCTGTAAATAATGCCATTTAATGATTAATTTTTGCCTATGATTGACACAGATCAAGGAAACATATCAGGAAAAACATACAAATGTGTCTTTGTATTAATTTCTCCAAAAGTTAATATAAAATTTTGAACACAATGAAGTTCTCACAAATCACATGCATCAAAATTCTCTAAAAAACACTATTTGAAAACTACTCTATGCATATTGCCTACCAGCTGCAAATTTGGTTGAATAAATTTGTCATACATTTAAATTATCATTCCACCTTGCATAACTATAAAGGATCAAACCAAATCATCATACATATACCCTGATCCTAATAATTCATGTCCCTGAATAAAATATCTCACTTATCCTTATTTTGAAGAAATCTAACTATATCTATGAAGGATTATTTAAAATTTACCTAAAGGAACTGAAAAATCTGTTAAGGGCTGCCATTATATCATAACAAAATAATGAAATGGCATTTTCTGGGTTGCAATTGGGATCGATGCATAAAAATCCTTACCTGAGCTTTTCTAAGGTCCAATAATGTGTGGCACCATTCTTGGTGTCTTGCACTTCTACTGCCACGATGGTGCGTTGGAAGCTACGGGTGCTGACTCGGCTGCCTTCTTCTCCATCTTCCTCTTCATCTACATCAACATCTTCCTCTTCATCCACCTCATCTTCACCATCTTCATCCATTTCTACATCTCCACGGCCATTGCCTACAACCACACCAGGAGGAGGCAAAAGATCATGCGGCAGAGGGGAATAGAGCGAGTCTGTGAGGAGAGTGAACTGGAACTGGACCTAAAACATCAACGAGAACAAAAACCAAGGGAAAGTGTCACTACCATGCCAATTCTGACCATGCATTAGCACCTCATTGTCATCCAGAGAAAATAGAGGGAAAATGTCTACTTGAGAATATAATCATTTGCACTAACTGGAGAGAATTTGTTCTAACTTAAACTAATTATTTTCATTTTTTAATATGCACACTGTAGTCTGAATAGGTTTACGTATTAAGAAATGAACATAATTAGTTTTGAGTTAGAACTACTACTTTGTAGTCTGGATAAAAGTCAGCTTGAATTTGAAATCTTCTGGATATATTCAAAATTTACCATTACAATCTCAAAGAAATCTATGAAACATTAAGATGGGAAGTTATATTGTAATAAATGAAAATAATAGTGGAAGAATCATACCTTCTTTTTCAGCTCCACTGAGATAGCATTGGCTTCCTTTAAGAAAATGGCATTCCCCCATAGGTCGTCACGCAGGGATGTAAACTGATGGTTCTTCCACTTTCGAAATGCCCATGCAGCAAGTTGGTACTCCCGGTCGCTCCAGTTGCATTCTGCGTCAAACAAGGGGTTTACTGGAATGCCATTGGTAATGGCGCCGGAAAAACATACGGATAGTATACAGCTGTGACAGAAACCCTCACAAATACTACAATGAGACAATAGCTCATATCTAATGAAATCATTAATGCATCATTTAGCTATGTAAAACTGTTATGTGCAACCAATGACTTGAATAGCAATTTTGAATTTAATCGATAAAATAAATGATTAAAACAAATGGTTTATTAGATGAGAATAAGGAGCTCTACTAACCAAAATTTTCAAACATATTCTTTGAAATAAATAAAAGAAATACAACGCTAATGAAAGAAACTTATTAAATTATATCAAGTTTCTTCTTACAAAGTCACTTTCATAATTGAAAAAAAATTAATGTTCCAAAGTAATCCATTGAAATTCATGTAAAGTTTAAAAATATAACCAATATTTTGGCAACTAAAACATGAATAGGCAGTCTTTCATCTGGGTAATGGTACTGAATCCGTTGAAGCTAATATATCTGAAAATTTGGTTTGGAGAGGTGAATGTTTGGGATAACCTTCATACTTAGTGTAACTCTTCTTACTTCATAGCCTGTCGCAGCATATGACCACAGGTATTCATGTAAGAGTGTAGTAATAAAATTAAAATATAAGATAGTTACCAAAGATGTCCTCCTCATTGTTAAAATCTTCAGGAGTGTATGAACTATACATTGACATGGTCATACTTTGCTCTTCTACTTGCTTCTGCAAAGCATCTATGCGTGCTTCATAACTCTGCAAAAGAGATGCAGCTCAATCTGAAATCTTGTCAACAGTTTAACTTGCTAACAAAAATTTATTTTTTCAATTGACAGATACGAAGTTTCAAGTTAAATTTTAGAAAAAAATAACACAAATTTATTGGTTTAAGTTCACCAGAAAAGTTCAGCTATGTTTTATAAATGATACATCTCTAAAGTAATTAAGTACCAGGTAGTTAAAATAAAACCATTAAAGTTATGAGTTTATTACTTCAGCAAGATAAATAAGACTTTTCCATCACATACAAAAAGAAAATTAAGCATGGGCATAAACTTATTTTTGACTCTAAAATATAAATTATTATTTTAATTTCTAAGCACAATAATGACCAAATTAAGTAACACAAGAATGTAACAATGGCTCATAACATCAGATAGCTAGTAATGATATTTAGCCATACTAGTCAATATTTCTTGTGTAAATTTTAAGTTTTATAAGAAGTCTGAATAGTAGAATTCATACTCACTTTCCTCTGTTCTTCAAAAAGCAGGTCAGCCTCTTCTTTCTCCCTGCGGAATTGCTCTTCCAGGGCAACAAGCCTCTTCTCCATCTCTGCCTTCAGGTCAATTCCCTGCTTCTCCAGGAGCTCTATCTGTGCGAAGTTCCAGTCAACTGTTTCTCCACTTCCAGGTGTCTCAGCTGGAGATCCTTTGTCTCTGCGCTCACGAGCTGATAATGAAATCATCAGATAGGGCGATTTTTCCCATGAGTTATAATGAATAAATATTTTTTTTTTAATTATAAAAAATTTCCGTTAGTCCCATGCTTGTATTCCATTGAAATATGTTTGAGAATAATGTACATAGAATATATATTTATTCAAGTACAACAATGCTTTCAGCAATTATATCAGGTAAAAATTCTCTGGTAAGATTTCATTTCTACGCGTGACAATAAAAAAGAAAACATTAAGATACATCAAACTGAAAATTAACTTGACAAAGGGAAAACCTCTTCAAAACTACCATTTAAAGGGTTAAAATATGCCATCCCTAAATTATTAAACTTTAATAAGCATTTCTTTCAAAATATATTCATAAGCATTTCTTTCAAAATAGATTCTAGAAACTGAATCCATGCAATAATTGTGATTATTATTTTATGGCAAATTTAATGGCCTCACCCTGTTCAGGATTGTTGAAACGGAAAACATGATTCTTTCCAAGAATAACTCTTGCTCCAGTCTTGAGAATTTCTGGTGTAGATATGGCTCTTCCATTGACATAACACAATGCCCCTTCTCCTGGGATAAGTGTAATTACTCCATCTTTATTTTCAAAAACACAATGCTCGCTAAGGATGTGGGGTCCAGATAGCTGAATGTCTTGAGGTACATTTGCTTCTGCAGAACCAACCTTGGTCATACCACCATCTTTTATATAATACAGGAGACATTCTGACATTGAGGGATCTTCATTCAAGTTCACAAGATGAGGTGTCTAAAAATCAAAAAAGAAAAATTATCACCATGGAAGATGGACAAGGAATAAATTAGAAGCACATAATGTACTTTTTAAAACAAACCTTTTTGGGAGAAAAGACTCCTACTGTGTTGCCATCCTCTTTGACAGCTACACCCATTTCGGCAAATACAGCTTCCCGCTGTAGCCTAATAACCTCTGTTCTCTTCAACTTTTCCTCCCAGGTCTCATTCAGCTCTGTATGAAATAGAAGAAAAAAATTAAATTGGTATTATATAAAATGGAAATAAAATTAAATATCTATCAATCATCCATTTAATCATTAATTCTGGAAAAGGAGATAATAAGTGTGAATCAACTATCAATATCAGCCTTCAGGGTCATGCCAACCCGGGGTGCAAGGGGTCCACGGCACCCAGGCGCCAACTAGTCGGTGACACCTTTCCATCAAGATATTGGTATCTTTGTTTTTGTCGTTCATTTAAAAGTTTGCCCCTTCTTTGAAATGCTTTTAAGAGGAGATAAAGCTGAACAATTCGCTCGACTGGCAATTGAAAGCTAATATTGAACAAATGTAGCAGTTTAACTGTAAACATTATTGATAAATTATTTTTAAATTAGAGGCTGTCCATAACAAGAATAAGAGCAGATATCTTTGCTAACATTTATTTAGGGGACAGTGGCAGTCTATTTTTTAGGAATGACTAGTAGTCACTTTGGGGGAGGGGAGGGGGCACCGTAGAATTATTTTGCACCCGGGTGCCAAACACCCTTGGCATAGTCCTGTCAGCCTTACTTGTTCAGATACTCCATTAAAGAATGCCAAAAATGTCTGAGTAAAACCAAATTAAAGGAATTTAAGAAACTGGATAAAAAAACATGTAGCTTCCTAGATGTCTTCACAATGAATGATAATAGAAGACTACAACAAACAGAAACTGATTTTCAAATGGATCCAATAAAGTCCAAAAGAACACATGAAATTATACACATTAGTCATTATTTTGATATCAGATGATGAAATAAATGAGAATTTAACTTCCATGATATCTGTCAATTTTAAGCAAGAATTTCACAAGTCAATCAACTGGCCCTGATTTTACATGAAATTATCACATGAAATATGATCTTTCTTCTTCTAGTTTTTGTAAGGTTTCAGATTTAATTCTATAGCATTTATTTTACATATCATATAATATTCTTACAATGACTGAGTTCCAAACTGACTGCAGTGAATTTTTTTAGTAAGGCCGAAATATGATGGATAAGCCCATTGGGAATGAAGGGATTAAATAAAATATCAGTTTTACATGTTAAATAACAAAGAGTTGAATGGAAAAATTTTGAAGTTATGATGAAGGAGGCATCTTACCTGCAATGAGTTTTTCACTTGCTTGAAGCTGATCTACAGCTTCTTCAGCAATGGTCGAGGCAGGCGCTACTGGAATTCTTTCACCATCCCTTTTGACCACTTTCATGCCATCATCTCCTGCAGGTGGCATGTGGGGAGTGGCAGGGAAGGTTGAGGAAAGGGGTATGGTTTGGGGACATAAAGGAGTTAAAAGGAATGAAATTGCATGGGCAAGGTGACAAAAAGAGTTAATGATTTAGGGTGTTAGGTTTAGGTGAAGGAGAAAAAGATAAAATTAGTAAAATAAATGCTCAAAACAGATGTTATGCATTCATTTCAGCAACTATTTAGCATTTAATGCATAGTCTCTTTGTGTTTATAAAAATCCTTAATTGAGTTTACACTTGAGATTACACACATTTGAAACACATGAACATGAATATTTAAAAAGAAGAAATTTTTGCTTAGATTAATGCATAACATCTTAGTAATAACATCAATAGGTACATTTAACAATGATACATGAAATTAACTTCATGCTGGAAATCAATACAAAGATATCATGAAAAATTTGTTTAGGTAGCTCATTAATTCAAACACAGAGATAAAAATAAATTAGACAGAAAAACATTTTGAAAAAGGAAATAATGTCTCTTTGCTAAACATCTCCACAAAATGAAGACCTTATTAAAAGATACTCTCATCAGAAATCTTCTTTTATGCAGGATTTTTTTTGTTATCATAGTCATTTGTAACATAGTGCACATTAACATTTATACAGTAATGAGTACAAAAAACAACGGCCATGCTCAACGCTATAAAAAGTAATCTTATTTAGCTTGAAGCCCAAGACGAGCAGCAGCCTGCACATAATCATTAAACAAAATTTGCTCTTAGTTCCCTGAGTTCCAATCTACAATGTCATCAACATGAGGTATGAATGAGGATTTGATGCTCAGATGAATTCAATAAGTATGCTTGAGAATGCGTATAAAAATGCCAATACCTATGAATGAATGAAGTGATATTATGGTCAATTGTTTTACTATATTCAACGATTATTAATTTCTTACCTAATTTATATATTAACTGTGTACTTTTCTCAGAATGCTATGCTACTTTATATAGAGTCAATTACATAAAGTTCAAGACGTGGATATGGGTATTTTGCAAGTGAAATTGTCAGTTTTCTAACAATTATTATTAATTTAATTAAAAGCTGTATTGGGTGTGATATTGAAAGGAAATCCCACACTGCATCTTCACATTTAAAGCAATGATGTGAATGAAACTATTATAGCACAATTTCTGAGGATAGATGATTTTTTTCATATTTATATACATTCTTAAAAACTTATTTCAGACATAGGCTTCAAATGGAAGTTTGCAAGCAACCATAAAAAATGCATACATACTTAAATAAATGCATGAGTATTAAATAACTACTTATTCAACTTTTAATTCATTTATCACCAGAAAGAAAATTGTTCTGCGATTTGATTCATGAGATGCTGATCTAACACTTCATATTTCCAGTTACTATACTTTAATGTCATTTAAATAAATAGAATTATTTTTCCAAGTTTAATTCATTAAAACTGGTTTAAAATATAACTATATGAAGATGGACTGCATAATGCACAGTCCAAACCTCTCCAAAAATACTTTTCATAAGAAAAATTTTATTCTGGATTTATTGCAAAAACTCTAACAATGAAAATATATTAACACCATCAATGTTAACTTACATGATAAATCTGACTTATATTACCAATTTTAACTTATAAATTAGTATTAAAGATACAAATAGTATACTTATAATTATAGATATAGCCAAAATAAATGTTCTTTATTAGCAGGTCCAAAAGTTTTATATATATTTCACTAAAATAAATTCTCATCAAATTTACCAGATCATGGAGAAAATATGTTTACCATGAAAATAAATTTCATTATACATACTGTTTGTTATTTGCACAGCATTAGTATGTTGCCTATTTCTTTCACAAAAATATACTTGGACAAATTAAATTAAATTTGGATAAAATAGTCAGCTATTTAGGGTATTGGCTATCATTTCAATTAATATATTTGAACTATGTAAAATATTTAGAAAGAATGCATGAAACTTCATCTGGTGGCATCAATGTTGCGATTATTAATGTTAAACATTTTTGCACCAGTAATTACAATCATAATTGAGCATACATACCACTACATTTTTGAAATCCATATGACATACTATATTTTAAATTTAAATTTGATTATTCATGAAAAAAGTTTATCAGCTAAGTTTATAATTCTCGGAATTGTTTAGCAAAACATTGACATCCTTTAAATAAAATTTAGACAAAGTAATTACCACTTGAAAATTGAAACATTATAAGATAATTATGTATGAATCTTTCTTTTGTTAATTTTAAAAATTTTGGATTTTTTTCTGTACAACAAAGTTGTTCATAATTTATTATTTAACATTTAAAACATTCTAAGTTTGTCTATTTGGAATTCTATCTCCTTCCTCTCTCAAATAATATTTCTTTAAAATATTTTACTGCAAAACTAAGGCTTCATTTTAAATGAAAAAATAGTGATAAGTATGAAATACTATCCTTAATACTACTTAGCAGAGTGCTGTAAAGCAATATCAGAGTTTTATTTACTTTGGTAGCATGACTGATTGTAAAATTAAATGTATTGTATTATAATGTCAAAACACCTGGTTATGCATAATTCATTTCATACCTACAGCAAGAAAGTTATGCACAGCACAAAATTTCACACTAAAAATTAACAACCTAACAAAAATATTTTTACTAAACATTGTACTTCTTTTATTTATGCTGAATTGTGCAATAATACATAAGTACCTTATGATAATTTTAACGGAAAGTTGAAAAACTTATTGCTTCCAGTTTCTTGGTAAAAGAATTTTGCCAACTGTTAGTTAAAATAATGTTCGATAAAGTAAAAGTAAAGATTAGTTTACTTTTTGTACTGGAATATTTTGATTTACAGAATAACTTTATAATAAAGTTTCAGAAACAAATTAACGTTATAAATTACAAGCCATGAATATCCAAAGATAATTTATTTAACCGTTTCTCAGAAAAAAGATTATTACTATTTGAGATTTCCCTTAAACTTTAATTTTGCTTGGCAATAATGCTAAATGTTGAGGGGAAGAACTAGTAAATTACCAATTACAACCAAATGTGAAAATAATGTACAGGGACTCTCTTATGCTAACTTCATCACACTACTTGTGTAAATCAATTTTCCTAGCACACACACAACTGCTTTCATTAAAAATTAATTATTCCTCACTACAATATCAATTAATTTCATGAAGAGACAAGATACTATGGAATGATTTATGCTTCTTTGGTAATGGACTTGAAAGAATGAAAATCAGTGCATACTACAATGCAATTGTAAAATTAAATTCCAAGAGTTTTATAGCAATTTATACAGGAAAAACACATGGGTGGCATTAATTTATCTATAGATGTTATTGATATGGGATGAGTGTGGTGAAGTGTAGATTACAGCAAAGCCAATTTTGATAATGCAAGATGGTAGGAAAAATGAATTTTTCAAAAATGATATGTAGGCATAATACACTTAGTGAATATGTTTCTCAAAAGCAATGGTTGATGGAGAAAATGCATGATGAACCTGTCAAATGCTTGCAAACTACTTTGACCACACAAAGCACAGCCATAACTTTAATACCATTCAAATAAATGGGGAAAATTTCTTAACAAACCAATTTACCGTATGTGGATTTTGCAAAAATCTCACTGTGCAAAGGGTAAATGGGTAAGCCCAGACATCACATATTACAGTATAAAGCCAAAAGCCACTTCTCATAGTATTTCTAAAAGAACTAAATGGTACAAGGGGAAGTGAAGTGAAACTTTGACATAAACATTGATCTGAATGCTTTGCCTGATTTAAACAAAATACTAGGTATTTGGGTTTGAAGGATAAAAATAAATATAAAAGAAAAAATACAATCTCTACAGTAGGGAAATTTTCAATCTGTCAATCCTTGTTTGAAAAAGTTTCACCACACCATCTGAAGGTCAACCAAGGCAAAATGATGCAGCAAAGAAGCCATTAGTATTGCTTTTTCATGAATCATTTACTTACTATTATTGTTCTCTTTCTTTTCATAAACGACTTTACCATCCGGCCCTGGGCAGGAATGATAGGGGGAAAAAATACAGGGTGTCATGAAACATGTTTCTCTTATTCTCCTGAAGTTTTACCAAAGTAGAGTAATTGCATGGAGCAGCATCTTAGACTAAAGTACTTGAGTTTGCTTCCATTCAGAGAGACTGAGAGCATGTACAAACTATGCAGTGGTTTGGGAAGGTCCAGTGTCTAGCTTAGCTTATTTTAGCATACAAAGGGCAATATTCAAAGTGACTGATTCGTAAAAAAAAAGCATTTTACTGTTTCAGGCAAATATTCTGACCAAATCTTTATACTCGTAGCACATTTAAATTCTCTTTTTTTTACCATTTGCCTTAAAGAAAAGTTTATAGTAATATATCAAGGTTAAGCGACCATAATACATACCTTCTTGAACTTCGATACCTTCAGCTTTGAGTAATTCACGCAAGCGCTGAATCTCTTCTTTGAGCTCTCGGATCAATTTGGCATTGGCATCCTCATTCACCACAGCCTTGCATACAATCTGTTTTGCTCTGTCTGCATATCTAGAAAAGCAAACAAATGCCAAGGATTCATTGTCAAATGTGATTTAATCAGGTAACATTTTCTTAATATAACATTGTATTGCCAAAGATTTTCTCACGCATGGAGTTCTAAGCAAGTGTAGCATTATAGTTAAAAGGATAAGCCGCAGTGTCAGTATAACTTAACTTTAAAATTGTCATATAATGTATCATACTCTGTAATTCAGTTACTATAGATTATTGTAACTCAATTATACGTTATACTGATACATTTTACAGATCAAATTCTTACATTGAAAGCAAATACAAAAAAAAAACTAGAAAAAATTCAATTTTACCTCAATGTGGAGAGGGTTTCATCATAATTTATATCAGCTGGGCTTATTGCAGCAATCATGGCCGTTTTGGAGTTGCCTCCAAGGTTTTCTCTCAAAAGCCATGTCAGTACTGAGTCACGATATGGAATGAAGTCAGCTTTCTTCTTTTTCTTTGTTGCCTGTACAAAATGATAAATTTTCAATGTTTAGTTTGAAATAATAAGCAGCACTGTGAGTCAAATGTTAGACATCACAAGAAAATTGGACTTGACAGTAAAACTGTTATAGAGCTTACCGACTGATCCGACAGAAGGCATGAAAAAAAAAGAATTTACTTAAATATTAGCATTAACTGCTACATAGCCATTTTTATTACTAATGTTAAAATAAATGCGAAAAATAATTTGAGAACAATTATAAGGATATGAGCAGAAAATCTGAATGAAAATTTTAAATTCCAGTCCAATGCTTTGGAAAAAAAATATGATAAGTTTCTCAAGGAAAAAATGGAGTACTTACAATTTCTGCTAAAGCAGAGATTACTTTTCCAAGAGTAGTCAAGCTCTTGTTGATGTTGGCACCTTCTTTTAGTCTAGTACCTTTGGCTCCAGTTGAATCTGCTCTCTCAGAACCAGCAAGATCCACCAATGAAATTTTACTTACCTAAAGAAATGATCAAATAAAATAGGATATTTGTTTGTTCAAATAATTTATATGCTCCATTTGCTCAAGGCCATTTAACAATAAAAAGATCAAAAAGATGATAAAAAATATTAAAGTAAAAATAGCTTCAACTGATGCTTATATAACTTATATTAAATCTAGAAAATTAATATCAAAACATACTTTTTCAGTAGATAAATCGGTAATTGTATCATGCCGCCTTTGAGTAAAGAAAATGGTGAACACAGCATGTGAACGGCTAGATGTTTCATTCATGTTGGTTGCTGCAACAGTCCTAGAATAATAAAGAAAAATTATTAACTTACTAAGAATGTGACAATCAATTCTTTCAGCAATCATATTAATAATTGTTATGCCAATCTCTTTATTAAATAAAATTAACTACGACAGTATTATTTCGATTTAAAGTAGTCAACACGATAGATGTCAAATGCAACTGTATAGATAATAATGAAACCTCAGCTGTAGCTAAGTTTCAATGTATACTGTATATACTAGTGTATAAGGCGCTCTCGTGTATAAGGTACTTTTTGCCAAAAAATCTTGACTTTTTCTTATACCTCATGTAAAACGTGCACCCTTGATTTTTGTGGTGTATAAGAACAAAATTATATCAACATGTTAAGTATTAACTAGAGTACTGTAAATAAATATGTTAAAGCATTAAATTATCGCCAGTTAATAATTTTAAAATGGTTGGACTTCCCCATAAGTATTACATTCAATAAGCTCCACATTACGCCTTAGAGAGACATAATCAATAATGAAAGCGATTGAGTTGAGATGATAGCAACTTCATACAGTAAGTTGGCCAAACTGATGCTGCCAATCTTTTTAAATCAGACAAAAAGGGATATATAAAATAGATCGAGTTTTGATTTATAGTGGATTTTGGTTCTCTCTTTCCTATCTCATTCTAAAACTGATTAATAGAAGGAATAACACGAAAATTTAACAAACAAACTGGAAACAGGAAATGAGACAGGTAAGAGTAAGTTCATACACGTCCTACATTCTATAGGTTTTAAATTACTTACATTGTTAATTGTACATACTATAATCATTAACTAAATAAAATTATTTCAAGTTGCTTAGTCTATGTTTTTCGTTTTCAATGCGTGTTTTGCAGGAAGTCTATCTGGCAACTTTGCAAAGAATACAGCAATCAGATGATGAGCTAGTGAAATGCGGAATATTTGGAGAGGATGGAATTATTACTGTATAAAAGTAATTAGGTGTTCTATATGTATAATTAATATATGTATAACCTGCATTATCGATAATTACTGTGGTTTGTGCCTTAATTCATCCAAAAAGCAAGGATCTGGTGTGAGGTAGTTACACTTTAATTTCCGATTTTAAGTGCACAGAAGTGTTACCCATGTATAATGCGCACCCCTACTTTATGACAAAAAATTTGGTTTTCAAACTGCATGTTATACATAAGTATATATGGTATATACACATATAACTTTAAACTAAGATTGTTAACATACAATGTTTGCAAGCCAAACATGACTAAAATGAAAAGTGCACATAACAAAAAAAACATTGGTATACTCTTCATAGAAGAGAAAATATTAACTACTAACATTGGTGAACTTGATTATGCATAATATGTTATATTTGCTAAAAATTCAATAGGTGTTTTTTTATTATATGGGAGAGATATATTTTGATACATATGATACTTGTACACACACAGAATTTCTTTGTGCATAATCTGTTAAATAGTTCTCTGAAGTGCAATGATAAACTTGAAGTAATGCCTAATCATATACTTAAAAATTTGTGACAATGCTCTGAAACAAGCATTCCAATACTCTTATGAACTTGTAATTTATGGCCCTAGCTTTTTTTCAAATAAGAGTTCTCAAAAAGTTATAGCTGTATATGAAGATATTATATAGTTAACAGACAATCATAATTTCTTGAAATGTATCTTACTTTTCGTGACCTACAAGAAGAAATTCTCTCTGCATGGCTACTAATCAAAAACTTACAAACCAAATCTCCTGCTAGAAAATTTTGTGCATATATATCTGTTAGATAATTAACCTTGCTAAAATCATATTTCATCTTATATTCAAAGGAAATAAGAAACATTACAAATACCATAGCTATAAATAAACAACATAAGAGAGACAACTTTTCTAAGTAAATGCCAACGTATACAATGTGATACAATGTAATACAATGAATACAATGTAATATGTTCAGATTACAACACTCCCTTTTTGATAGCATATATGCATTTAACAATATTTTTAACACTTCTGAAGAAAAATGCCAGCCAATATTACTCCGTTATGGAGAAATCTGTGCCAATAATTTATGTCATTGATTACATTTTGTTTATCCAGAGTACTTTAGTAAGCAGAAGCCAAATTCATTGCATCTTATAAAACATGAGTGATTTACCTAGCTTTGTTTCCTTCATCGATCAAGTCATGAATATCTTGGAATGATGTCACTGCAAGTTTAGAAAGGTCTTCAACATAGGGTCCCAAAAGAGGATGTTCCCTTACACGTAGATTTCCCTTGTTTTTGGGATTCAGCAGATCCCTAACACGTTCACAATAGATTTCCATGTAGCTCACCTGATGAACAACAAAACATACAATTAATCAATCGATGTTGACGGAATCAACTTAATTCATTAAAGTAAAATGAAATTTCAGCTATCTGAAAATTATAAAAGGAAAGAAAGGTGTGTTTGTTTTATAAACTAAAAAGGAATGGACATATTTAATGATTTGAATACAGGAGTATAGATATTTCATTGCTCTCAATGTCAAATATCTAGCATCTCATGCTGTTAAAAATTGCACGTAAATCAAACAAATTCAGTTGCGTTTTGAAGGAGATTATAGGTATATAAATTACATAATTTTAAAGCGTCAATTACCCAATAAGACTTGAATATGAGAAAGAAAGTATGGTTAACTTACTTCAACGGAATATTTAAGTTCATCTGATGTGTTATCTCGAATTCTGCAAAATAGATCTTTGCAGATTTGTGGAATGATTCCTTCTTGACCTTCTTCTTGTTTTCCCATCATGGTATAAGATTTCCCAGCCCCAGTTTGTCCATAAGCAAATATGCATACGTTGTACCCTATAAATTAGCACAGTAGAAATTAAAATGGTTAATGCATGGAAAATACTGGAATTAAATTATTTTTAACTCATTATTGATACACAAAGTTAATATAAAAAAATGAAGCAAAAATCATTGCAATTTATACAAACCTTCAAATGCATGTTCCAACATTTCTTCTCCAATGTCCTTATACACCATAACTTGAGAAGAAAAGTCAGAATCAGTTGGCTGCAACAGATGAATAAGAGGTTAAGAACTTAAAATCCCTTTGGAACTAATAATTTCATGCAAGTATATTCTAATAACACAGATTGGAAATATCACAGAATGACTATAATTTTGAATTCCAAACTGAAATATTTGACTTAATTTTATCTCAAATTGCACAGTAGTCAAGCTAATTAAGATCTCATGCAAACACACAGGAAAAAACTAACTTGAACCTAAAAATATTGTTGTAAACTTAAAATTTTTACTTACATCATGTGACCAATAAGAATAATCATAATTAAAACTCTTAATAGCATCCTTGGTCCCAGATGGAGCTTTAGGGTTCGCAATACCTGAAAATTCACAAGAATAACAAAATATAATGGAAATTCTATTTTCAAAAGTAAATCTTAATAAATATTAACTACCTGAAATATACAAGACTTTAAGGCCAACATAGCCAAACTGAAAAGAGGATAAGTTATTTGAATAGTTATGCATATGATATTGTCAGCCATTGTTATGGGCCTCAAATCCTAAATAGTATCATGACTAAACTGGCCAAATATTTCACAATAGCAAGAGTAATTGGAAAAACATTACAAATGGGTTTAAAGCCATTGTTGTATTTTTGATATTTGAAACATTCTGAGGTGCAATAAATTTTCAAATGATAAATATTGACAAAATTATTTCATATTCAATTTACACATTCAATTATTTAAAGAAGAAAGCAGATGCAGCATAATCAGATGCAATAATTAGCTTCAGCAGAGTGCTCAGGCCAAATGTTATTTCTATCACAATGGCTGATTTGTCCAGGTCAGGGATGGCCAAACCCAGGCATGCATGCCACAAGTGGCATTCTTACTGAGGATGTCTAGTTCAATGAATTTTGCGATTTTTCCATTAAAGCAAATCTTGAAATCTTATAGGGAAGTAGTACGATGGAATAGGGATCATAATTTGTAATAAATCTGCCTTACACAAGCAAATATGCAGCAACTGAAATATGTGAACAGCTATGTATTAACTGAATCGATAATAACTTTCTTGAACTAAAGATCACCACCACACTTCCTTATTGAATTTGAAATCTTCCCAACTAAATCCAGATATCAACAGCATCTTCATTAATAAACAGGTTCAAAAGTGACACAAGATATGTAAGATTCCAACAATTCACTTTAAAGGCTGAAGTTCATTAAAAGATTTAATCATTAGACTTATAATACTCTTTGTAATTGCCGAGTTTGTTATCCTAGCCATATTTCCACAGTACAACTTTATATTAATAAAAAAATTGCTTATGGCACAGTTATACGATTTAGCTTCAGAATGAGACATTCCTTTCCTAAAAGTTGGTTGTAACTGATCTAGCTTGGCATTAGGACAAATATGAAACTTTTGGTTTTGAGCGTTTAAATGTGCAATTCAGCCTATGGTACAAATAATTTTTAGCAAAGAAAATGTTTTATAAGGCCTATATCAAGAAATTTTAAAATAAAATAAGAGTGTTAAAAACATATTTGAATTTCTGAATTATAAAATGTTTTTTTTTTATGATGCTCGCTTCAACCAGCTTGTTGAAAAAATAGAAAATAAGCATTCAGAATTCTTATATGGTTGTTATTATGAGAAAATAATACCTATTTGAATGGTGGGCAATACATCTGAAGTCAACGCATATGGAACACTCAAATATTGAAATGCATGATGATCAAGTTCAACAACAACTGTCATGGATGCATAAATATTTTTAAATATTCTGTTAAGGTAGATTTTAGATGATTAAATTTGTACTTTGAGTTGTGAGCATATCTTATCAACTTCATGAATGGTTTTGATGGTTTATTGGGGGTAACCTTTGAAAAATAGCAAATGGATATTTCCAGCATAGACTATCTTTATATTCTAAAATTTTGCATAGAAAGATATGACCTTTGGTGAAATAACATTGCATTGGAATGAAGGGCCAGATACAATGAAATGAAATGCGAAAGAATTGGTTTCTAAAATAATGGTTAATTTATGAGAAATTTTCTAACATTATATTTTAACCATATTTATTAACAAATATTTAAAACAAATTCAGGATACATTATATGCGCACTATGCTAAGAATTTTCCTATCGAATTAATAACTGCCAATCACAAAAACCATAAATATGTAAATCACCACCAACAGCAGCGTAAAAGCTTCATTTAATTATGGAATAGGCATCATCTTTCCGTCGTAATTTATTAGCAAGGATTTAAAAGGAGTTTTTGCGGCGAGGCTGCTTAATTAAGGGTTCTCCAAAATGAGTGATCGACTAGAAAATTTTATTTTCTAATGAGCTATTATCTTAATAATAACTGAAAATAAAACAAAAGTTTAGAAAAAATACTACATAGAAGTAGAAACAATTTACATAAATATGGCACGCAGAAACGACATAGCTGGCACATACCTAGAAGGATTATACCAACAAATATTATTTGGCGGTATTTTAAAATTGCATTCATATCTGCGAAGTTTCCTCGTGTACATAAGTTTTTTTTCCCGTCGCCCTAATCAGATAACGAGATGAAAATAATGCGGGTAGCCTTGACCAACTTTTTCAATTCAAGTGTCATACAGCTACCTATATCGTTAAACGCAAAATATTGCACGACGATAGTATTTTAGAGACAACGTTTCCCCTCTGTTTATGCAAAAAAAATCACGCAAGGAATATGTACGCTTAACAGAACTGACGCCATCAAATGTAGCGGAGGTTAGGGACACAATTTTCAAGGCATATGAATGATGCAATAAATGTCAATAAATGAAACATACAAAATAACAGCAAATAAAGCGATTGCAATCCGGTGTAAAAGAGATAAAATACATAGGTTATCATTGGAGCACACATACGGCTCAATAGGCAAATTATCGAGTCGTGTGTAAATGAGTCAATGTCACCCGTTTTAAATTTTATGAGACGAATATTTTTATTAAATCTTTTTTATTCACATTGCTTCTGGCGATGGATTCCGCTGCTTATTTAAAGGACGGATATCATTCCGCCGCTAAATATCCAATTCAGCAATCAATCGAATAGAATATAAAATATGTGATAAAGATAACTCCAACTGTCACAGTGGCTGAGAAAACCGTTGAATAAATCGATATTTTTCTAATAAGGTACTAAATAATATAAGTAATGGGGTTGACATGTAACGCCGGAGCCCACCAAATGTTTAGCCGAAATGCACACGTAGATTGCTCAATCCTTGTATAATTGTAGGAATTAACTATATAACATATTGATACAAGCAATGAGATGAGCTCGCCACTTCTTTCTTTTTCAGTTAATCATAATTCTGCTCAGCAGATCCTATTCCTTGCTTTTCTTATGAACAGGTCATTGACGCAAAGAAGGGAAAAAGAAACGTGAATAAAAATATATTATCTCAATTTTAGCCCTCTTTAAACTGCAAACAAAATCTAGAATGCGGCAAACGCCTTCCAAGATGAGAATGGAAAAATTAACGCCTTTAACATTATTTAAATTCAAATTTGGCCATTTTAGGATGTGGATTCAAAAAATGTTACGGTGAAAATAAAAAGGAGAGGTTCCCGATTATCATAACTATGGAAACTGGAGTGCATTTTACATAATACAAGGTTTCACACGAAATCCCTTAAATCAAATATAATTAGCAATATCGTAAAGAATTCAAGCCATCTAAAGATAGTGATGATCTATGGTTTCATTTGTACTTCGAATAATCCTTATCGATTCCTCGTTTAATATCTAGACTTGAGATTTTAAGGTGTGACTGGCTTGGAATAATCTCAACGGATTCGTACAGTTTATCCTGAAACTGTTGAGATTTTTCGAACAATTTGCTCAAATGGCATTTACAAAAATGATCGTATTAAGACAAACTAAGTATAAATTACTACTTAACTCCGTAGGCGAGTGTGTTTGCATAATTATATACCTCTGTCGCACAACGTTGGAAAAACGTGTAGTGCCGACACGGCACCCATGGAAAACATCGTTTTCTTTTTTAAATTATTTAAGTAGCCTCTAATTGTCAATTCTTAAAATTCAAGCATGGTCCAAATCAAAAACAAGCAGGATATCTGAACACTCGTGATGCTTTCAGTTTCAAAATTGCGAAATTTCGTGGATCTAATTTTCCATCCTAAGGCGAATGACCATTAACTATAAAGATAATACACAAGAAAGCACGAATCCATAAATTTTCATATGCGCGGATGGATAAAATAAGACGCAAATGCGTTTACTCGCAAAATTAATTAAGTCGATATGTGGAAATGAAAGGGAAGCAACAAATCGCGAAGATTATATCTCGACCACGCTTGGCTTACGGGAACTATAGCTACATAAATATTATCGAGCTCATAAAGCCTAGGTTTTATACCGCATAGTGTAAACCATAGCTAAGTTGCATTAACATGAAAACCAGCCTAAAAAGAGTCTCATGGGACAAGGGAAAATCGATTAGAGAAGTTGGAAGTTTCGAGGTTGCTTGTATAGTTCGCGAGGTTCATTGATTTCCGATCGCGAAGGCAGATGGGCAGAGGCTTATCGCCATGTTGAGTGTATCACTCGTTCCTTAAATTTCAGTTTAGCAAAGCTCTTATTTCTTTTAGAGTAAAACGCCATAAATTCCAATCAGAAAAGCCCTTTTATAATTAGTACGGCACTAAACAATTGGAACTCTTTCACCTACGAACCATTTTGATCTTAAAAGGATATGCGAGTGTAAAAAAAATATCATGGACGAAAAGTGATATTTTTGAAGTAAAAAGTCGTTTCTTGAGTATGTATAATGAAGAAATTGTGACATAGTGCTTTAAGTCAACAAGTCAATAAATAGCTTCACGACGTTCGTTAAACTGAATGAATAACATAAAAAACAAGCTTGAAAACACCTGCCATAATTCCGGAATTGAGAACTAACTCATTTTTACCGCAAGGACATTTCCGTTAAAGAGCACAACTTTGACTCATATTTTGATTCCTTTATTCCGTTTTCGGTTTAAAAACCATAAAAATGTTAGCGTATGACCTCGTAAAAATCGTTCGGCGAGAAAGCAATGACCAACTTGAGATAACACAAACGCAAGAAATAAAACGTTACGGAAATCACTTCTCGCAGTAACGCATAACAGTGAAAATAATGTAAAAAGAGCAATTAAAATTAGCGCGGTTGCTGCTCTACAGCGACATTTTAAGAAACCGAAAACAAAACATTTTTACTTCTATTCTGTACCTCGACGTAATAAGATTCTCCTTGTAATCTGAAAGATAGTGATTGTGAAAGGTAATGTGGTTTAACGGGAAATTATTCTCCTCAAGTTAATTTATCATACAGCATATCTCCGGTGATAAGTTCCGATGGCACACATATCTTAATCTCGGATTCCTTCGAAACTAACCTTTAATACAGAAAAGACTTAATGACTCTATATGATATGTCAAACCTATTTCCAGAAATAGCTGGGTGATTCAGTGCAATCTCCGGAGTGCGTCGCACAAATTCCTCCATTCAAGTCCAATATATTACCCGCGAAGAAAAATTGGGTCGACGTAGTCGAAGTGGACATCTAGTTTTTGCGCGATAAATCGATATCCTTATTTGCACAATGGATTCGAATGCTAACGTACGAGGACAGGATTTCGCGTTCAATGTTGGTTTTTTTCTACAAATTTCGACAAATACCTTTCCTTGGGACGCATCTTATTTCGTTTCCCCTATTCTGAACTTCCTCTTAAGCTGACCTACTTAACTTAAGCCCTCTCACATCCACCAGCTACAAGGAAATATCTCGACCCGCTACATACGCTGCGCCAAATTCCAGACAATTGGAAATATTGGGGTTATTTTTCGAACTTAAGGTTGGACAAGGTATTAGACCTACAGGAAACCAATATGCATATCGTAAACTTTACGCAGGCTCCTAATTAAACGAGCAAGCGACACCGCAAAAGATTCACCTAGACGTTTTCGCGTCTGATCGAAACGGCTAAGTTAGTGAAACCGTGCAATGGCTTAGAGAAGTGTTTTTCAAACTTATTCTATCGCGACCCAGTGGAACGTCTCGCGACCCATTCGAAGGGAAGGCAACATGAAGAAAAATCCTTCTTAACTGAGTTTTAATTAACTCTCGATAACAAGTAACTCGTACTAAATTTTTTTTTGCATTTATATAATAACAGCATCTAGTTCCTTGCCATTTTTGTTACATTCCAGCAGGTTATGCATTGAATGCTCACATGTTCCTCACGACCATCGCGGCCCAGTACAGGGTCGCGACCCGTACCTTGAAAAACACCGGTTTGTTAGAGAAATCCGTCTTGACGTTACTTCAACGGTCTCGTTTAAAAGAAACTAGCTCTGATACACCGCTCAATAGAATGATACGAGCGGTCGAGCGAGACGAAAAGCGTCGCATTACGCGTCCAATAACGACTCAAACGTCAGCGGACTTCACCCAAGTAATTCAATCTCTCCTCCTTCAACGAGGCGGGTCTTAAGATGCGCGTGCGAAGTGATTGCATTGGGAGTTGCTGCAATAGGATAGGGCACGAGATACGCACAAGGTCGGTGAGACCTCCATCCCGCATCCCTAAAACTCAATTTCAAATAAACAACGATAAAAAAATGGGAGCTTCATTTACCGACGCAATATGAAAAAGGGCGTTTTATTTATTGAGGTTTATTTAGAATTGCAAGATTAAAATTCTTTATAAACTTTGTGATTGATTTATCCAATAATTAATTTTAAAATTTAAACTTTCCATCTATAACCATTTGTATTTATTGAGGTTTATTTAGAATTGCAAGGTTAAAATTCTTTATAAACTTTGTGATTGATTTATCCAATAAGTAATTTTAAAATTTAAACTTTCCATCTATAACCATTTGTATTTATTGAGGTTTATTTAGAACTGCAAGATTAAAATTCTTTATAAACTTTGTGATTGATTTATCCAATAATTAATTTTAAAATTTAAACTTTCCATCTATAACCATTTGGTCAGAACCTTAATTTAAAGATTTTGAAAGCACCTCCTGCCACCCACCGATTTCTCCAAAATTATTTTTTTGGAGCGTAATAAAGGGCATCACAGGTCACACCCACCCCGCAAATTTCAGCCTTTTATCTCCTACCATTTACTCGCTATTTTGATTCGACCGATTTCACAAACAGAGCGAAAAACCAAGCGCGTTTGTAAAGTAAAAAAACGTGTATATAAAAAGAATAAAAGGCGCTAAAAGGAAAGTCGCGAAGTTATACGTGTGACGGAAGATGAAAGTCAAACGATGGTTATGCCACGGGGAAGAGGAATCCATTTTGTGGCTTATTTGCTACAACATCTTAATGACTTCAAAGAACGAATTAGCAACCTCGGACCAGGGCTTGCATAAAGTAAATCAGCGGTATTCAAAGTGTGGTACCAAAACACAAAGTGGTACCAGAATGATATGAAAGCGGTGCCGGTAAAATCTTGGTATTATCTTAGTTACCTCATATACCAAAATCCTTCATTTACTTCCCTTTTCATTAAATTACGTAAATAAAATATTTGGCAACTGCATAGAGTAAGTGTACATTTTCCCACTTCAGCCAGATTATTATTATTTAATTTTTCCAGGGTATTTTATTTTTTATAAAAAATCGTTGGGATACCAAGTAGCTGATCAAATTGTCCAAAAGGGTACATGCAAAAAAATTATAGCACTGGAGTAAATAATTCGTCTAACAACTTCAGCAATAAAACGGTTGAGCAAACCATTGAAGAGACCTACGTAGGTGGAACACTCATCTGGTTAACTAAACCGTTCTATGGATATTGAGCTACCTGGGTCAACTCTACCCAGGGACGGATTTACCCATAAGCTGAGGCCAGGGAGCCTAAAATTCGCAGTCCCCTGTCGCCCATACCTTTTCGAGTTCTACATCAAATTTTCCGTGAATTTCCCAAAATACACGGTAAAATCAACGTTCCCAGTTTTTAGACACCATACAATAATTACACTGCTATTATTACCCAAAGAGCAGAAAAAAATGGTAGTATTTCCGTGTCGAACGATTTGTAGCATTAGACTTACAAAATATAGAAAGTTATTCAGTTGATTTAAATCTCCTCGGAGAAGTAAATAAGCAGTTTAAAATAGTGGACGCTCTGATAGACATCAATTTTCCAGTGAATAGAAAGGACATTTTCTAATGAGCGAGATTGGTTCTAGATTTAAATGCATAGAATACGCCTTTATCATTGGCTTTATACTTCAGCATATAAATAGAGAAGCTTCTTCTAGCCTTACTTCATTTCGGCTAGATATCAAAATCACGTTTTTGATTAATCGCCTTAACCGAAAATTTGCACTCGGTTAAATGGAAGCAGGGTTTTAGGTCTGATAATAAAGTAACCAGACAAGTTCTGTAAAACATTTTACTATCACTAACCATTGGTGGGTGCGGTCACCTTCAAATACTCTTCTCATAACTTAAAATACGCACATCCCAACGTCTCTGCCACGCCTGGAAAGATTGATGCAAATCATTTTCCGATAGACTTATCAGTACTGCCATTGCATTGTTTTGAATATTTTCAACTGATTTAAAGTGAGATCATTTCAACAAATTTTTCAGTTTTGGGAACAAAAAAATTGGATGGGGCAAGATCTGATAAGTACGGTGGATGTTCCAACATCGGTATTTGTCTTACGGTAGAAAATTTCCCGAAAGAGCTGTGTGGGGAGGTGCATTTTCATAATGCAAAATCCACTTGTCCGACCGAAGATTCGATCTTTTTCGTCGAATGCGCTACCATAAACTTTTAAAAAAACTTGAAGGTAGAACGCTTAATTGAATATATTGATATAGAGGAACAAAAAAATGAAGGCATAGTTCCTTTGATATTGAAAAGGAAGATCAGCATGGTTTGACCTTCGATTTTGACAAGCGCGCATTTTTCGGTCTGGGAGATCCTGGACTTTTCCACTGGAGAATTTGAAGTCTTGTTTCCGGATCATATCGGAAGACCAAGATCTCGCCACCGGTAACAATTTTCAGAAGCTCAATTTTTTCCAAAGCCCTTTCTGAAAGATCTGAACTGATTTTTTTCCTTCTCAATTTTTGCTCGTCGTTGAGATTTTTTAAGCGACATCTTTGCACAGACTTTCTTCACGTTCAGATTTTCTGCCGAAATCAACGAACAGTTTCTATATTCATTTTCAGCTCAAACCAACTCAAGCAGTCACGAGTTCCGGCAAGCACCACCTCCCCAGTATTGCCACATGCCCCGCAAAAATCAGATATTACTTTTTCAGACCGCTTATATCTGGGCACAGGCTCTACAGAAATGAGTTCACTTGCATCAGACCGTATTCATGATTAGATATTTCGCAACAGATGGAGCTAAAATGAAACTCAATTCTCTAACAAAATTATAATTCCCGATCTTCAATTAATTCTGTAAGAATGCTATTTAAATTCGATGCAGGGTAACTCCTGATGTACTGTTAAAGAGGTAAGATTTTAAACTAAGGAATGCATCGAGTTTTTTATTACAACAAAAATATAATAGTGGTATCTAAGCTAAATTTAGATGCCTTCTTAAAAAGTCTGTCCATAAATTAACTACCATATCGTTTCTTGGAGCTTAGGATTGCATGTTACCAATCAATTTACAATTTTAAGGATACGAGTTAAGGGTGCATAAGATAAAGGATACTACAAAAAATTCAGTTCGTAGCTTCTTTATTTATTGTTCGGGGTATAATTTACTTTTCAAAGTAATATCTTATAACATTAGTTGTTATCTCTTAAAGACGGCAGAAAATTTTCAAATTTTCATTATTGATTTTTTTTACAATTTCATGCAACTTATCGTACTTATTTATTTTGCATCTCTGATGTTAGTTCTGGTAAAACATCGGGTTATAAATAAACAACAGTAATAGGAAATTGAGGAAAATTATGTGCCACATCAAATTCGCGCAGCCGTTCATTTAAAGCTTATCCACTTTTCTCATTGCTTGGAGATTCGTTTCGCAAATTAATAAGGAGCAGGAAAGCATAAAAACTAAAATTATTGTTCAAAGTTAGTTATACGGCTTTTGAGAGGGACTGCATTTTTTGGACGTTAGGCCATTTGATTATTAAGATGAAAGAAGCTTCGTTTAACTAAAAGTTTAAATGCTTTTTCCATTCACTTATTACATATACACATACACAACCTTTTTCAAATCATACATCTCATAAATGATTTAGAAGCATTCAAAATCAGTTTTCTTTGAATATCAGTAGTAGTACAATAAAAAAGGTACTCATTCGAATTTGTTCAAGTATTTTCTGATTTTATAGATAGTTCGGTTCCCAGATAAAGCCGTTTGTTTAGTGTATTTTAGCGTTTGGCATGTTCGCAAAATTCAGAGAATTTATTCATTTATCAAGCTCGGCAACATATGGCTCCATTTAAGATTTTATTACCTGCATGGTGTTGAACTTTGACATTCATTTGGATAGATTGTGACGGTTAGTTAACACGAAAAACAAATAAAATTCTGCCGATGAAATATTAAAGGTCGAATTCATCGCTTCTCTTCTTTTGCACTGGGCCCGTGCTTGGATAGACGAACTGCATTGGTGCATATGTAATGGAAATTTCAATGCATATCTATTCCAACGAATTTTGGAACATTTTAAATCAACGACGTCAACCCACAGGAATGCAGCACCTCTATGCAAAGTACGAATTCCCATCACGGATTCTGAAACAATTTCAGTATAAAACTGATTTTGACAACAAATTAAGTTATGGAAAAAAACGAAAAACCGGACACGTATATAGGGATTGGGTCAAAACATAAAACTACGACTATTTTAACTGCAAAATATTAGCTACCACTGAAGTGAAACGCAAGGCAGCAAGAAAGCTCACAATGGTATCAAATACGTGCTAAAAGTATCCTCGACGAGCCGAAATGTCATAAAAACATTTCATTCAGAACATAATATATGATAACATATGTGAACGTCCGTTTCCATCCGAAACTTTGCCAGGAAGAGATAATCGCTATTCATATGCACAAAAATTAAAAACTTCAACCTTTATGTTCGAGACAGAGATATAATAAAATTAAAATACGAACTTCGTAAACAACAAGTGCACTTAATGATTTTTAATAAGAATGCGAATTTACAAAACTTTACGGAACAATTACTCAGTTTTATAATATGGTTTAATTTAGAATTTGTACGGTTGCAGTCGTGAGCGCATTCGAAAATTTAAGAAGCTTTCCAGAATGTTTAAGTTTCGAGCAGAAAAATTATAATTATTTTTTGGATTTATACAAAAGGCTCGTTTACGGAAGGAATGGGCTGACTCAAATTCTAAAGAAAGCCGAATTATAACTTTTTCATAATAGCGCTCTTCCGTCTGTATCAGGACAGAAAATTTGTCAAAATAAAAAAAAGTAGAATCTTTCTCACAGAAATATAAGGAGAACGCATCTTTTCTTCACAAATAAAATTATAAATTTCTATCTTATCACCAGACTGTAAAAGATCCTTTATGTTAAGGTCAAATTCAAATGGACATGATATCTTTAAAAAACTATGTTGTGTTTTACTCAACGAACGCGTTTGGTAAGAAATGACGTTATAATTTTGTATATGTATTGAGAATAAATGTGAGCACTAAATAGTTCCTTTTTAGTTCCAGAGAGCAATATTTAGACCAAGTCGAAACACGCCTTCAGGCTTTACAACACAAATACTCATTATTTTCAAAGATTAAGATAAAACGGATTTATTATTGAATATTACAGAAGAAAAAGAAAACAAAAAATATTCTTATTTTATGACAACGTGTATAGATAGGAGTGTAAAAGTCGGGTTGTCTGCGCAGAGTACATATTCCAAAATAAACAATGTAAACAACAAAAATTACACCAAAAAGAACAAGAAAAATAATTTCGCGAAAGCATAGTTACGCTAAAAAGTAACTATGACACTGAAAATGATGCCAAACAATTTAGCACCGAATTAATTACTCTTTCACGCGAAATTTAATCTCCAAGAATATTAGCATTTCGAGCGCTCTACAAAGGAGCAAAAACGCTAATGGATCCCTCAATGTATCCGTTAAGATTAAGCTCGCCGCTGGGAAAGGATCAATACTAAATAATGCGTCAATGATGCTCGATTTTCTGCGTTATCTTCGATCAATCTGGCGCTCAATCCGGCAATTACGACAAACCCAATAGGCTTTCGACTGAATAAATGTTTGCATCCTCTTGAAAACCATATAACCGCTCTTTATTCACAAAGCTGAAACATATGCTAGGTCTCACAATAAGGGCGTCGCTTAGAAACTGCCGATAAAAATACACTGAGGAAGATACCCTAATCTGGAGTACGATGCTACGTAGACACTAGTTTTAAATCGGTCATTCTTCAAAATAGACAGAAAAGATAACTAATGTTTTTCTGCGGAAAATGTATGCTTATAACCCACAGGCTGCCCGTGTCCGTAAAACAGGCACCGTCTACGTTAAATAATACCAATACTAGCCAAAAATAACTGCAACGGCCTCAGAGCGCTAAAATAATTCCCGTAAGTTTAAAAATATAACGATAGGAAATTGAAACGAAACATATGACGCGACAGATTCAAAAAAATACGGGAGAAACATATTTCGTAAAATAATTAATCAAATTAAGTTCACTGATGTCAAAAGAGAGCACAAAAAATAAACACGACGCAGATATCTTCTTATCTTTAGAGGGCGTAATTGTATCGATTACGTCAGAAACATACGAAGACCGCGGGAATATTACGCATAATGAATCGATAAACGGGAGAGGTCGACACATTTCAAAAGATATTGTCATGGAGGAGGGACGGCAGTAGGTCAGAAACAGACGGGGAAAGCGGCTCCAAAATCGGTAAAGGGCTGTACAAATCCGGAGCGAGTCTGCAGCATCAGAATCGGTCCGGTCCATAAGGTGCTCCTATGACGTAAGCGAGCGTTTCTATAGAAACGGCTGAGTTTTCAAAAAAATCAGGAAGACTGAGAAAGCGTTTCAGGCAGAAAATAATCCAACCCTCCCCGAGCTCTCCACCCAACTTTAGCTCAGAAAAGATTATCACGACTTATATTTTCATCGCGTTAACGCAGATGTTCCTTTAATAAAACGCAGAATCTAGGGTCGTTTGGATGTTTAAAAAAAATAGACGTAATAATACCGTCCTGGGTGGATGACGTCAGAGTTTTCATGCGACGATTCGAGTCCTCTGTCGATTTGACGCAAATTTAGAATTCTTCCACCGCGTCTGGGGGAAGAATGCCTGCCTTGCGAGGAAATGATGATAATCGAATTAGGAGTCACGGGATGACCTGATTATCGTTGCAGAGAAATGTTTTTTGCCAATTAGGATAGAAAACAGGAATTATGCGAAATCAGGAGGTATATACGTGTGTGTGAGAGAGAGAGAGGTAATGTTTTACTTTTTCATTCACAATCGGCGTTGAGTTAATGTTAAATGAGGTTTCGACAACAACACGAACTTAGTATCGGCAATGCGGCTTGTAAAAAATTTTGTTTCACTAATATAAGCTCGACCTTATGCAAAACTGAAATGTTTTGATTAGTACAAGATTTCCCGAAAATTAATTTAAAAAAACGTAATGGGTTCTAGGTTAATATAGGATTAGTTTTTAAAAGTGACGCCCTCATTTTCGCAACACGAATAGCGGCAAAAATGGAATCAGCGCCGATATTTTTAAATCAGCGATAACGCCGGAAATCGATAAAGGAACGAATGCACTTACGTATCTGGGTGAAAGTACACCGTCCTTCGTTTAAAGAAGTGAAGTGTCACCGAAAACGCTCTAGAGAGGTTTATATGAAAGCGAGAACTGCACGCCTATTTTCAATAAACCACCAAAAGAATTATTTCGTCAACCATTAAAACATTATTTTGACAAATTATTTATCCAAAAAAATACAAATCTGACGGTAACAACTTTACGTTTATTCCACGGTTAGTTTTCAGCACGATTTTCGATTTCCACTCGATGGCGAAGACTTATTTAAAAAAATTAACTGGACTGTATAAACCCGTGGTATTCAACCTGACCAACGCGTACTTCTCGACGGGCGAGCGAAAAATCAATGGGTTAATTACAGCGTATTTTTAACCTATGAACCCTTCAGAACGTGAAAAAAAATGTCAGCGGAGATTAAAATAATAAAACCGCTCAAAATCACTGACGTGGGCGAATGAAGTACCGATTGTAAAACGGGTCATTGCGGCTTACGTAATTATTGTACAGATATGCCATTATATTATCCACGGATAAGGCTTTATCACGCGAGGAATCCAAGGCTCCAAATATACAGATGTCTATCTAAAAGTTAATACGAACAAGGGATTTTAAAATACTGGTAAATTAAATAATAACATTTTGACGCGAGCTTTAAACCAGATCACGATCCATTTAATGAGCGAGGATACTTGAGTAGGAGCTAATTATTGATAACTAGTGTAAGTGCCCGTCAGAAATGACGGCGATGATCGATTATTCTGAAATAAAATTGAGGCAGTCTTCTTTGACCTGAAATCATACCTCCTACTGAGAGGGTTACCTTCGATCCGAGGGAGGGTTCGAAACCCTCGCCGCGAGTATCTATTGTGCTTCAAAAGCTGACCTTAGTCCCCTCCTTCCAGGTATATTTCCGAGTTTCAGAGCGTGACAGAGGGAGTGACAAAAGGACAAAGGAACAGAATAAGGCTTTTATATATTGCCGATACATTAAAGCGTTTTGTTATTATATCATAATGCTATCCTGAAAATTTCATCAAATTCGGTTCAGTCGTTTGCGAGATATTAAGCTTCAAAAAGCATTACATGACAAAAGGACAGAGGGGCATAGGGACAAAGGGACACTATTTTATATGTTTTATTATGATTAACGGAGCCTTTTAAACTCGTTTATGTTCGAAAATTAGAGATAAAAAATTATCAGCCGCTTTACTGAGCAACAGAGAGGCATGATTTTTTAATACCGCGAAATAATCGATGGGGCAATGAAGGAATCGAGTAGTGAACGCGAAAGAAAATAAACGCAACAAGCGATTTCGTTTATTTTTTTTAATGTTTCTTTTAATCGGCACGAGATTCCATGGGGAAAAATAAATTCATCGAGAATTTCGGTTGAATTCGAATCTGAATGACTGATTTTCAGCTCATTTGCGTTCAAACTTAGTAATTCAATATATTTTCATCTCCTGTTTTATGCCGATAAAATAACGCGATTTTGGGGGTTTTATAAGTGACAAACTCACGCGTTTGTATTTTTACAACTGAGTTTTTCTAAAAACGAACCATACAAACATATTTAACTATTTATCAATTCGTCAAAACATACGGTTTCTACTGTGATTTCCACTACACGAAAATTAAATCGGACGAGTTTTTTTCGTTCGATTTGACCAAACGCTAAATAAATGTTTATATTCAGCTAAACATCAACCGTGATTATTTCGCTTACATCATGGCCGTAAATCGACATAAAGAAAAAATCTTGAAAAAAAGCGTTACAAATAACAAAAGTTAATAAACTTACTCCAGTAGCTCAAAAACATAGCAACGCACCGGGCTAAAAAAAATATTTCTACACTTCGTAAAAGGTATAACATTGAAAACAAAATCCAATTTTTTAACTACAAACCTTACAGTAGAACAAAAAAAAATAACGAACGCGTGGGTGTGAAAAAAACAAACGTCCTGCGTAACTGGCCAAAAACATAGGGAGTAAACAATCGCTCCTGAGGCGACGCAAATGAATAGGCCTCGCGAGATAACGGCCGATACCTATTGTTCGGGATACTTTTCGCGCGCATACGCCGTTGACGAGCGAAATTAAAAAAATAAACAAAGCGATAACGGTCTGTTAAAACCATCCACCCAATAAAATGGGGCGATTTCCAATCCCGCAGGACAATACACATCAACCTCTCGGACGGACACGACTACGTCACAAGAGTCAATCAAACGCGTCCCTTCGAAATCGTGCCTTTGTCATGACGCATATAGGAGATATGTACTTAACACCACCTACCCTACTCACGCACCCTTTAAAACTCTCTCCTTTCTCTCTCTCTCTCCATCTATCTCTATTCTCCCTCCTCTTCTCCCATCCTACTGACAGACCACCACGGACGCCCACGGGCGCCACACGATATTCATGTGACCTCCTACGCGATGTGGCCGGAGATATAGTATTGATTCCCACGGTTGGGAAAGAGAAGGGAAGGGTAAAAAGAGAGAGAGAGAGAGGGAGAGAGATAATGGAGTGGAGGAAGGAAGGAGGGAGCGGGGAAGTGTAGTAGAGACGGCGTGGAAGACTAAAAGAGGGAAAAAGAGAAACAGAAGAGGGAGTCGGGAAGAAAATTGCAGAAAAGTAACAATGTGAAAGAAAAAAATAGATTATAACCCGAGGGAAAAATAAGCGGGGAAACAAGAGTAAAGGAGAAACAGATGGCGAAGCAAAGGAAGAAAAATATGGAGGAAGTAAGAAGGGAACTGCAGATACTGACGTAGAGGAGGAAAGTAAAATGGGAATAGATAGAAATAGAGATAGAGAGAGAGATGAGAGAAATTGGTTGCAAGACTAAAATTATAGAGAAGGAAAATGAAATTAATGAGGGATGGAGAAAGTGTGAGAAAGAAAAAGGATAGAAAAGGATGCATGGGAAAGAGAGGAAAGTGAGGGAAGAAAATGAGAGAAAGGAGAGAGGAAGATCGGAAATAAGAAAACGAGGGGAGGTTAGATTAAATGAAAACAGAAGGATAGAAGAAAGCAACACAGGAGAGTGGTAGAAGAAAATAAGATAAAGAAGAGGGTGAGATAGGAAAAAGGAAGATATGAAAAGAAGAGGGGAAGATAAGAGAAAGGAAGATGGGAGAAAGAAATATATGAAAAAAAAGAGAGGGAGGAAGACAGGCGAAAGAAAGATAGGAGAAAGGAAAATGGAAGATGGGAGAAAGGAAGACAGGAAAATGGAAGATGGGAGAAAGGAAGATTGGAGAAATAAGGTTAAGAGAAAGGGAGAAAGATGAACGAAACAGAAAAGCCAGATAGGAAGGAGGGAGAGAAGGATATGCATAGAGGCAAAGAGGACGAACAGAGAAGGAGAGAGAAGTAAGAAGGAGAAAAAGAGAACACAAGGACACCGCAAAACATAAAGAGAGAGAGAGGTGAGGGGCAAAATCGCAAGAGAAGACGGGCGAGGAAGTGAGGGTGAAAGCGAGAGAGCTACATACGGTAACAGCCAAGTATTGACGGAGTAATTTAGAGAGACAGAGAGGGAGGGAGGGAGAGGGTATGAGGGGGAGGGGGAGGGAGGGGGAAAACCGAACCCAGTCAGGGAATGGGAGATACAAGTGGAGGTAAAAGAGAGAGAGAAACTCCGGGGGGAAAAAATCATCGAAGGAGAGGAAGAGACAGAGGAAGAGAGACAGCGAGGCCGTGAAAGGGTTGAAAGGGCGAAGAGAAGAGAAATTAGGAGAGATAGAGAAACACAGAGAGAGAGAGAGAGAGGAAATGTATTTATAGAAAAAGAAGCGGGAAAAAAATGAAACGGGTAGATGTTGGAGAGGGGAGAGGGGAAAAGGAACGACAGGAAGAGAGAGGGAATGGACGAAAGAGGGAGAGGAAGAGAGGGCGAAAGGGGGAGAGGCCGAAAAGGGAGGAGAGGATGGAAAGGGGAGAGGACGGAAAGGGGGAGGGATGGCGAAAGGGGATTGGGGGAGAGGCAGACGCGTAACTTAGGGGACGCGGGACCACGCAGTGCGTGGGGGCCCCAAGATATTTGGGGCCCCACAAAAACACTTAAAAATTCTTCCCGTAATCTGCCGTAAGGTATACCAAGCAGTAACGTCCTTATGGGAACGAAAGATTTCATCGCACGAAGTGAAGGCGAAAATACCTATCTCGAGTGTTTGGAGTTGTTTTGCCCTATCCTTATAATGTTAGAATTATCCTTATAATTTTAGAATTATGGAAGTCTCGATGTATTTTTGGAATTAAAACGTAAAAAAATATCGATCAAAATCAAAACGGTATAATGATTTAATATATATTTTTATGTAAATGGGGGGCCCGAAAAACTTGATATGCGTGGGAGGCCCCAAAACCGTAGTTACGCCCCCGGGAAGGGGTTGAAAGGGGAAGAGGGTGAAAGGAGAGGGTGAAAGGAGGAGAGGGTGAAAGGAGAGGGTGAAAGGAGGGTGAAAGGAGGGTGAAAGGAGAGGGTGAAAGGAGAGGGTGAAAGGAGAGGGTGAAAGGAGAGGGTGAAAGGAGAGGGTGAAAGGAGAGGGTGAAAGGAGAGGGTGAAAGGAGAGGGTGAAAGGAGAGGGTGAAAGGAGAGGGTGAAAGGAGAGGGTGAAAGGAGAGGGTGAAAGGAGAGGGTGAAAGGAGAGGGTGAAAGGAGAGGGTGAAAGGAGAGGGTTAAAGGAGAGGGTGAAAGGAGAGGGTTAAAGGAGAGGGTTAAAGGAGAAGGTTAAAGGAGAGGGTGAAAAGGGAAGAGGTGAAAAGGGAAGAGGTGAAAGGAGGAGAGGGTGGAAGGAGAGGGTGGAAGGAGAGGGTGGAAGGAGGAGAGGGTGGAAGGAGGAGAGGGTGGAAGGAGGAGAGGGTGGAAGGAGGAGAGGGTGGAAGGAGGAGAGGGTGGAAGGAGGAGAGGGTGGAAGGAGGAGAGGGTGGAAGGAGGAGAGGGTGAAAGGGGGAGAGTGAAAGGAGAGGGTGAAAGGAGAGTGAAAGGAGAGGGTGAAAGGGGGGAAGGTGAAATGGAAGGAAGGTGTGACGAGAGGAGGAAATTGGAGAGCAAAAGGGCGTTGGTGGCAGAAAAAGGAAGATAGGAAAGCGTAATAGAAAAGAGAGAGATGGAAATGGGAAGATGGACCGAAAGACGGCCGGATATAGAGGGTAATCGAGTTATTGAAGCGAGGGGTAGTTCGATGGTGGAAGGGTGTGTTACAGGAGGAAGGTGAATGGATGGCAGCAACGGGACGCCTAGGTGAGGCGTGGGAGAGAGGTAAAGAGGTTGAGGGAAAGAGAGGAGGAGGTGGAATGAAGTGAGAGACGAGAGGCACGCGATGACATAAGAGGACGTCGAGGCCTCGGATGGAACAATGTCGGTTTAGATTCGAACCTGTAAGAGGAGGAGGCTAGATACCGTATTCCCACGGGTGATGGATTAAACGCGTGTGTATTCAAAGCCGCGGTGGATCCTAATGTTTAGATTTTCGTTCGTTAAATCCTATTTTCCTCTCTCCGTATCTCCGTTTGCAGGACTCTCGACGGGCCACGGAGTCGCTCGATAGCGCCGAGCCACGGGTATGGAGACGGTCATTCCGATATTTTTTTTTGTTTTTTTTAATTTTTTTAATGTCCGCGTAATGAGAGATTTGGTAGCTTGAACGTCCCGAGGTAATTAGTTTTCCTTTTGCTCCGTTTCGCACGAGGCGCTTGTTCGCATCGGGTCGATGAGGAGTGACGCGAACGTGGTTTAAAAAAAAATAATATAAATCACCGCCTAACTTTTCATTTCGAATGAATCCCGGCGATTGTCATTTTTTTTAAATAACCACGCGCGACGAAATAGGTATTTAAAAAAAGAGCGAAAATCCGCCTTTTTCCGCGCATCGATCGTCATTTTTTTTAAATAGAGCGGCGAGTTTGGATATAAGCACGAAACGACGTTTCTGGGAATTCGTCCGGAATAGGAAAAAAATCTCTTTCGGAGAAACGTTCTCGCAGCTCCCGTACGTACACAGACCGCGAAAAAAGCGCAGGGGATAAAACGACCAAAAAACCACTCCACGTGGGACCAAAAAAAGACGAGCGACGGTTATCGAAGATATTACGCAACGCGCCTGTCAAGCGCAGGAATTCGGCCAAAAGAGTAGGAAATCGCGACTTTTTCGGCACTCGCCGGATTTAACGCGATGACAAGTTTTCCCATCCCCGTGCGCCGAAAAAAAAGAGAAACGTTCACCGAAGATATTACGCAACGCGAGTGTCAGGCGCACAATTCGGTCAGAGTTGTAAACCGCCACTTCTTCGCCACCCGCAGGATTGAACGCCATCCATCCTTTTCACGGGAAGCGCAAACGTCGAGAGATTTAAACGAACAAAAGGAATCACGACATTTCCGCCACCCGCCGGATTTAATGAGATAACACCTTTTTCACTCCGCGTGTGTCGAAAAACGAGCGATGATCGTAGAGGAGACTACGCAACGCGCGAATCGGGATCAGGAATTAGGTCAAAGGGTAAGAAATCGCCATTTTCGGCCACTCGTCGGATTTAAAGCGATTGCACCTTTTTTTTAAAAATACACATACGCCGAAAAACGAACAATGATAATAATCAACGTCAGCATGCAACACGCGTGCCAGGCGCTCGAATTAGGTCAAGGCGTATCAAATCTCGACTTTTCCGCAACCCGCACGATTCGATGCGATTCCACGTATTTCACAGAATGCTAAAAATTCGCAGGATTAAACGAATAAAAAAAAGTCGCTCCATGAGCGTCGAAAAACGTCCCAACTATTATCGAAGGAGCGTGTCTTTTTTTCTTTTCGCAGGTTTTTTCCACCCCCCTTCCCTTCGTGGGTGTTTTCCTGCGTGGTCTTTTACTAGGATGGCCAAGTCAGGTCTTTCCTAGGTTTTTACCGCAATTAGTCTGTCTTTTTATAGAAATTTTCCGAACTTGTAATTTGGTGTTTTGCTTGTATGTTTTCTATTTATTTTTTTTTTGTTCTTTTCTGTGAAATTATTATTACTATTTTATTCTCTATTGTAATTGTTGACGCAGGGTTAAATGTAACAAGGGACTATATAGTCTCAATTTCGCCTTAATAAAGTCGTTTGTCTGTCTGTCTGTCTGTCTGTCAAGAGGCTCGATTTCGGCGAAAGCGTAGGAAAACGCTACTTTTCCGTCGCCCGCTGGAATTGATGATATTTCAACTTTTTTGCATAACGCAAAAAATAAGCAAAGAAAAAAATCACGCCACGTGGGTCAAAAAACGAATAATGACTACCGAGAATGGCACGCAATGCTCGTGGCAGGCGCTCAAATTCGGTCTAAGCGTTGAAATTCCGCCAATTTTCCGTCACCCGCAGGATATAATGTAACGCGAAAGATCAAAGATCAAAGTACCGAGAAAAAATCATTCCACGTGCGCAAAAAAAAAACGAACAACCATTCGCAACGCTCGTATCGTGAGATCGGTTTCCGTCAAAGCGTATGAAATCGCGACATTTCCGCCACAATGGCAATTCCACCTTTGTCACAAAATGCGAAAAACCGCAGGATTAGAGGACCTACAAAAAAAAACACTCCACGTTCGTCTAAAAACTAATAATGTTCGTCGAAACTAACAATGTTCGTAAAGTTCGCACGTGTCAGACGATCGATATTGGTCAATGCGTAGGAATTCGCCACTTTTCCGCTAAGCTACGCGAAAAAGGAGCATTATTAAACCACAGAAAAAAATCACTCCACGTGCGCCAAAAAACGAATAAAAATAATAGAAGATAGTGCCCAAAGCGCGTCAGGCGATCGAATTCGGTCAAAGGATATAAAATCGCGACTCTTTCACCACCCGCAGGATATAATTTAATTCAACCTTTTCCGCAGAACGTGAAAATGGAGCAAGATCAAAAGACAGAAAGAAATCACTCCACGTGCGTGAAAAACCAATAACAATTACAGAAGATAGTGCCCAAAGCGCGACAGGTGACCAAATTCGGTCAAAGCGTTGGAATTCCGCCACTTTTCTGTCACCCGCTGTATATAATGCAATTCCGCCTTATTCGCACGTTTAACGACAGAAAGAAATCACTCCACGTGCGTCAAAAAACTAATACCAATTATCGAAGATAGTGCACTTGAATTCGATTAAAGCGTTGGAATTAGCAACTTTTCCGTCACTCGCAGGATATAATTTGATTCCACCTATTTTCGCAGGACGCGGTAAAAGCGCAAGATCAAAAGGACCGAATAAATCGCTCCACGTGCGACGAAAATCGAATAACGGTTTTCAAAGACGCTCCTGTAATTAGATCGAATTCGGTCAAAGCGTTGGAAATGGCGAGTTTCCCTTTAACCGGCCGGATTTAATGCTATTCTCGCTCTTTCCGCAGAACGCGAAAAAAGCGCAGGATTAGACGGCCGACAAAAAAAAATCACTCCACGTGCGATGGTAAAAGAACATGCGCCCAAAAAAAAACCAATGGTCATCGAAAAGGGTTCGCAATACGCGCGTTTTAGTCCTTCGAATGCGGTGAATGAGTACGAATTCGCGACTTTTACGCCAACTTCCTGATTAAATGCTATTCCACGTTTTTCACAGAAGGCGAAAAAGAACGCAGAATTAGACGGCTTACAAAGAAAAATCATTCCACGTGCGTCGAAAAACGAATAATGTCAAGACGTTCGAATTCGGTCAATGCGTAGGAAATCGCGAATTTCCGCCAACGCTGGATTTAATGAGATTACACCTTTTTCACTACACGTGCGTCGACCAATGACCATCAAGGAGGCTACGCACTAATTAGGTCAAAGCGCAGGAAATGGCGACTTTTCCGCCACCCACCGGGTTTAACAATTGCAGACCTGAATTATACCTTGAACTAGGCTATTGTCGTCTATGTTTTGACAAATACTAAAACTTGTAAGTATTAAATGGTTATAAAAATCCCTTAGTTACATATGGAAAATGTAGTACATAATTAGGTATATAAGGGTTAGAAATATTGCTTAGTACCAATAGTACCCGACGGATTTAACGCGATTAAATGAGCCAAAAAAATCACCCCACGTGCGTCGACAAACGAAGGACGATCATCAAAAACGATTCGCGATGAGCGTGTCGGGCGCTCGAATCCGGTCAAAGATTTGGCTGAATTTCAATAAGGATGGGCCAAAGAAGTAGGCCAATTTGACTATCAAGACTAATTTCGTGTTCGTGATACTCGACTCGCTCGAGCAGGCGTATTAGAAATCGGTGCGTTCAAAAGGACGCATCTATTCAAACAGAGATACAGAAAGTTAATTCTTAATAATCAGAAAAAAATTCTAGTTCCTATTTTAGGAGTGAAAATAATCGCGCAGAAATGGGCGAATTCTGGTCTAAAATCCCTTAAAGATGGCTGCTATGGTTATGACCACGTTAAAAACCGACTCTTTAAGTTTTTAGTGGTTCATATTTTTTTTCGAAACAGCTCTCACTACCGGACGCGTTTTGAAGCTATTTCAGAAGAGAAAACCTGGGGCGTCGCTGAATGGAATGAAAGTGATGCCAAGTGTGAACCTCTCCATTCTTGGCAGGGGTGCAATGTTTCGACACGATTGCCCGAGTTTTCGAGCGCATCTTTAAGAGACTGCCGCGAAGCGTCTTAAAATCGCGCCGTCGAAGAAGAAAAATAAGGACGAGGATAAGATGCGACAGATTTCCAGGTCAGCGCGTTAAAACCCTTACCGATTTCATGAAGTATGACTCAAAAGTTCTGTTTGAGGAAGACGCCAACGCGGGAAGCCCGGTGAACCGAGGAAAAAGGGCGTAGCGCCACTCTTTCTAGAATTCGTGGAAAATGATAATTTTCGTGGAAGGAAAGAGTTACGAGGAAATGCTTCAAAAGTCACTTCAAACCAGCCATCAAATTAAAGAAACTTGCTTCGCCTTAACGCGATTGAAAACTTAAGTCCTCTTAATTATCCTTCGGACATCATTAAAAATTTTCTGATATCCCGCAATCAGCTCTACAAAACAGTACGTACTAAACAAAACATTATGTTGGTGAAAAGCTTAAGACTTATCACTCACAAAAAGAATTCCGGAAGTGCCAAAAAAAACAAAATATGGGATAGCAAAAACAAATGAAATGCACATTTCTAAGAAATTATAACATGAACTTGAATCTCTATCCTTACACAATTTTTTGTGGCACCGAATTACTTTTTGTGGAACATAAAACATTAGTTCGCCCAGACAGCGCTGTATTTTTGCAGTTATTTAATACAATTAGCAAAGAGAATTGTCGAAAACCCGTAATTAATATTGGAAAACTAATAATAATTTCAGATATAGTTGAAGAGGATAAAATACCATAGGCAAGAAAAATTTGAATCTCATAACTCGCCATAATAAAAGTTTAGACTTGAATATTATATTTTAACCATAAGATTTTACATCTTTGAGAAGTCACTGTAGGAAGGCGTGGAAGAAAATTATGCTATGATGCATTTTAAAATTAAGCGAAATTATTCACGAAAAATTAAGATCACGAAAAGCTTTTCTTAGTCGAGCATCAAGAAATCGTCCTTCATATCGCCTTAAAAAAGCAAAAAAAAAATATTAGGCAGATAGATTAGCTTTTTATCATGGAGAAACCGAACTTACTCTAAAATCGTACATACGACAAATAAAACCTTAGAAAAAACGACAATACAGGATATTTTCGATACCTATTTATTTTAATTTTAAAGCAGGTTTTCGAAGAGAAATGCGCAATGCGTTTGCACATGGCCGGCCGGTCAGCGACTCTTAATAAAGAATATTATATTTACAAAAAAGATGAGCTCCAAAAAAAATGCTCGTACAAACGAGAAATTGAAAATGACAATTTCTCACCGATATGGATCCCTGCCTAAAAAACTAGGCGAACAAACTCTGACACAAAAATTAATTAATATTTTCCTAATAATATTCCCTATCATTATTTGTCTTGAAGGAATTTTAAGCTTGTAAATTACGAAAGTTTCTGTACAAAATACCTTTACTGTATCCACATTACGATCAACTGCCTGGCTGCTTCCAAAAATATAGAAATTAGTCGTAGTTTTTCTTAATATAAATTAGTTTCTGAATTTCATAAACTCATTCGCACTAATTATATTTTCTCTAATTTCACCAAAGTAGTACAATTGAGATAGGTATTTTATAAACGTTTCGCAGGAAAGCAGGAAAGAACAACAGAAAATGACAAAAATTCTAAATCATGCTAAGATGGTAGATTCCAGTAAATGTGTACTTTGAAAAAAAAATCATTACTGGCAAATTCCATAACGTCAAAATTGAGTGAAAACTATTTTTTGAAAGTGAATATATTAAAATTTAAATATTAGACGACTGAAAAACTAGGCAAACAAATTCTGACAATAATTACTAAATATTTTCTTAATGCATCGAAGCAAACAGCGTGTATTCTTAATATTTAAGCTACCAACTTCTTTACCTTCTATCAGACATCCTCGTTAGGAGGAAAAAAAACCCATTTAAAAGTGAACGTCGGCAAGAGCTCGCTACCCCTTAACCTTGGGCTTAAATCTACACCGTACTCCTCCGACGAGTGGTCACGTGCGAAGACGTTGGAAAGAATATTCTTTTAAGTACTCGTCCGTCAATCACGTGTCCGACGGAGGAATTCAACTGATGCATTACCGCGTATTACCAGGTGGCACAGGCCGTTTGTCACGTTGATCACTGCAACAACAAAGCCCCATCCCACGAGTGTCAGTCACGTGGTTATGAACGAAAAAAAACTACCGAGCTCTCAGCAACTCTAAATACTTTTACGGAGACAACGGAAAGCGAGCCAGACACAGCTCTGAAAGGCGGCCATTTATTTCTCTGTTACAATGACAACAATTCAAACCCGTATTACTGCCGGCCGATCAAACCAACCAGCGAAAACTGTCCATAACAGGTAGAAATCTAAACCATCGGACAGTTAGGTGGGTGGTCGGCTTGGTACACCGCGATGCCGCGGGAAAAACTCCACCGAATGAGGTAGAGAATCGCGATTTCGACAGCGTTCATTAATGTGACAGACGGATGAAGAGATATGCGACCGCGGCTGAACTAACTAAGCAGCGTTATACGGCGTGGCAACATGTTACTCCGAGGCTGTAACGCGTTTTTCCTCCAAAGATACCATCCGATGACGAATGAGGAAGCGTTCGTTAAAATCCTTCGCTTGGAAATCTTTTTCCTCGTTCGCATCCGTGACGTTTTCTCACGTCCTTCATCCCGACTTAACTGGGTTGAAATTCTTTCGGATTTCACTTCACCATGAGGCAGAAAGGAAAAGGTATCATAATATAGGCGTGTGAAATGAAAAGATTTTTCCGAGACTATCCCTTAAAAATCGCTCTAGAGCGGCGTTTCCCAACCTTTTGAACTCTGCGGACCACTTCAGTAACCCTTAAAGGCCCTGCGGACCATCTCATTTCTTACACTAACCTATTCAGTGTAGCTACGTTTAAGGGGTTACTTGGTTATGTAGTTTATTTGACCATTTTAAAATACATTACACAGGTTTCTGTCTGAGGATATCTGATAATTTTTTGTTTTATTCAAAGAAGAATTATCAACTTATGTACAGGAGAAATTTTTTAGATATGAAATAGTTTTACAAACGTCATTAATAAGAATATGATATGCCAGTGATAGTGTAAAAATTGCTTAACTTTTCCCAAAAAATACAACTAAATATGAGGTGCGGCCTAAGAAAACTATATTTTGGAAACTTCCGCGGACCACCAACAAAACCTTCTCGGGCCATAGATTGGGAAACGCTGCTCTCGTATAGTGAGCTAGTAAACGTCTGTCTTTATTAATCCGGTGGTTCCCAAACTGGGTGCCGCTGTAGGTTTTTGGGGTCGTCACCAAAAACTTTATTTAGCAAATAAATGATCAGGTTGTGTTGATAGTTCTGTTTTCAAAATTTTTGGATTTCGCGTCACTTTGAGGAACAGAAAAATGTGCGAAATCGGAAGATTTCCAAAGAAATTCCTTAAAATTCTCTCTCGAGTGAGCGAGGAAAAGTTTGTATTTATGACAAATGTGAAGTTGGAAGAGAAAAATCCCGAACTTGACCGGGAATCGAACCCGGGTCTCCCACTGGCCGGGTGGGTGTTTTAACCAAATAATCTATCCAGCCAGTCTAATTTTCCATTCTCGAATTACGATTCCCGGTCAAGTTCGGAATTTTTCTCCTCCAACTTCATATTGTGAGTAGTCTTATGTACTCACGCATAAAAGTTACATTTCCTTACATTCCATCTTGTAATTTGGCTTTATTAAACAAGTGGTTCCCAAAACCGAGTGCCGCGGCACGTTGGAGGGCAACAGCTAAATTTTGGGGATGCTGTGAGAAATTTTATTTAGCAAATAAACAGATGATTTGCACGTGTTTATATCTAATTATGACAATAATTTTGTCCTCTAATGAATGGTGTAATATCCACAAATACATGCGTCCAAAGGATGTAATACCCACAAGTAAAAATATAAAAGCTTAGTCTTAAAGCCAGGGTACCGCGAAAATCTGTTTATCTGTGAAAGGATGTCGCATCTGAGAAACGTTATAATCCGTTCTTTCTATTGACCATATCTCGGAACCTTCACGTCGCCGTGAAGTCCGCTCGTTTCGCCTGGAGAACACAGTGGGAGGTCGCTGCTTAAACCAATAACGTTGGCAATCACTGAAGCATCATGGAGAATGGTTTTTAAACGAAGTACCCTGGTATCCTAGGGTTTCGCGGATGATTACCAGGAAATCCGAATAAACATACGGAACGATAAACCGATTTATTTCGATAGGCCTCGCAATAACGATTTTATGCATGGATAAAATGGTAAAACCGTATAATTGTGATCTGACTGCCTTTATACATTAATTAAGGTGTAAACGCACAAATCTAATTAATACTTTGAGGTTTGATGTCGCATAATAGTTCACAGGTGCCGAATGCATAACCACGAGGAAGATCTATGACAGGGGCAAAACGAAAATTATATAAATCTGTCCGAAAACGTTAAGCGAATGTTATTAAGGGATTGCGTTCTACGCACATTCAATCCAAAAGATCCTCTTTGGGTAGAAATCGCCACGGATGCAAATTAACGCTACGTGGGCGTTGGGTCGGACGAGCGGTTAGCAGACGCGCTAACAGAAGGTTTCATTAGTGTGTGGCTGCGGTGGGATGACTCTGCATTAAGCGAGCCTACGTAATGCTTTGCGAACTAGTGAGTTGGAAAGAGATGCGTTAGGGAGAAAATTGCTTTTCCATTTAAAAGGGGTCTGAAATGTACCAAGCGCCGCACAACGAGCTGTTTCTCATCCGGGGCAACAAAGAGGCTCCAATATCGAAGAGGACAAGCATTCGAGATAACTAAAACGAATTTTCGCATTCAAATATTTGGCAAAATTACGAATTTTTTTATACGTTAGGATGTTTGGCATTCACACGAACTAGTCTGCGAAAAAATGTTTTTTTAAATTTTAACGATAAGAATATGCCAAAACCGACTGACTGTTTAGGGCACGATAATGCAAGTTAACTCTATGACCCCAGAACACTGAAGAGATCTGCGCTCGTGCCGCACAAATGTATAATTAACTGATTTAAACGGATAAAAGATGGAGAATGCGGGCCGAGAAATAATAAATTTAATCCTAACTTGCAATATTTTCTCATATAATTCGCGAAAAAATTTGATCCATCTTTATTGTAGAAATAAAAAATATCCCTAAACCTGGGCTCCGTTATCCACGCCATTAAGTTTGCTGCAATGCATATTTGAAGATCAAACGCCGAACAAAAAAAGGATTTACACGATAATTTTATCGATTCAAACTTTTCCGCTTATCAAAATCAACAATTCCAAGCGCCATTTGGAAGCAATTACGCGAAATTAACTTCCTCCCCGTCCAGCATGAAAAAAAAACCACGAATGCCAAACCGCCACGTTGAAACATTATCAAAAATTTAAGCAACATTACCACAGACGCGAGGCAAAAGAAAAATAAAATAAAACCATAAACCTCCCAGGCCCTCGGGAGGAAAGAAATCCTCGCAGGAAAGGAGGGATGTAAAAAATTCGTTCCTAGCGGAGAGGGGTCCGGAAAAAGAGCGTTTAAATGGAGACCCGGATGAGAGCAGTGTCTTTGTCCCTCTCTATGTTGGAAACCTGGTACTATAAAGCACAGAGAAATCAAAGGAAGAGTGACAAAGCGGAGAGATGGGGGTGTTTAGGTGGCGAATGAGGAGAGAAGTTGGGAATTGAGGGTATACAGAGGGGAGTTGTAGAGCGGTTTAATCATGCCCTCGGTGTAGCCACTGCCATCGTTAAGAGGCGAGGATTTCCACAAACGAGTCGTGTTTACTTGCATTTTGCCTTTTTAGAGGAAAATGGAGACGTGAGGTGTTTTTAATGGTCACTGAACTTAAAAGAAAAATAAGCGTCCACCGCAGACTATATTTTCATTCGAGAGTTCCTGGCTAAGCCAGTCACTTCCAGAATCTCCTTAATGAAGTAGAGGTAAAGATGGTATAACCTCGGTGATGGTTTCCAGTTTATGTCGCAATGGCGTTGAACGCAACCTTCGCCTTAATTATTCTCAGCGTTCCGTTGGGGATTATTATCTTAGAACTAGTGTAATTCCCGTTGAAATATCAACGGAAGAATTATAGATAGATTGATTATTAATATTTGCACTTAAAATAATTAATAGCACACTATTACATATGAAATATTTCGTCATATACTACTACATTTCTAGTGAATATTCTGTTGTCGTTTAGTAAATGCCTTTGGTTTTTATTTTCGGCTATAAAATTCTGATATTCTTCTCCCATCTTGTTCTCGTCAATGCTACATATAATTGTCCGTGTGCAAAGACAGGGAAATAATTATATGTATACATATATAACGTAGGGAAAATAATAGGTAGGTATGATATTTATATTAACAAATAAATGTGCCACTCGAGTATTAACAACTACCAAAAATATATATTGTGATAGAATGCGTTCAGTATTAGCTAACTGACAAAACATATTTTCAAGTGGTCTAATTAAATTTCGCTGTCAGCCATCTTGCGTTCCTTACAGAACAACGTTTTTATTATAGAGAATTCCGTAGATCGGGGATATCGAACTCCTGGGCCGCGGGCCGCATGCGGCCCACCAGTTCATGAAGAGCGGCCCTCTCATTAATTTGATTCTAGTGTAAGCAGATGGAAATAAAGCGTAAACATGGCAATATTGGAGGAAGTAATTAATGTCGAAAATATTATTTTCAGTAATTTGTTAAAATATCTAATGTAAAAGGCCAAGTTTTTAGGCGCTTTTCGCTTCCAGCGTGAGCGCCTATTAGCGTCCGTCTGTCCGCCCGCCCGCACAGATATTCATGAAATTTGATATTAAAGATAATCAAAGATAATAAGAAAATCACATAAATGAATCACGTAAGCCAATCAGGGGTAGCACTTTACTGGTGACAAAAAATGAACTTTCCGTCATATCTCGTAAAGTATTGCTCATATCAAAATATCTTTCAAATAAATCTTGTAGAACTAGAAAAGTGGAGTATTTATTTTCCCATACATTTTTATCATAGGAGTATCCGTTATCAAGAAAATCAAACGAGAATTTCTTCATTCGAGTTGGGCTTAGAAAATGACTTGCATGGTTACTTCTTCTTTGTTGCTAACATAAACAATCTCACAAAAATACGTTTAATTTCCTTACGTGTGCATGCAGTACTTTTAAATAGGAAGAAAATGGATTATTTATGACAAAGAAAAGAACTTTAAAACGCTATTTCCCTTACGTACACGTATATCATTTCTTTCATATACTCCATTGCATGAAACGCGCCCATTTGTGATACGCTGTACACTTTCCTAACTTGTTTAATAATTATGAATGATTAAATAAGTGTATAAAATATTGCTATAAATGAAAATATCTGTAATGGTGATAATTATTATTATTCAGTAATATGCTTGTTTTAACAAAATGCTTAGGTTCATCATTATGACATGCGGCCATCCGCCAACACTGAAATTACCGTATTTATTTCAGATTTATTTATCTGGCCCTTATTTAGGTTAGAGACCTCCGCTGTACATCGTCGTTTACTTTTACTCGTCTTAGGGAAGAGAAGAATACCCGACACCATCAATGAACTGGGGTAAAATCACGAAAATATTTTTCCGCGAGGAAGTTGCATCCGCGATTAACGTGGAAATGATTGCCTCTGAATCGAATTTCAGGGATACGTTTAACAGGTTATTAATTTGAAGGCACGCGTTTCTTGGATCGAAAACATTTTATTAATTTATTTAAACTTTGAACGGCAATGTTGAGGTTACGTAGCTCCTTCTTCCACCTAACAATATAAAATTTACAAACGAACGTTTTCAAGAATGTCTTTGTAAGAGAAGTACTGCATTAATGAATTTATGTGACAAGAAACTAACTCTGAGATAATAAATGTTAGACTTGTAATAAAAAAGGCTAGAAATCTAAATAATTTTGTTTAATCTTTTCTGTTTGTGCCTGTTTTCGTGTGGATTGGTAGATATATATGTATAGGGTAGCTCTCACACTCATCGTTCCCGTTCCAAAATAATAAGCCCTCCCTATATATTATAATATAAATAAAGCTATTTCTTTCGAATAACTCGAGAGGAACAGAAATTTACATAAAAGATAAGATGAAGAGCATAGGTTTAAAAGCATCGAACAAGTGAAATGGTTCCTTTTACGTTTTACGCTATCAAACGACTCTCGACGTTCGTATCCATAAAAGAAATCATCCTAACTTTATTCCTAACTTTATTCCGTATTTAATTTAACGAATGGATGCTTCTCCCTTACTCTCCTCTTGGGAACTTAATTTACTAACGGCCAATGGATATGCGGACTTCAGTTCAGAGTACCCGAGTTTTGAAGGGCTTTAAATCGACCGAGTTCGGGTATCTATTCTTATAGACTGAATGACGAAATACGTAGGGAAGAGTCTCTAGAGCAGTGGTCTTCAAACTTCATGGGGCCGCGGAACCCTTTCGTCCAAATTATTTTTCCTGGGAACCCTAACACCGAGAAAACGCGCCAAAGATGTTATTAGGAAGTAAAATTGAAAGAAGTCAAATTTATAACAAAATAAAAATCAAATTCATTCATAACACAAAAAAAGAAAAAACTAAAAAAACATTAAATTCATTACACGCCGAAATTATTAAAAGTATTCAATGGCTAGGATGTGCCTGCTTTTGTTTGCAAACGTGGCCAAAATTTAGAACAATTGTTTATTAACACAACCAGACGTTTGCAACCATCACTAACTGTTTTTCTATTGAATCTTCTCATATCAGCCGGACACAGTATGTAGCCAAAAATTACGTGATTTTCCCCACTGCTCATACAGTGTCTCTTTTCGGCGGCCCCGGGCGACCGCCCGGCTCGCCCGCCCATAAGACCGGCTCTGGATTTAAATAAAACATCTTTTAAGTGAAAGCCCTACGAAACCCCTGCGATAAGTCCAGGGAACCCCTGGGTTCCGCGGAACACAGTTTGAAGACCACTGCTCTAGAGGAAACTAGCTCCTATACCTTATACTAATTTACTAATTGCCGATTCCTACAGATGCGTAGAGACTCGAGTCCCTTCATGCTGTGTGTGTTATGCCTATTTTTATTTTTTACTAATTATTTATTTGATGCTTATTTATTTTATGTCTATTTCTAGATAAAAACCAAACAGCGAATTTGATTTTCGTTTTTTTCCGGAGATAAACTAGTAAAAACAGGTATATAACGTGTTCCTTGCGAACTCAAACGCAAATAATATGTCCGTAAAAAGTTTCCCTAAACAACATTCTCACCATGACAACTCAGAATTCAAATGGCGGGGAATGGGGGCATATTTTCCACCAAATGGTCATAAATTATTGCGTGACAGCGTGACTATGCAAAAGCGATTTTTTGAACTCGTTAATAGACATTAATTATTTCCGCAAGTATGGATTCCCGGTTCAATATTAGTTAACAGAAAGTGCTGTAGTCGACGGATATTTTAGTTAAAACGGATTTTAATTCATTTTAACTTGAATTTTTAAAGGAAATATCGGACTATAGCTCTTAATGTTTTGAAACTTAGTTAAACGATGATTTCCTAAGTTATAATAAAAAATAACACTATTGTACAAATTATTTAGAACTTTTGTATCCAGAGAGCTCATATAAGTTCCAAATATTTACTGCCGAGTATCAAAAATCATAGCTATATACACTGTAAATTTCAAAAGGACATTACTGTACAAAGAAATCACTAAAATGAAGAATTTCATTTGAACCTGCATCTATGGGGAAAATATCGAATAAATCGTGGCAAAAATCCATAAGTGAACTATAAATTTTAGAATATATGAATTAATAGATGTTTTTAAAATTAAAATTTGCCAGATCAGCATAATAGTTTAACAGAATACGATTCAGAGAGTGCTATAGGTTTCCTTTAGCTATTCAAAACTGAACTACTAAACCATTTAGAATAAACGAAGGATAGAAAAGGCAATACATTTCGGTACGCAAAGATGGTCAATAAGGCTCTAAGTTACGCCGCCGGAATACTTCACGTAATCAGGTGATTGTAATTCGAAATTAAGTGAATATAAACATTTTAACGAGATAAAAAGCGTGATTATGCGTCGCGATTTATTCCATCGCTCCATAATAATTTCAGGCCCAAATCTAAGCTATATTTCCAGCATATAAAGTTGTCAGGTATTAAAGAAAAATGCAATAGAATTAAGTTACGTGGTTGCTTAGATCGTTGGGCTGACCGAGAAACGGGTACATAAAGGGCTAACACAGTTTACAAAAGCGGAGTTTACAGAGGTCGAGTCGGTTGATAAATGCATCTAGGCTGCAAAAGATAGATTAGTTGGAGCAAACACAGCAAAGGAGAGGTCATGAAATGGAGACTTAAAGTTTGAAAGAGGCCAAGTATAGACCTAAGCCGCTGAGAAGTGGCAATTTATTCCAGTGGGGATTCTTGGAAGCAGCACTCAAAATGTGAAAAACGTTAAAAATATATAAATTTAAAATCCTTCGTGACTAATTCTCAGCAAATAATATCAAGCGAAATTAATAAAAATTTATTTCGCATAATTTACTTATTTCCATTAAGGTTTACACTTTCATTTGTGAATATTATAACACTCAATTTACCACGCCGCATCGTGAAAAACGGGCGTAAAAAGTCTACATTCGGACCAGTTTTAGCAACTAATATTTAAAAAAATCTATTTCGCAATAAATACCCTATAGCTACGAAGACCTACGATGTGACCGAATCGCTATTAAATCTTTGGATCAGAAACTCGGTCAAAAACTAAATTTCTTAATTTCGCTTTAGAATTATAGGATTCGACCAAAACTTTTTAGCGAATTTCAATTAAGATATTCTCTAAGTACATAAATAGAATGGGGAAAAGTTGGTCAAGCACCCCACCAAAATACGATGTTTTAAATTTACAGAATCTCAATAGTATGAGGCCGCAGACCTTTATAGAGCTACGACAACATTTGTGCACCAGATCGATAACGTACAGTGGCGTAGGCTAGGGCGCGGTTTTGGAGCCCAAAATCTCTTGTTAAGGCATTCACGGTGGGATAGGGAAATAAAACATAATGCGAAACGCCCTAAATATTTCACAAAGCTAAATTCTACGAACAGAAAACGAATCTGCGAAATTCGAAACTACTCGTGATATTTTCATTACACAAGTGCAGTATTTTCAATAAACCTTTTAAAAAATTACAAATAATCGTCGACCTCATTCTTAGTGATCAACTAAAAATTTCCTATTATGCAAGGAGCGAAACTGGTTCAACTTAGATAAATTTAGTTTTATAATCCACAGGGAAGTCTTTTGTGGAATTTCATACTCCGGAACAAATACTACAATAAACCATGTTTATCGTATCATCTGTTTCTTAGATAAACTTATTTGACCAACTACTTATCACAAAATACTCATTCAATTTTACCAACAATTCCCTTACTTATTTCCTCGCTAAGAGGAGGGAGAATTTTTCGAATCGGTATGAAAATTCGATGATAAAGACCTTTTTTTTTTATTTAATGACTGAGAATGGGTTGCCGTGAAAGAATGTGACGCAGGTATCATTCCATCTTGTGTAAAAATTTTACTATAAATACAAAAGAAGTTTTATCACGGTGAAGAGAGACAAAAACCAACATTGGATGAGAAAAGTACGTCAGACCGCCCACAGTAACCCTATGAGATAATCTGAAAAAGTTTAATCTATATTGAATACTGTAATTAACATCCCACTCACAGCTTAATTATTAAGTAAAGGTATAAATAAAGGCTAAAGCAGAGAAATCCCATGCTACTTGTAGCCGAAGAACACACCGGGACAAAAACATGATAGCATAACAAGATGGCCAATCTCAACTTGAAGAGTAGCGCGAAAATTTCAATCAACGCGGGATAACAAGTCGAAATTTGTCGTATGTCAGCAGAGGAGTCGCCTATCAAGTGTTTAAAGCATCAAAATGAATGCCGAGATTAAGTGCGTATGAAGTTAATTGTTCTGTAATGGTCTCATTCCGTCTTCCTCTTCTTCATGAATACCACGGCAGCATGGCAGATGGAAACGGGTGCTCTCTCTCTCTGCTTTATCTTTTATGGCCCCTATGCCCCATATTTCCTCTCCCATGGGCGCATACATCGTTATGGATCCCACGACATATAGCATGCACCATTTATTTTTTCATTACTTACCACCTGTTTACGACCCTGTTACAACGATAGAGGAAGGTGACGAATATGCGATTTTTTTCAACTACATTTAGGATGTGAACTCCTAGAGAAAATTTTACTAGTGGACTTCGATATTTTCTTAAGAGCGATTTCGACGGCCGCTTCGAGTCGTTTAAAATTATTACAAATAGATTCAATAAAACCGATGAGATGCAGAGAGCGACGTGGCCTCAAATACTTGTTCAAAAAAATACAACGACAGGTGCAGATTTAAACGGTAGATTGTTTAGATGTCGTTTAATTTCATTTATAATCACGAATGACAGTCTTTTATTGATAAATCAACACAGAAAAGCGCCGTTATAACGTTCCCGCTGTTTTGTAAAACAAACCGTCTTCGATTATTAAGACCGTACAAAAAGATTTATTTCGGAGAATTTCTTCCAACTCATCCTTCAAAAATACGATACATTCACAGAAAGCGCAAGGAAAGGTATGTGTCTGACATATAATCGTTTTAAAATTGTACCTTCGGCAAGTATTTCGCGCTTTTCAGCATCGGCAAAATTCTTAAAGCGGTTTTCTCATACCTCCAAATCGGATGAAAAACCACGCATTAGTTCAGTCGTTTTTGAAAAGAGCATAGTAAGAAATATTACTACATAATATCTTAAGTCTAAACTGTAACGAACAATCTACAACTGTGATGATTATAATGCCTCGACGATGTTGACTCGCAAATATTCCCTCAAAACCGTTCACACGTCCTCTCTTAACTCACCACATCTTTAACGTTATTATTGCATACGGATGATATCCGTTATTCAGGCATGTCGAAGTCAATTCTGTGTAAGAGCTATGTCGTGATATCCATGGTGGGATGGGCGCATTACCATTGTAAGTTTTAAAGAAGTACCGCAATGAAAAACTATAAGATTACCCTTATCTGTAAACAACTGGTTATTTAATTAGCTAAGAAACTAGCACGCGAACAGCACAAATGAACAAATGTGGCTGCCAGTTGCATATATAAGGAGATTACGTCAGCTGTAATGTTACAACGCGACTAAAGGCCGAAAAGTTGACTTAAATACGCCTCTAGGAGGTTCGATTGCATGCCTGAGTGAATTCAAAAGGGTTGGTTCGAGGGAAACGTGTGGCCATCGAGCTCACGCACCACTCTAGAAACTTCACCGGTGCTGGTAACGAACTAATCAAAAGAAAGTCGGAAGATAGCGAAGGACTGCTTTTTCTTTCCTCTCCTCATTCTAAGGAGATAACACGTCTGAGAACAGAATAGGCGCTCAAGCACCCTACTGTGCTCGAGTGACCACGGAGGTCAGCCTTTCGTGCAAGGTATTACTCCACGCCCCATTCATTCACGACTTCCCTCCGCTGTGCCGCTACGCTGGACTTGGGACATTAAACTAGATTATAGGTATAATAAAATGACGGAACAGAGTAAAACTCTATTGCGCCGTTATAGCATTTAAAATGCAAAGGGAAACTGATTAAGTGTAAAAATGAATGTTAATGAATGGTGTAATTTTTTCATTCGGCGTAACTTACGGAAAATTTGCTAACACTTACATTTTAACAGTAAATTGGAGACGGTACGGATTCTTGAGCTATAGATAGTTTGAATAGCAGAATTTTTAGGTTTAGCTACGACAAAATGGATTTACGACACCTATAATTTGACAAGAAACAAGTCTGGTGAAAATAGAATAATTTTGTATATCTATTCGCTTTCACAAAAATGTTTCGTCCAAGAAAGCTTTACTGACTTGTAGTCATTATTTTTACAGCATTTGAAATTTAATTTCCACCCTTGTCATACGCTATCGACCATAGGATCGACGCTATTATAAACATCAGGCCAACCAATCAACAAAAAATTTCCAATGAATTCGCATAACATTTTTATCATTTTTGTCTAACAAAAACTTCTTCGCTATCTCTTCTTAAACAAACGATTAACAGCTACTGAAATCGAAAATAAGTTAATCGTTAACAGAATTTACTCAGGAGAGCGTAGTACATAATGCCCATATTGAAATATATCAACTTTGAGGTACCATATATTTTTTATTGAATAATGCGAACAGAGGAAGGTTCAACATTCTCACATTCATATATAAAACGTTATAATGCTTCAAAGTTGTTTCATTTCAATGTGGACACGCTTTACATAACTACCATTTAAACTTCACACGTTCACGAAAAAATTAATCCTTTTACTAGAAAGGAATGTGTCAATGCAATGATTTCGAAGTCTAATGACATAATAATTTTCGATCGTGAAAACGTCCGATAAGACAAAAATCGAGTTTCCGTCAAAACGACAATTGACGAGCGATTTTTCGCCACCCCAGCTGTACACTACAGCATCACAGCGAAGACACGACGTAATGATATTTTTGCATAAGATTCGTTACCCCGTGTATATACCTTGAGAAGGAAGCTTCGGTGATTCCGAAATAACGTGTGTGATTCACAGAGATTCTGAGATATAAGAGGCAATAGACAGAAACGAGGATCTGTTTGTTGGTAAGGGAAGTGATATCTCGCGCTTAATGAAGCACATCCGGTTTCCAGAACGAAGCCTTGTTCCCAGAAATATGCCCTCGATGACGCATAGGTGTTCTATATCAAACGTCCATCAACAAAGCTAAGCGATATTTTATTCCTACGTAACAAAAATACTCTTTGAAATACATGTTTAATCTTCTCCGCAAATCGGGTTGCCGGCGAATATATTAATTACCCCGATATATTGATTTACAAAGGCAAATTCTACGAAATTTAAATCATGAACGTTGGCGATATAAAAAGAGTGGATATTCCTGTAGGACAATCTGTTACTGAACTCAAACGCGATAAAATAAAATTTCTCCCATTTAACAACTCTGTATAAAGTACGCATTTATTATTAACTTGACCATTATTCTTGCACAATGGTTGCATGAAATTATGTAACGACCAAAAAATTATTTTGCCAATCTCGATACCATTTTACGAACCTAAATCATTTCTAAGCCCTTTCCGCTATGCATTGTCGTTTTGGGCGTTACTTACAATAAAAATAATAACCTTCCGTACTCGTAAAAAATAACGACAAAATTAAGGAATGATTTCTATTTGGAAACATCAGTTTTACAGATAAGCAGCATTTTCTCTTCCAAATAGGAAAGTAGGAAAATGCTAAGCATTTCTGTACTAAGTGTTCCTTTTCGGATACAATAGAAACTTCACGTAAAAAAAATAACCTTAACGCGAAAAATAATCCCTTCCTACAATTGCGCACGATATCAATACTGTAATAAAATGAATCTATCTCGGATACAAAATCTCTTTACAGAACCTTGAAAAAAAGCTGGAAAATAAAGTAAAAAGCGTTTACCAACTTCTGAAAGTTGATGAAACTATCTACTTTCCAAAATGCATGTAAAAGAAGCTGCCTCAGGTAAAACAGAAATATCGGAAAACCATGAAACAATAAAGGAGCAAAAGTTTCGCAAAGCTCCCTACGCACTTACAAGCTTGCAAATAAGCTATTTATATCGCCTTTTAGTGCACATAAAAATATAAATGAATAAATGATATAATATACAAAAAATTCAATTCAAAACTGTTTCCAGATATTCTTCAACAACAAATTAAAATTTAAGACAGTTATTGAGACGAAACTTATGTTAACTATTTATTGTGTATTAACTACATTCATCTAACACTAATATTTTGCTGATTTTCCTAATGAAATGTTCATTTCGTTTACTTCAAAAATTTTCAAATTATGCTGACACACGAATGTTTTCATTGCAAGCAACCAAACACTTGCAGGAATGGCCGTAAAAGCCGGCCGCTGTTTTATTATGAAAATAATTTTGGACGAGCTAAATTGTCGATTTTCCTTAATAAATCCTAGCAGCAACTTCACATATGTTTGACGACACCTCGCTGTAATAAAATTATTTCTCATTATTATTTTTTTTGACCTTTCCCTTGATACGTCAAACAGGAACCTCCTCCACCCTTTGTCATTTCTCCCTCCTTTTAAAAGTTTTTCCGTGTCGCTAAACCGCTTTCCATCACAAAAAAAGCAGCGAACACCAAGAAATTCCATCGCAACACCTTCCCCAAGTCCATCACGTTCTCCTTTCATTAATCCACCCACTCGAGCCTTAACATAATACGCATAAAAGTAAAACCCCTCTCGTTTCGCAGCTAATGGAAGGCTATAAAGAAGGCACAGGCGCGGGGTTATCCAAACATGTCAGAGACAAATGATGGGGATGAAAGCTCAACCCGCCCGCGAGAAGAATATTGGGTACATTCCAAATGTTTTCCAACCTTTGTTTAGGAACATTCCCAGCCGATGGAACTACGAAAGCGGGCGATCAAAGTGAAACGTTTCGATATTTTGCCGATATTATCTGTCGCAGGTGCATGGTATTAGCAAATTTCAATCACATATATACATTTCATCAAGAAACAGACAACAGCAATTTATTCTCGACATACGACAGCAACGGCTACATGAATCTGAATAACAATACGCACATCTTAAACATCAGTCCTCCAGCTTACACTTGTGAGTTATTACACAATAGCCAAGGAGTAATGAAAGCAATTTTCTCTGAATGTAACAATAAATTAATCGAAATCATATTGACTTTTAATCATCGGCTGTATTACGAACGCCGAAGTGTACAATAACATTTTAGATTCAATGACTGGAGATTAATTCGACTTCTCTATTTAACCCAATAAAATCACCGAAACTAAGTACAATGTGAAAATCTGTGATAAAAATAAGAATCAGCTTGGACAGACACTTTCAATTGAATAGAGAAAAGTTGACATTTACTGGAAGAATGTAAAAACGTTTCGTACACTGGAAATTGTCTTTATTTAAGCTGAGAAAAGAAGATAAGATAATGTCCGCATAACAAATTCAGAAACGTTTTTACAATTTATAATGGGAAAGATTCTGAATTAAATGCTTACATTTTGTAAAGGTGTAAAGCCACTGAATTTCACCAGGAAATCGCAAAATAGACTAGAAAATTCTGGATACATTCTAAAAATTCTTAGCATTAAAAAACTAATTAATCTCTTTTCATTAAAAACAGTACTATTTATTAATACATTATAACATAAATTACTAAAAAACATGATTTAAAAATAAATGGATAGCATTTATCCTCGAGGACAGGTATTTCCTTACTGCGATCATAAGAACTTCACGAGAAGTCACTCTTACTATATATCAATTTACGAAAGTTCTCCTCAAGGATGTCCGCAGTTTTAATAAGAAATCAATAATATCAATTCTGTTTAATCTTAAATTCACCCTTAATCAAATTCATACTAGAGTAAGGTACCGAAAATATTCTTAATTTTACAAAAAATTATAAATACTGACGTAAAAGCGAGGTATAATAGTGGATAATAATAATAAACTAACCGATAACCGATACGCACTATGTGAATGGGTTTCTCCAAGCTAATTAGAATATAAGACAAAAGCCATATTAAGGAACTAAACAAATAGAAATGTGTTATAAATGCAAATATGTTAGAGGCATTAGCGTGATCAATAACATTAGAAGCTGTAAACCCCGCTTAGTAAATACATTCAAGAATTCGGTGAAGCAAGGATGCGCACAGTGTTCAGGTGTTTGACTGGGGTAACTTAAACAATTCCGCCATTTACTCCAATAGCATTTTATTAGTAAAGCAATACAGAAACGCTAAATAGATTTCATAAAGATCAACTGGAAGAGCTTCAAGAATTTGCATTGGTCTAAAATTCACAATACGATAAGTCACTAATTAAGAAAATTTCAATGTACGGCTTAATTTGAAAAAAATCTACGTAAGTCAATCTTTCTGATAAAACTGAGAAAAATATACTCGATAATTTATACGTATTACAAGGAGAGGAAAGCACGGGCGAGGAATTAATTCATGTTTCTTGGTAAAAAAAAAGCAGCGGTAGAGCAAATAGTCAATTTAAATCACAAATCATAAGCAAGTAAACAAGAGCATTCAGAAAACGAAGAAAAACAGAAAATGATACTCTGATGGCAGTAAACACTTTTAATGGAATAAATTGTTTGTTTCCCAAAAACTTATCGAAATAAAATTGCGGAATATGACACGATTGCGCTGCGTTTTATAGGATTTTGCTAATGAAATGCACTGAAAAAATTGTCAAGAAGTTACCGATTCAAATAATGCTAAATGTAAAGGAGACAGAATGAAACAAAAAGTTTATAAATTTATAGCCGAATATTCCTTACAGTGATTTCAGTATGATTTTTAGAACGAATTACAGCCGCAGGTATAGATATTATATTTTGACATTTGTTAACATCCAAAGATGAAATAAAACAGTTGGATGAGAGTCTAACGATAGTGAGAATAATTCTGGCCACTATATTACACATTTTTTTATTCCTTGTAAAATACTCAAGTTTTTAGAGTATCAGTAATTCAATCGGGAGAGTCCGAATGCATATAAGTTAAAATGTTCGTTTCTATACAAAACTTAAGAAATTTATCATTTCTATCCGATCAATGCTGGCTTAAATGCGTTAAAACGTACGAATTTATTCAATGTACATGGAAGACAAGAAGACCTATAAATTATAAATTACTGCGTTTTAAGATTGCACATTACATCAAGGACGCATCTAAAACACCACCTAAACTATGGCGAGGAGGGGTATATGATAAAAAACGGCGCGAATGACAAACTTTAGAATAAATTATTCTAACAGGTTAATGCAAAATGGAAAGGTTTTCAGACCTGCAACTTTTATTGATTTATGACCGTAATAACATATTGTCCACCTCAGGGTAATGTTTTGGTCCACCAAATTTTAACGATAGTGGGAAACGTGACAATCATAAATTATAATACGACTTGTAAACAAACATTACTGTTCAATGGTATCAATTTTATAATCTTTCTCTCCTTTAGTGCAGTCACTGCTAAGAATAATTATTTTGCTTTTCGTATGCTTTCTTCGTAAAAATCATTTTTCACTATACAATACTTTCGCAAAATGAACAATTATGTGCATAAATGAAAAGGGATGTAATGTTGAATCGCCGACATCTAAGATAGTGAAATTATAAATAACGGATATGTTCAAAACTAATAGTCCTGATACTGTGCCAACTTCATACCAATTCCTTTTACCTCGAGTATTGATTTATCGAACCAAATGGTACCCCTAGCCTTCGCCGTTCTAGGAATATTTGTACCTAAAATTATTATTCATCACGAAATAATCCACACCGAATTGTTTCGTGAGCAATATACCGCGTACGTCTAGGCACGTTTTTCGCTAAGCCCTGTCCCCGCATCGTGATGTTCTATGCACCTTATGGTATTAACTGCCAGACGAGTCTCATGCCCAAACTCCCACTTTTTCAATTGATCCATCTACGTCCTCTGCCTCGGCGATTTCCAGTTAGACCAGCAATTCGCCCCCCCCCCCCCCCTCTCTCCCTCTCTCTCTATCGCAGTGACGCATGGGATTGTGGGATTGCTGGCTCCATGTAGGCGATCGAAAGGCCGATCTACCGATGAAAATATGCATTCTCCGTGGTGGCTGCGTCAGACGATTTTCTGATGACGAATATACTGCGGTGAATGACCTCTTAATACGATATTCAGCACTGGTTACGCAACACGGGTCCTATCTCAGGCGGTCCAGGGAACATCCGCCATTATCATTCGTACCGCACGCCATAGGAACATTCTCTAAATTGGAATACATTGATGGAACTCGTTTACAGCATAAATAAAGTTTCACGTGGTAACAGAATTCCAAGACAGTCATGTTAAGCATGACAGATGTTTCATGAGGAACACATATATAAACACTGCTGTTTAAAATCCAACCCAGAGAATGCGATGAACATAAAGGAAGAATTATTATCGATGAATTGCCTCCCTCTTCATTGGCGTACTTTGTGGAAATAAAGCATAAAAAATAAACCCGAAAATAATGTCTAGGTGATGTTTATGCACCGGGAAAAACGAAATTACAATGCACAATAATAAATGTGGCAGCAAGAACATTCCGTGTCTCTAGAGGAAACTCATCAACAGATATTGGGGCAACATAATGCAACGTGCGCCTTCGAATCTCGAGAATTTGTTAAACTGCCAACAATTTGTACGCTCATTTGTGAGCATATTATACGTTAATAAAATAATATCAAAAGAAAAAAATGAATTTTAAATTTCTGGTTGGTTTTCATCTGGAGAATATGATTCAGACTACAACAAAAACTACAAAAAGGTAAATTTTCGCTGATACAAATATGATTTCCTATGATTTAAATTAACTACAAGGGACTGAACCAATCTAATCCGCATGTAATAGTACGTGGGATGAATTTAAATGAAACATCAGGTATTTTGCGTGAGTATAGAATAAAAAATCAATATATGGAGGATTAAGCGAATTAAAAATTAATAAAATAGATTTAAAGGATCAGATTTGAAGAAAATTTTGAAACTTGCCTACCAAAAGAGAGAATCCATTTTCCTATGGCAATCGGTAAAAATATTTCAGTGTGTTGTGAACAAATTTTGTCGAATTTTCGCTCAACAAAAATTACCAAGCCCTATATAGTTATGATGTGAACATCTACAACTAAAAAACCAAAAAAATGGTCAACTATAGGTATAATATAAAACAACCATGTTGGACCAGGTGTGTAATCAGATCAAATATGAAACTTACGATAATTTATAACATCACAAATTTAATTTAATTTTTACTAAAACATATATAATTTTAAGAAAATAAAAATCAGAATGTTTGGCTCAAGTTTAATTCCCATAAATTTCTACAAAATAAACAACGACCGTTTTATATACAGAATCGCATAACCGCTATGGAAATAATAATAGTTGCATAACATATATTTTTTCCTTGGCTCGAAAATCTAAAGATAATGAAACACGAACCTAGATGATTCTACAAAACTCAGACCGCGAGGCAATGACTCTTTTCTTCCATGAAACAAATCCGAGAAAATCACCATTAAAAATCTATTAGCTGTAATGGATGAGAATGAACAGCAGAGAAAGAATGTTTTCACTTTACCTATTTCCATTCGTGCAATTCGTGGTTTCCTCAATTGAAAATAAAGATTAAGAAAGGAAGTGTTATATTTTGGTGGGTTCCTTTTTATTAGATACATATTAGTAAAGAAAATTTCTTATTTATCATCAACAGTTATAAACATGATTGTTGATGCACCTATCGTTTTAGTTTAGAAGTAAAAATCAAACAATATAGTAAATTAAAATATAAAAACTTCGATTCTTTACTTTTATTTATTTAATTTTGATGATAAAGTGACCAGCATATTCCTTACACAATATCTAAGAAACATTTGATTGTAAGGTAACTATTACACTTTAGACAACAAAAAAGCCATTTCATTAAAAACCAAATAAATTAAATTCAATATGGGCTATACAAGTGGAAGAGCCTTATTTATTATCATAGAATATCTTAAGGAAACAAATTCCTCGCAGCAATAGTCTACACATATGACTTCCCCGATTCATGTATTTACAACAGGGGCCTGTGAATTTATATTACACACGATTTTACCGGTTTCTATAGTTTTGAAGCTAAAAAACATGTACGTATAATACAATTTAATGAATTAAATTTCAAATAATGTAAAAATGAATGAGTACAAGGAAGGTTTTTGAACCGTCGTCCCAATAATCAAACATATTGAATAAAAATAATAAAAATGACAATATTTATTCAGTTATCTGTTTTAACGTACCTGAGATGATTAACGACAAAAATTTATCCTATAGCAAACGAACCGTTAATTTAAGAGAAATTGATAATGCATCACATTAAGTTCGTTATACGACCATGACTTCAGGGCCGGCCAAAGAGGGGATGCGGCGGATGCGGGGCATCCAGGCTCCCGAATAATGGAGGCCCCAGAAGTTCTCAATTATTCAAGTTTCGAGTGTAAATTTTGCCAAAACTTTTACTAAAAATCACTAGCAAAGTGATTTCCAATAATGAGACACTCCGTAAAAGTTATAATATTAAACTGGGGCTCCATGAATCGTTCGTTATTATTATAAATATTAATATCGTGGGGTCTCCATCGATATTTGCATCCGGGCCCCCTTCATTGCTTGGCCGACTCTGCATGGCTTAGTAATGTTGAAACTCCTTACTGAGGTAGATTTATAATGAACCATATATTCTACAAATGCCAACTCTTTCCTAGCACCTACTTTCGCAATATAGGGGACAACACTGATTAGAAAGCAATAAAACGGGCTATATAGTAAGGCGTAGGTTTCACTGGTGTCATTCACTGTCTAGAGAGCACAACGTACTCTTAGAATATTTAACTAAGAGTGACATTAGATTGGGAATATGTTCATAGTTGTGTCAATTAATTCTATCTCAACGATTTGGTCTATTTAATTGAAGTAGAAGGACTTCAACGTCACTGAAGCATTGATATTCAAATAAATCAAAATAACACTATTAAATAAGAGAAAGAGATATTTTGCAGTTTCCGCTAATTAACAACTAGAATAAATAAATAAAATTCTCGCACAAGTGAAAATTGAAGTATACAAAATACTGTAGACGTTTTCTTAAGATTTCGGTGTGAAATAATAAAAATTAAAAATTCTAAAATAATACAAACAACGTTTCAAGGCAATGTTTGGTAAAACTCCTTTATAAAATTATTTGCATACAATTTTGTACTTGTATACAAATAAATTTCTATAATAATTTTTAATTGAAGCTAGACTACAGATAATACAGATTAATATTCTCAAAACCCCTTCGATAACAAGTATTTATTCAGTACTACTATGTGCAACACAAAATAACAAATCGTAACGTTATTAAACAAATAAATTCTCACATTTGCAACGAGATGTAAATCAAGAATTGATTAACACACCCACAGTCGAACAGAACCATCGCGTCAACACAGAAATCAAAATGGAACCGTTTCTAGAAACGTCAAAGAAATATCAATACAGCCGTTCGTAGGTCACGAACTAAGTTTTACGCGTCTGCGCTTAATTTTAGTCAACGCGTGTGAAAAAAACAAAGAAATTGGCGACGATCATTAACGTGGGAGACGATTAGAATAAGAGAATAAAACGATTTCCTCCGTTTCTTCTTTTTCTTCGGTAAAACCGCGTTTGTTCCCCCCTCAGAATTACGATCGATCTTCTGGGTATTAGCGAACGTTAGAAGAAAAACCACCCGATGGAAAATTAATGGCCCAATGCGGGCAAAAAAAAACCAAGGCCAATACATCAAAACGCATTAGGAGCAGAATTGCGACGGCTGCGCCAGCGCATCGGTTCCCCGGCGGTACTGACCTCCCCCACTTGATCAGCATATGTTGAACGATAAATGGAAATAGGAATGGGATTTCTTGTAAAACATGTCGCGGATACAAACGTTGCAAGAAGGAAAGACACGCATTCCGAACCCCGGAGACTCGGAGCGTAAATTCTTCCAAGTCGCGAAGGCGTAAAATGAGTCACGACGCAAGCGCCTCGCGATGAAGTTAAATAAAAAACGAATGCTACCAAAAACTACGCAGTGTTTTTTTTTTCATTCGTCGACTCAGGCGGCCGCATATTCTTTCTGAAACTATTACGAGTGAGTCAAACCGACCGATGACTCGGATTTTTTATGCATTTAGAACGGTATAAAAATTTTCCATACACGATATATAACTACACCCGGCCCCTTTTACAACAAAGCGATTCGTGAAACATTAGATAACTGATCCAATCATCCACCAAATACGTCCGAAGCATCCCTCTTGTTTACATTATCAGCTGCTGTTTGTTGTCTGTCTCTCGACAACCCGGCGATGCAATCCGGAGCAAAAAAAAGAAAATAAACGTCGGAAATGACGCTCCCGCTGAAATTTTACTCTTTATATAGGAAGCCCAAAACTCGTGCTTCCTTATCGAAACAACTGGGACACTCGAGAGAGTTATCTTGTTAGCAACCAAGTCGGCCTACCAGCTGTTAGCAATGAGTGGCCTCCGCAACGGGAATGGTCCATAGCAAGGCCAATGAGTCACGACGAATGATGATGCACCCTCACGAGCGCTTGACTCCTCCCACGATTCAACCGTTATCGACGGAAATCTCGCTCATTGAGAAATTAAATGCTCTTGAATAAACCATACAATCGTGGTGTAGTGCAGGGACGTAAACGGAAGGAAAATTCCGGAAGCATTCGTCGAGAAAGGAAAAAGACAAGTATGGGCTGATGGTATTTATCTAATGCGGTAAAAACACCGATAAAAAGGTTGACAGGGTTAAGGAATTATTATATATATGTAAATAATAAAATCTAAAATTTCTATCGAATCGTCTGATATAATTACGGCGCTACCATATGCTTGAGACGATTTGCGACAAAATCAACAAATCCTACATGTCTCGCGCTCCTCTTTGTACGAAAAACACAATACGCCCCATAAACAAACAAATAAGAAAGCCAACGCCTAAAAAAAAAACACGTTAACGACCAAGTGAAGGGATCCGAACGCATCTTATCGGTTCTCCGAACGTAAAAATTTCCCTTAAATTCAAACTACATCGGTTTTTTAATATCTACGCAACGATAAAAATTATTGATCGTGCTTCGCCTCCAAGAAAACCGCAGCTACAACCTTTCCACTTCCTATACTGGCACGGCGCCCACTGAGAAGTATTTCAGCGTCGATATCTACCAACACGTCAGATTTTTTGCCGTCTTGCGAGTAATCCAACCGAACCAACGAAAAAAAAAAGAACGTTTTAACGTATCAATAAACACGATCCTCGTACGACCGTGGCAGTGGAACCATTCTCGCAAGAATCCGAGAGACGTGACTACAGCCATAGAGGACTGCGACCGCTCTCAGCAACTATAGAGGGGCACAGACAACTGAGGCGGTCGTCGGAAAAAGGACGAGGTCGTTAAAAAAAAAAAGATAAAGAGGGAAAAAATATGACTCACTTGTGGTGTTGCCTCCCATCTCTATGATGCACTTGCATTCCCTCGACACCTCCCGGTTGTTGAAGGGCCGCACCCGCACGGCAACCTTCACCGACGACATGGTCGCAGCTGTGCTGTCAGCGCCTGCAAGCACCAAAGCGCCCGTGTGCACGCAGGGGCATGCACGCGAGAGACGCCGAGTTAGTAATGCATCCCGCAAAGGTCACCCGTCTTTCGTTCTTTCTCTCTCTTTCTCTCTCCTCTCTCTCTCTCCCTCTTCGCTCAACACTCCCTCCCTCTCCCCTTTAGTTTTACATCCCCCTCCTCTGCCCCTCCCACACCCTATCTCTCTCCCCTCTCCCTCCGTTTCGCCCACACCTCCCCCCCCGTCCCGTTGACCCGACCGCCCCATCCCCTCCCTAACCCATCCCTATCCTATTCCCACACTCCTCCTCTCCCCGCACTCATTTCCTTCCCTTTTTCTACACACACACACACATACACCTCCCGCACATACGCACTCACACACACACAGACACACGGGACGTGGAGAAAAACGGAAATTTACGCTGTTGCAGTCGAATTGATTACGGGCTTCAATCAAGAGTAAGGTGGCGCTGAAGGGAGAGAGCGGAGGGGGTGAGAACGAAAGAGGGAGATGTCGAGAGAGAGAGAGAGAGAAAGAATAAAAGTAATCAGGCGACAGGAAGTCTGGAAATTTGCGAGCGACCGGGAATCGGACAGCTAGGGTGGGCGACGCGTTAGGAGACAATAATTGCTCCATCCAGATTGATCGGGAGGACAAGGGGCTGGCCAATTTTACCCTTAATAACACACGAAAAAATTCGATAGCGGATCTCGTTCTATTACCGAGGAGGTTCGATAATTCCGACTTTACCGCTGAATAGGAATTTCCTTTCTACGTCGCCCGGACTGTTCTCTCGCCTGCTGAATCGATGACAACGATGACGTCTGAGCCCAACCAATCCCAACCCGTGTTTTTTTACCGCTGGTTAGGCAAATAAAACAACGACACAAAAAAAAAACAGCTAAGACCGAAACCACGGAGCAGGGAAAAAGTATACCTCCAGTCGTAAACAAAAAACATAGCGAGCCGAAAGACGGGACGCGCCGAAAAACAAAAAGACGGGGAGAGGAGAGAGAGAGAGGGAACGGAGGGAGAGAATGGCGAAAGCAGGATAAAGATTGGCATTTGAAGGGATTCAAAAATTCAAAATGGCGCTCACCTCAAGAGAGAAGGAATCCCCGAGCGAGGAGCAGGAGGTCCGTCGGTGACCAAGGCTGGCTTCTTCTTCCCTTTGTTCACGTGGAGTTCTCCTCCTCGCGGTGTGTGGGGGAGGATAGTGAGGGGGGGTAGTGGTGGTGGTGAAATGAGGAGGCACCGGAGGGGTGCTGGGGGTAGAGGGGGGGAGGGGGCGGTGTGTGGCTCGGTGGGAAGGCGGCGGTGGCGTCGACGGGATAGAGAGAGAGAAGGGATCACTGGCTCGGAAGTCGAGGCCTCCTGGAAAGAGGAGGTGCCTGGGTGAGACTGCCTAAGTCGGCGTAACTCATCCTTAGGGAACGCCGCGATCGGCTACTCGGTTTCCCCGATGAAGACGGCACCACCAACACGCCCCTATCTCACTACTACTCACCCTTATGTATCTCCCTACCGATCCTCCTCCCAACCTCACCCGGCGCTAAGGCCGATACCCGCACTGGTGTACTACTCTCCACTGTATGGATCGCTGGTCTGCCTTTTATCTACACGAGACACTGAGATCCTTCCCGGATACCTCCCTCTCGCTGACTATGCGGTGTCGTTGAAGAGCGTGCCGTCCAAGCCACGCATCGCGGGAGGGAGCAGGCGCCTTAAGGTTTGGGGCTTTCTGGCACCAAGGGGGGAAGGGGGAGAGGGGCGGGGGCGGAGGAGAACGTAGAGAGGGAGATGTGGGTGGGGACGGCGAAAGAGAGGAGGGAGAGAAGGCAGGGATAAGGGATTAGGGTGAGGGAGTGGGGTCGTGAGAGGAGGGTAAGGGGGGGGGGGGGGATTCGGAAGGATCCTGTAGAAAGGGAGGGGTAACAGAGGGGGTGCAACAATGAGGAGGGAGAGGGGGGGGAAAGATCGGGGTACCCTACCAAAAGGGTGGGTGTGTTGGGGTGAGGCTACGTAGGACCGGGATGGGGTAAAAAAAAGTTGGGGAGCGGTTACGTCACGAGTTGCGCAGGCGTTCGTTCATCCCTCTCTCCTCGATGTATTCCCTCCTCCTCTCCCACTCTTCCCACGCCTCCTTCTTCCGCCCCCTCCTCCTCCTTGCCTTCGCCTCTGTGAAGTGCCTCGAGGTCTACCAACACCGATCCCCCTTGCTCCAATTACTAACTCCTCCTTCCAACGGTGGCTCCTTCATTCCCATCGTCCCATTCTCTACTTCCTTCCCTTTTTCTCCTCCTCCATCGTCACCATCCCCTTTTCACGACAGCCATCGCTACACACCCTCCTCCCCCCTATCCCCCTCCATTTTCCTCTCCATACGCACCAGACTCCCACACCTTTACCCCTCATCACTCCACCTACGTCCGATTACGTTCTCCCCGGTTATCAGCATCTCTTCTTCCTCAACTCATTAACACGGAAATACACGGGGCGCATGCGTCGAAGACATAAGGACGGGGATGTGGAAGAGAAAGATGGAGAGAGAGAGAGAGAAATATAGCGCGTCGAGCACTAAAAAAAAATATATAACTCGTGCCGTCACACGCAGGGAATATCTCTCACGTCTCCTTTTTCCCCTCTCTCCCTTCCCCTCCACTACGGCCAGCATCACGCTTTGATGCCTGATGCAGAATAAAAAGGGCGTCCTTTTGAAGCGCATCGGATGTGAAATACTCTGCGGGTTTGTTAAAGCCTCCTTCTGAGGGACCGCGCGCGGCCAAGGGGGTAGGGTACCGGAAGAAAAAAAAGGAAGGAAAAAAATAATTCGTCCACTTCTCGCGGGCAAAACGGGAGGCTGGCCTTTTAGGCGGGGTCCACGCCGGGGAAATTCGCGGGGCAAAGGTCATGCGGAAAAATACGAACCGTGAATTCGTTCATCCGAGCCACATCTCGGACGGATAGAAATGTAAACGAGAATACGCGTCGGTAGGGGATACGGGAATTAATAAAAAATAATAATAAAAGATACCGCGGAAAATCCTTTCCTTTTCGCCTATTTTTGCCAGATAATAGGAAAGTCAAACCTTTTAATCCCGACTTTGTTATTTTTTTCCTCCCCCCCCATACAATCCATTCATTCGCTTGGGGAGCGCTCTAAAACAGCTGCCGGTGGAGCTACATCGATCGTAAATACAATGACGACACGAGTGACAAAAACGCCCACGCCCGCGGCAGGATTCGATCACACCGATTCGGAAATGGGAGAAAGAGAAACAAACTTGCCGTGTTACCACGAGGGACGATTGGCATTTAACTTTTGAAAAAAAAAGGAGGAAAAGGTTTTATAGGGTTCCACGAAATAGTTCCTCCGAACTCTTCAGTTTCGTTTCTGAAATTTTTACGTCTATTTTACATTTAGATATTAATTATCGAGGTCACCTTATGGCTGGAATCCAATTGCCCGGGCGGCAATGAAAAGGTAGGAATAGCTACGCTCCTTTTAGGGTACAAAGCAGTAGGGGTGATTAGCGGGTATCAGATACTAACAATTTATTTTTCAGACAAAGATCTAACGTGTTAGAAACTACGGGAATGTTAGTTAGTTTTGAAGGGACAATATTTCGTCTCAAAAGGAAAAAAATTGAAGAGCCCCTCCTATCGATCTCAAAGTGTCAATTAAAAAAAAAAATTCCTACTATTGAGTCTCCTTAGACGAGATTTCACTTGTCTATAGGAGGCGCAAATTGAGACAAAATAAGATAAAATAAATATATTTGCGCTAAGTGGCTAGGGAGTTGGAATTTGAGCGAATTGATGAGATGGTGCCACCTTCGGCATAACGGACCAAAAACTACGAGGAATTTTATTTAAAGGTAGCGTTCGACGTTTCTGGGTGTTAGGTTCTATCATATATACATATATTGTGTGTATGTGTTGTGTGTGTGTGTGTGTGTGTGTATATATATATATATATATATATATATATATATATATATATATATATATATAAAGATACTCGGCAGCTACAGACACGTGGGAGTAAACTCGAGTCACTCTTCCTTTGAAGCACTGCGGAAAATGAGATTCGTTGCCTCTTCTAGAAAAAAGTGGGTGCTTTTCAACGGAAACCCAATCCTTGAGAGAAAAACCAGTCAAATGCTAGCACGTGGTAAACAGAAAAATTCGCTTCATTTTTTGTTACAACACACAGTGGTATTTCGAATACCTTCCTCGGACTTTAAATTACAAAAAGGACTTTCTTGTAAAACGTGCTCGACATGAAAGGTAATTATTCCCCTTTATAAGGTACCGATAAACAATTTTTTAAATTAATAATAACGAAAATTTCAAACAATTCATGTAAATAAACTGTATTCGAACATAATAATGTGTGAGAGCTTCTCAGAATAGCCATGCAACTGACAGAATCATACATATACCTCCTTTGTGACTGCTATGCGGGGGAAATATTAATTAATTCTTGCTCCACAATTACCGGAATTACATACGGAAGGTAGAACCATCAATTATATTCCCGCATCAATTTTACTAATTATCACGAAGAGAATCGACGTATGAGCGGTTGCGTTTACGATAAATATCGGCAATATGCTTTGAAATTCATTTCTCGAGCAAAACTTCCCGAGTATACCAATCATATTAATGTTAAGTAATGAGTGAATTAACTCCTGAAAAGTCAATTATTTTTCATAAACAGTTTAAATGCATATAAATATTATCTAACAACAATTGAGTGAATACACGCAAAATCACGGTATAAAATACATATGCTGCCTAAATCGTTTAGGGGAAATCACTGTGATCTTTACCTCCTGCGTAACAAGTGGACAGGAATTAAGGCATATTTTTAAAAAGGTTATCGAAATATCCACGAATATTTCCAGGAAGAACCGTGTTTAGAAAGATGGGGCGGAGGTGGTTCAATCGACTAGCAAAACAAGGCTAACCATTGGGAAGATGCGATGATTATCTCTTACTGATGTATAACACCTCCTGCAAAATGTCCTCGCGAAAACTGGTTCGGCGAAGATGGAACGAAATGAAAGAAGTTGCAGAGAATCGTCATAAACGACAAAATTGACTTCCAAAAGGTACCCGATGTGCCAATTCTTTTTCTCCACAAAAACTAATCCATATACAATAATTACGCAGTTTATTCGACGAATCTTGTCAAAGTTCAAGCCACACTGCGGCTCAACATATAAAAGCTAAAATGAGGACGAATATTAATCGGTTTTTCGGGTACAGTGTTTTTTAATTGGAATTCAATGGGTAAGAGTAAAACTTTGGCCTTGTGACATACATCAGTTATAATATTTGACAAATATAGGGTTTCAGTGATGCAAATTTAACAGACTCCGAGAAAAAAGGAAATTGCGAGGTAGAAAGAGATTGCGCTCTTATAATAGGGAAAGATGTCATTTTATTCATTTTTATTATTTTAATAAAATATTTCTGAGGGATACATTACGAATTATATTCGAATAAAGAGTAAATGCTTTGATAATAAAACTTCCAAATATTTTCCTAAATATTATCGATTATGGAGACGGCGTCTCATACGATTTGGAAGAAAACATTAATGCAATAATTGACAGACGACATGTTATTCATAATAGATATTTAACCTTAGTTATGTTGAGTTATACGATATACTTAATAACTCTATCCAATGAATATTTAACGTCAAAGATTAAGATCGGTTTCCTTTAAAAAATAGACATCCTAAGAAACATATATTCAGTAGAAAACAAAATTATCATTTTCCCAACAATATCTTATATACGAATAAAACCCATTCTCCTGTTAAACTCGACAGAATAGAAAGCCTTCAATTAAATGCTTCCTTCGAAAGTACAAATTTTCCTCGATGGGGTAACTCAGGAGTAGTGGCGTTTGGATACAAGTGTCTTTCCACTCACTCGAACAAGAAAACTCACTTTGATATGAGATAAAGGAAAACAAACCCATTTGATTTTCGAAGTGAGAACACCCATACGATTGAGATAACGCACTTTGAACAGGTGAGAACAAGAGTTAAATATGACGCAATTAATTTATTAAGAAGTAAATTTGCATTCAAAATAAAGCAATAATTGTGGGATAATTTAAAACTAAGAGCTTTTCTCCCCGTAATTTGCTACTAACAATTCCAAATAAAGGAAAAAACATAACATTATTCTGATAAGATTTGTGAGTAAATAATATTAACACCATTATTTACCCGAAGAGATCGCAACGACCAATAAGAACTATATTATAATAATAAATGTGAATGCTTTGTAACGTACAGTTAACTAAATAAAAATCATACAACAATTAAATATACCAAAATTAAAAAATTCACATTAGTTGAACAGGAAGCGCAAACTATCTTAATTAACGCAATTGGATAACTTTTAAAACAAAATTTAAAAAAAAATAGACACACGGATGAAGTAACTTTCACACCTAAAAAAACTTTTTACAAAGCCAACGAATGCCACGTAATCATAAAAAAAACTAGGAAGAGCCGTAATACAAGTTGAGTGACATATTTCCGATAATCCGATAAATCTCGTTTCATCTAAAGATGAATTGAACGTGCCAAAATTAAAATTATATTCGGGAGAGGAAAATCCATTATAATAACGCGCTTTATAAATTCGCACCCGATTTTCATTGTTCGCCGATTAATATGGGAAAGAATAAGAGCGAAGTTGGTGACGAGGGGAGAAAAGGTGGTGATGGCGGATAGAATGGGACGAATCACAGAGGCAGAGTGAAAAGGATAGGCGGGCGGAGAGAGGGAGGGAGAGGGGGAGGGAGAGAGAGAGAGAGAGAGAGAGAGAGAGAGAGAGAGAGAGAGAGAGAGAGAGAGAGAGAGAGAGAATGGGAGAGGATGCGGAGGATGAGGGCGATCGAACTGATGAACGGGGAAATAAAAAAAAAACAGAAGAGATACGCATCACAAACTCGCCACTTATATAACTTTCGAAAACGTCCTAAACAACTGGATGTTCCTTATTTCGTGCGAAAACATGGATTTCTCGACAAATCATTTTACCAATTATAATTGACCCTCATGAAGAAGAAGAAGAAATCGAGGAGATGTATCAACAAATTAACGAGATTTACGAAGAAGACGGAAGAGGATAGGTAAACTGCATAATAATGGGAGATTGGAAAGGCATAGTTGGAGAAGGACTAGAAGAAAATGTTGTCGGTCAATACGGACTTGGGAAAAGAAACCGAGGAGGAGAAAACTGGTAGAATTCTGCGTTAAAAACGACCTAGTAGTGACTAATACATGGTTCAAAAGCCATAAACGAAGGCTGTACAGATGAAAAGGCCCAGGAAATAGAATGAGGAGCCAAATAGATTACATCCTAGTAAAACAAAGATTCAGGAACAGCATAAAATATGCTAAGACATTACCAGGAGCAGACATTGATTCAGATCACATCCTTCTAATAGTCTATGTAACTACAAAGCTTAAACAATCACGGAAAACGAGAAGAGAAAGACAGACTTGGGACCTAGAAAAACTGAAAGAAAAAAAAGATGCATTCAGCACGAAGTTGGGAGATCGCCTTAGAAATTTGAAAAATAAACCGAAGACTGTGGATACAGAATGGGAGGAAGTGAAAGCCAGCATCAAAGATACCTTGAATAAAGAGATTGGGAAACAAGAGAAGAAAATCAGAAAACCATGGCTCACTAAGGAAATGCTGGAGAAAATGGATGAGAGAAGAAAATGGAAAAACGTTAACAGTGAAGAAGGTAGAGCCAATTATAGAAGCATAAATTGATTTGAGAAGGGTAACAGATAAAGCTAGGGAAATTTGGATAAAAGAAAAATGTGAGGAAATACAACAGATGGAGAAGTTAGGACGGTACGATATGATGTACGCTAGGGCAATGGAGTTAGAAGATAAGAAGCCTAATGGGATTCGTGATAAAGGAATTATGAATACAGATGGAAAAATAGTAGCAGAACCAAAGGATGTAGCACAGGTATGGGAAGAATACATTAAGGAACTATACAACAAGCAGGAAGGATCGGTAAAAATAGAACTGGAAGAAGAGGATAACATTGAAGACGACAACTTGGGACCAAGTATTATGAAAAGCGAAGTAGAAAAGGCGATACTGGAACCGAAGAAAGGAAAATCTACAGGCATCGATGGAATACCGGCAGATGTACTTAAAAGTCATGGGATCGGAAGGATAGGGGGAAAAACGAGGAAGTACTACGAAGAACTGGACAGAAGCGAACGATGATACAGACTATCAAAAAGAGGAAGGCGAACTGGAGAAGATAGTGCATGATTAAAGAAGTGCTAGAAGGAATACTGGATTTGAAAAAGAGAAAGAGGTAGGAATAGGTTTCAACTGATAGACGACTTGAAGGGGAAAGAGAGCTATGAAGACATGAAAAAGACTGCGGAAAATAGGAGTATATGGAGAACCAAGTTTAACAATGAACGATCACGGACCTGTCTAAGGACAGACTACCTATGATGATGAATTGACGTAGAAAAAATAACGACGAAGGACTTGGATAGATCTTAACATAAAAGAGGCGTGTAATTTGACCGGATAAAACAGCGATGGATGCAATTCGATGAGAAAAATTCGAAAGGTAAAAATTTCTATTATTACTGAAATATCCTAATTTATTAAAACGTCTCAGAGAAGAAAGAGAAGGATTCTTAGAAAACGTCAACGTTCATAACTAATATTCCATTCGAGTCCGTATGAGTTGCGTTATTGGACCGCGGAAAGCGAAAAATATTTTATCACATTCCTGGAATTATCTTTATGCGCTTTTCCTCTAACGCACCGGCGTCGAACGATTAAAATATAAAAAAATCCGATGATAAAAATGAAAGAAAAATTTTCCCTACCGTTCTATGAAAGCGTTTTATTTCTCGGTGCGGGATCCGTTACGGAATTAATGTAGAACTCGGTATTGATGGCGATAATCGTACCCACAAACACTGAGTCACGTATCCGCAAACTAAAAAAAATCAAAGAGAATAAAATATTCCGGTAAGGCTATCACGAAGTGTTAACCGCAAGGATAGATACGGAAAATAGTTAGTTTCATTGCATCGCCATTTCAATTATGTCACGTATTTTCCAATAGGTTAATATTTCAGTTTGTATAATTTTTTATTTATTTAGTAGATCGTTCAAAAGTATCACGTACTTATTAGAGAAAAACAGAAAAATAAAAATGATGAAAATAGAGTGGAAACGAATTTTACATACCACAAAATTCCAAAAATTGTCTACAGGTCTTATTCAGGGCAACTAAAAATCTTTATTTACGTGAATAAACGCCGAAAGGGCACAAGTAAAAGGGCGCACGTCAAAAGGAGGAACGTAAGAAATGACGACAGCAGCGCCTTCAAAATAAATTCATTTGTTAATATACAAGCAAATATTAAAATGGTGTCAGGTCTGGTAGTAACTGTTACGGAAAATTAAACCTATAGAATTCATAGCGCTATTAAATTGAAGTAATTAAGTTAAAAGCTCTGCCTCTCAGATAATCCAATCTGTATCCCTTGTTTAGATTACGCAGCTTCTCTACTTGGATTTTTAAGATTCACGATATTGAAAAGATAGAAAATTTGCCAAACCGCTTCTATAAAAACCCGTCTAAGGAATAGAAAATGAACACTACACTGAGCAAGCGGAAAACCTTAAAAACGTAACCAATATTTACCATTATTATCGAAGTTTTTCATATGTTAGCATGATTATTTGAATTCCCCTGCAAAATGCTCCTCTGGTAATCTGCAGGGTGTCATATTAATGGGGGAGTGGTCCGGAAAGTAGATACGGGTTGTTAATCTTAACGGAATGTTCTGAAAAATCTGCTACAGATTTACACGAGAAAGCTCGACCAGAGTGAAGAAAATCGCATATGTTTTGCTAGTACTGCAATTGTTGAATACTTCTGGGTGATCTCTCTTCGAGGAGAATTTAACTATGGACCCCGAAATGATCCAGCGTGGAGCGGCTCAGTTTATTATGTGGATTTATAGTCATGACACTAGTGTGATATAGTTATTGAGTGAATCGAATTGAGAGAATTTTAAGAGAGTCGCGTACTAACGAAAAATCTTCGGAAAATGTCATAGCCCTGAATTCTTTGAGGATGTGTGCGCCATAGTTGTATCTTCTAGTGCTGAGTATAGGGATATACCCAGGCGCACAAGGAAATACTTTTAAATAATTCGCTAATCGACAGAACCGGAAATTTATCGAATGCGATAAGACAGGCTAACAGAGATTTAATGTGATGAAGATATAAATTTAACGGGGTATACGTATGTTTGTGGAATCCTTCCTTGGTATACACAAGGATAAACACTTTGTAAGTTCCAAAAGAATTTCGGAACTTATAAAGTGTTTTTTCCACTGCTGTAGTCGTGAAAAACGCGGAGGGTATAATCTATATAAATCAAATTGTAACCTCTGTCTGTACATTTGTTTTTTTGTCGGGGTTTTACTTTTTTTGTGTTTTGCATCACAAGAAGACGTTTGAACCGGTTTGCAGAGTTGTTGTCTGTCTGTCTGCTTGTTTGTTACCGCATCACGCAAAAACGGCTGGTCGAATTTTTATGAAACTTGCAGGGTATCTTTAGACTGGTCCAGCTTAAAATATAGGCTATGTGGTGTATCTCAAAAAAAATTTAAGTGGGGGTTTGGGGGAGGATCGATTTGGTTTTTCGACGATAAATCTCGAGTAAATTAACTTAGGAAGTTCAAATTTGACATTTGTCACTTTCAATACAGGTATACATTATATATTTATGAAAGTTTGTTTGTTTGTGCATCTATATATTTCCACACCGTTAAAGCTAGAATAATCAAACATTCAACAAATACTTTCTTCACAAATAGGAAGATCGAGGGCTACTTTTTAATCCCAAACGTTTTATATTAATTGTACAAAAAGCAAAATAACTTTGTATGCTAATGCATTGCCATCTAGAGATGGGTCAGAAAGAACGGAACAGTTCTTTTCGAAATGTTCTGATGCCTAAACTCTTCAATAAAATAACTGTTCTCATAAACTTCCTCTTCTCAAAGAACAGGTAACTCTACATCTTATACAAAGTGAGAAAGGTGGGAAACGACTGCTTCCTTATCCGTAATTGGACGGCGGGTACTGATTAAACTACACGTATTTTCCCAAGTCCTACTATTGATTTGAATCAAATTTGGTACGATTGTGGAGGGCTCCCACAAATAATTCATACGTGGTTTTTGTCTCTCTGTCCGTTTTATTCAAAACGGCGGTCGAGTGAATTCTTAAATACCATGTATCATCTAGAATTCCTATCAGATTTGAACCAAATTTCCCCGGGCAACGCCGGGTATTTCTGCTAGTGTATACTAAAGTGAAACTTTGAGGGAGGGTTCTTAACCAGTTTTATAGAGAAATTACACGACTGTAATGTTACTATGTCAGGAGTAAACGTATGAACTATTTTTTTCAATCGACCAGTATAATTTTTCATAAGGCGTGGGTATACGCCATTTGTTCGAAAAAGTAGAGGGTATACCCTATTCAATCGGAAAAAAGCAGAGGGTATACGGCGTATACCCCCGCTACAGAACTGGTTATTCCTTGTGAATATTACGAAGATAGAGTGCGCTGGTACCACCTGCCATGCGTTTTAGATATCTTGCAGGGCAATCACGTAAGTGATAGCGTTTGCTTTTGTTGTATCTTTCTCAAGACGATTACATAGGGATAATTTTAAAACGATTCGTAACGAGTTCGAGACAATTTATTTTCCATCCTTTTTAACGTTCGCACTTTTCCTCTCGCCATTTCGGAGATATACCGTATATGCCCGAATATAATGCGAGGTTTTTTCCCAAAATTGTCCCTCAGAAAAGAGAGGGTCGCCTTATATTCGAGTCTTTACAAAGTCTCGCAAACTCTTTTTTGGATTTTCTCATTAGGAAAATGGAGGGTCGCCTTATATTCGGGGTCGCCTTATACTCGGGCATATACGGTATAACCCTAGACATAAAAATTTTCATTGTGACTATCGTTCCTATTCACCGCATTTCATAAGAAAAGCGCTTCCCGTCGGAAACACTACCTATTAACCAAGTTTCTGTCAGATAGATCACATCACATCCATTAATCGTGCGAACGCCATTGCAAAACATAACTCTTAGTAATTAAACACGTCACGTTCAGACTCCAGCCATCGAATCGGAAGAAAAAAAGGACATAAATAATGTAAACGTGAAAAGGACTGGAATTCTCCGAAACTCGAGATGGTGAAGGGAATTATACGCTCGAAACGGAGAAATTCAATTGTCGACCTTCCGTGCGAGGCATCAAACGAGACGGGGTAAATTTTTCGTTTATTTTATACCCAAACCTTCAGAGACAACTTAATAAAAGCTGGTGGGTTGACGATTTAACGAAGTCACACTGTGGAACGGCGACAAAAATCAGCAAACAAAAAATCGACTTCGACTTTTGGTATCCGTTATATCTCGAACGACGGTCAAAATCTACGAGCACATCCGTCTAAAACTTGGCGTTATGCGAAAAGAAAAAAAGAGATATAGGTCGAGGAACGCTTTCTGCCATGACTTTACGTGAAGGATGAACTACTCGGAAAATTCGGAGTAAACAATTCCGATCAACTATATCGCGAATATTGGTAATGGAGTTTACTGTTTAGAATAGACAAAAAAATCCTAAGATATTTAATGGGATGTGAAAATAAATGTTAATCTTTATTTAATTATAGTTTCTTTGAGGCGTATGTGTCTGTGTTTTAAGCAAAAGTAAAAGTTGAGTTAAAACGAACACGATGGTGTAAATGTTTGTTCTAATTACAATTTCACAGTGCTTACAAGTACGTGCCTAAAAGACGAATAAAACAATTAAATTAAAAATATATTACGATATATTTAGTCATGATAACACGTACAAATTAATACATTTTTCAATGGTGCCTTTTTGTAATTATGAATAAAAAAATATTACGAATAAAAGTAGAAGCCGAATAGGTACAAAGCTCACTTTTAGAACTTAATTTAGCATACGGAGGCGGCCATTTAATATTACACAAATAACGAAGCATAATTAACTGCACTCTTTACGAGCTAATCCGATTACTACTTCGAAACGCGCGCTGACGTCAAAAGAGAATTTAAGGGATTTTTTTACGTCAAATAAGATCACAAAGCGACGAGTGAATCAGGAAAATAGTTTTTAGTCCCGAGAGTTTTAATAAGGAGAGGTGGAAGAATGAAGAGTTGGATTGTGTTGGGGAATGAGAGTGGAAGGATTCCGCTGAAAGAGTTGAAAGGATCCTCAGATGCGGAAGAATAAGAGGGAGAGACGGAGGGCGCGCATTCAACGTCGCTATAGTTACTTACGGCGCAGGAAATGAAAACGTAAATTATAAAAACGACAAAAGTTAACGCGTATAATACGCACTTAAATATAAAGGGTCTGTCTGCGGGAGAAGTTCAACGAGTAGTACTGATGAAATTTCTTTCCCGCAAGGATGCAGACGAAGTGACGACACGTGCCTATGGCAGGTACTTTTCACGGGGTTGTTATTTTCCGTTGCTCCTCTCTTTTATTAGAAATGAAGTCTTCGAAAATAGCGTAAAACGGTAATCACGTGATATTTATGGATCGGCAATTTGCATTTTCTCTTAGATCAAAATGTTTTAAAGCTGAAAAAATAATGCGGCGCTTACTATCCAAGAATTCCCCTTTGGATTCCCTTTGTTTTCTGAAGGACCATTATGCCGCGTATATACTTATCATGAAAAATATTGGAATTTCAGCTATGTTTCAAGGATTTACGCTGATTTCTCGAAATATTACCATCTTATTAACCTTTCGGATGAATGACAGAATTAAATCAATGGAATCCGAGCCCAAATCCATAAATCAGCTGTCTTTCGGCGAGCAAAAATTCGCAAAATAAGCATAGTGAAGATGCGTGCTGAAAGTATGACAGCCGCATGAAATGAATACGAATAAACCCGTTCAGAAGTCATGCAAAAATAATATAAATTCAACTGTAAATGGATGAGAAGAAATGTTTCACATCGAATTTTAAACGAATCCTAATAAGGCTTATATTCTGATCGAACTCCGACATTTTTCTCGCAAAAAGATAGCAAAATAAGAAACCATCAACAAAAATATGGAGAAAAATCAATACGGGCAAAGCCCAGAAACTTCGCGAAATAAATTGAAAAGGCGAAAAAAAACTACAGCGTGTCATCATTGACGGAGTAGGTAAACGTAAAATACACAAAATAATTTGAGAATACAAATTTCTTAACATGGCGTAAATTATAAGGAAAGTTTTGCTCAGGAGCGGTTTTACGTAATAAAAGTCTTCGAAAAGCGTCGACCAAAATATGGCGAAAAGTGAGAGTGAGACCGGTTTTCCCGAGGGCTAAAAACTCAAACACCACAAATCATACGGTCACGAATACACCAATTCCTTAAGCGGACGCCATCAAGCATGGGCCAACCAATAAGATGCTCCCAAGAAGAAATAAGACCAAGGACGAGCCCGGCGGCGGCCTCAGCGCAATGGTGTACGTAGAAAGGTCGCTAGCATAGACCCAGAGAAAATTTCCTCATTAATAAATTAACGAATAAAAATCCCCACACCCGGGATACGTGAAGAGAAACGAGGGGAAGAAAAGGGTCGATAATCTGAGACCGCCAACAAAAAAACTATATATACATACATACATACATACATATATATATATATATATATATATATATATATATATATATATATATATATATTCGTTGAGCTAATGCCACATAATCCCTTTACGATTCCAAATCCTTTTCCCACGGCGGCGGCGAAATCGCCAGTCAAACGATATGTCATCTGCCGTACCCCTCATTAATTTTTTTCGCGCGGATTTTTCTTCCCTTCCTCGTCGGTTGCGTAAGAGAACGCAAAGTGTTCATAGATCAGCCAGGAAGGCAGGGGATCGCACGAGCGCGGAGAGGTAAAAACCGGGGGGAGGGGGGGGGGCGGCACGGGAGAGGGTTGGGGGGGGCAAAAGAGGGAGGGGGATCACCGTAGACATAGAGGGGCACGTATGGGGGAGGGGGAGGAAGAATTTAGGAGTCGACCGAATGCGAGAGAAATTGGCTGCTTTTCGGCCCTTAACCTTGTCCCCAAAATAAAGCGAGAGCTCTTCATTGATCGAAGTTGGTTCGCGGGGGCGGTACTGCACCGGCTCTCACCCCGCCCTACCGCCTCGCCCTCCGCCCCCCCCCCCCTCACTTCCCTACACCCCACCCCGCTTTTCCTCGACCCCTTCCCAGCCGGTTGGAGGGCCGAGAGACAGAGCCTCAGGATCGATATCGGAGGGGGTTGAAGCGGGGAAAGGCGGCGGGAATGAGCGGAGCGCTTGGCGGAGAGGTCTGGGGGCGAGGCGGGAGAAGGTTGGAAGGAAATCGATGGCGGCGGCTCTCCCGCCCCGCCCGACCCGCCCAACATACACGTCCCTCCGCCGACTCCCTCTCCCTTTCCCGTTCTCGTCCTTCCTCTTCCCCCCTCCCCCCCCACACACGCAACGAATCCCCCTCTCTTAAGACCGCCCTCCTCCTCTCTCTTCGCCCCTCCGCACTCCAAGGCTCCAGGAAAACAAATCGGTTTCATGGAGCTTGCCTGCGAATCCCCCTCGCCTTAACCGCGGAAAATGGGAAGAAATAGCGCGAAGAAGCAGAGGAAGGAGAAAATAAAGATGGGTGGAGAGAATTAAAGGGGAAATGAATGAAGAGGGATGGATGAAAGTGATCTGGGGGAAGGAGACAATCGGAGGGAGGACGAGAGGGGATGGATGGAGTTTTAATACCGCGTACATATCGTTCCAATACGGTGGGGAAAGGGGAACACGATCTCTCGCGTGTCGTGCGATAGCATTGCATTGTGAGGTCCCGGGATCGGAACGGAATACTACGGGGGAGTACCTTATTCGCATCGATCCGCGAACTTTCGGAGGGGAGGACGGAAGGGAGAGGTGAGCGCGGGGGAAATACGCTGCTAACATAGTAAATACCGCCGGGTCTAGCTTTAAAAAAAAAAGAAAGACATTACGTTGAAACCGCTGTTTCCGTTTGACGAAATCACGCGCAATTTCCAATTAAGTATTTCTCACGAGTTAACCTCGTAGCTGCATAGAGGCATCCGTCAATTTGGCTGGGAATTCAAAACCTGTATAACGTCGCATATGAACGAGCGAAATATCCATAAAGAGGTCGATAATAAGCGAACTACTCTGAAATTTTCCCTACGTCGAGTTTGGGATATAAAATGGACGGGAAGAATTTTCGAGGGAAATTATTCCGATTTTGGAAATTAATGAGACAGAGAGAGAGAGAGAGTTCAAGGCAGTTAAATAAAAATATACAAATTGCGGGTTTTCGTTAAATCGCAGAAGCTTTTATGTATGTATTTCGTTACGTATTTCAATTTTTTTTATTTCTGTAACGAAAAACCAATTTTATTCGTTCCGTCTAGTTTGTTATGGAAAAAAATCGAACAAATACATCTCAAGAAGTTTATTTGAATTTCTAAAAACACCCGGAATATACCATCCAATAAGAATAAAATCAGAAAAAATTTCACAAAAAATGTCAAATGCAATGGAAATGTTGCTTAAAATTACCGAAGAATTCGCGTAATAATCCTCAGAACCCGATAAAAGAAGAAACAACTAGAGAACGAGAAAGAACGGTGGTTATCAAAATGCGGGTGGCGACCCCAAGGTGGTCGCGAAGACGGAACAGTGTATATGTAAAAGTTTCAATGTTGTCATTTTTTCGATAATTTTAACTGAGTAATTTTATTTCATTTTTAATTTTTTTTAACTGATTTTTTTATAAATATTCCAGTGACATTTTATATTTATCGGTAGATGCGTAAAGTTTGAGAACCGCTGAGATAGACGACACGAGATTCTGTAGCGCTGACCTTAAACTCTCGCTTATGATCCACCAACGCAACCAGCCAATCGTGCAAGCCGTCATCGCAAACTCCGCAAATATGACACCCTTTACTCTCACGATTGAGCCATACTGTGGATCTAAACCTGTAGCCACGGTAAACTATCTTAAGGGATATCAGGAGACTATGACGCCAATCAACCGAAAAATATACTTTCCTAACACGAATAGCGATACTCGGTAGATTCCCTGATAAATTTGTCGTGTAAATCGACATTGACATTCTCCGTCGATAAATTTTTCTTTCGAATTTAAAGAAAATTGCTATTTTTACACGAAAAAATATGGCTCACAGAATGTTTAACTAGACGTCAAATGATAAAGCTATCGATGTTGCATATATAAATATAAGATCCGGGAACGATGTTTATACGCTGTTAGGAAGCGTCAAATTTCAATCTCCAATTCGTCAGTCAACATAAGAGATCAAAAGCAACACTACCGACGCAAACTAGTACTTCGATATCAGAGATGACTTTATCAGAGAAGTTACGAAATGTCATCGCGCTAATGAGGTTCAGTTAGAGCTAGGTGCAATTAAAAGTCAATTTTCATACTTAATTTAAATCTACTGCTGTAATTCTCAGTATCGAAGAACAAAGAATCAAACGTAAACACGTGATTACATGAACACGTACCAACCTTTAGGTACAAAATTCATTCCACTACAATCGCAATACGTCACTTAAACAGGTTAGAAAAAACAACCAAATAAAACTCATGTCTACCTTGTTCTTTGGCAGATAACCCATCCAACTGCCAGATAGGACACGAAAAAAATCGCGTACGAAATGGATGCCTTTTGGGGTCTTCCATGCATGTGACATCTCCGCTCATCCTAGCTTTGAACCCTGGCGTATACGAGTGTAAAGCTAGCGAACGCATAAACACGGCAAAAAGGGGAGGAGGAAGAGGGAGGGCCCCCAACAATCCCACCTGTCGTCGTGAACTAACCTCACCATAATAAAAGCACAGATCCTAAGGCCCAACCCCCCGGACACCTTGCTGTAAGGGCTTCTTCCCCTCCCTCCGAGCACTTCCCCCTTTTTTCCTGATGTCCCTGTCCCCTCCCCCCCTCTCCCTTACGGGGCCCCTCCCCCACACTTACCGACACCCACACCCTCGACCTCTTCTCCCACCCTCCCGACCACCTGCCCATCCCTCCTCATCCTTCACCCCCTGCCGCCACCTCTCTCACCCCGCCTCTCCATCTTCCCGCTCTCCTTTCTACCTCTCTCTCTCGCTCTTTTCTCTCTCTCCGTGTTCCACTCGAATTCCGACGATACACTTAACTCTCACGCCCCCGCACACTCCTCGAGTTCACCTCTAGCATTCTCCCCATTCCACCTTTCCACTCGGCTTGCTCTGAAATCATGTGGGTGGCAAAAAGAGAAACACTCGAGAGGAAAATAATACGTATGGGTTTACGCGGTGGATCAATTTCTAAGAGAATTTTGCGTTATCTATTTACAGAGGTTGTTTCCCAAATTGTGCGCCGCGGCACGCTGGGGTGCCGTAGACGATTGTTATGGGTGCAGCGAGCAAAATTTCGTTAGTTAAATAAATCGAGTTTTAGAAGTGTTGACAAATCGTTTGAGCAATAATTTTGAATATGATCAAGGGAGTAAAAACTAAGAAAAGACGTAAAACAGGACTGAAAAAGCGGACCATAATTTTCATGCAAGAAGCAGGGCCGGCCTTAGGTCAATTGTACCTATTGGACCCAATTGTACCTATAGGATCCAATCGGGCCCCGCGGCTACGGGGGCCCCACAGTGGTGTAGGGGCTCCAAAATATCTATTGGTGATGATTCTTTTTAGATTTATCTATAGTCCCATCCATACCCAAGTGGTCTCATGAGAGGCCATCTGATGCTCTCAAGATGCAGGAAAATACGCCTTTTAGATGTAGGGGCCCCGCCAAAAGTTTTCTAATTGGGCCCCGCAATTTCTAGGGCCGGTCCTGGCAAGGAGGCATAGACGCTAGGCTGCGAGGAAAATATTTCTCAAAAAAGTTTCAATACCATCACGAGAAAGTTTCGAGAAACCATAAGAGGTACGTAACCGAAACAGAACGATTGTTCAAATTTTTTAATAGATTTTTAAAATCTCAAACTAAGAAAAGGGAATAAGCCAGTCGAAGACAAACTGGGGGATTGCTTGTTGACAATCGGAATGTCACAAGCAAAGAAAGCTCTAAATTAAACAGAGGCACCCGCCGGATGTTTTCACCGGGGAATCCAAATCCTCAAACATTTTCCCATTCGAAGAAACCACTCATGACATAAAGGGGCAAGTGGTCAATAAATATAGAAATCCGTGGAGTAAATAATGAAAAAAATTCCAAGTGGTTGATAGCATGAATTTAATTTACTCCGTGAATAAAAACACCTTTTATATTATTCTGTTTTTGGCTTAGACGAGGAAGAAAAAGAGATAATATCCACTCCATGAATCTCTAGTTTTTTTATGCACAGAAGTAACTCTTACATTAAATTCCATTAACGGAAGTTACTAGTTTTCCGTGGATACGATGATATTGAATAATATTCCAATTATTTCCGAGAATCGCTGATAAACAGATAATAGATTAAATACTTACGACCAGTTTTTAAAGTTTTATTTTCACTTTTGTGTGGGAAGGGGAGAAGAGAGGAGAATAAGGGGTTCTACCGGGTAATAAAACATTTTTTTCTAAAACCCAAAACTCTTTAAAACCGCTGAACTTGATCCTCGCTGTCCAATAGGATTTCGATGCTGAAAGAAATACCAGAAATTAGGTCAAAACATTCGCTACACGAGACGAAATGTAAGCACCACTAATGGATATGAATTGGAATGTTTTAGGGATAAATTCTACGGATAGTTTACATTGCACTCAACGCTATCAAGTACATAATGCACCTTCCGCGCACACGAAAAACTTAAATTTGTTCACGCAGTCGAGCATGTATTACTCCAATCTACGAGGATGGCAGAAACGTATTAGTTTTAAATAAATGAGATTTAGCGGCTTCACTGCATCCGACTAACAATGTAAATCTATCTCCATCTATTTCTATACATTTGAATGATATATTTTCCGCATTTAACTCGAAATCATAAGACAACAAACAAGAAAAACGTATCGAGTGGTGAACGTATTAGACGAGAAAGAGAGTACAGCGAACTCTTGACTGTAGATGGAATGCATCATATAAAAAATTTCATCGCGAGACAGTTAAAAACCACGGAAAGCGGTGATTTTTAAAATCTACCTCGTTGCCACACAAAAAGCAAGCTTTAAAACACGCGAAACAAAGAAGAATAAAAATCAAACGACAAAGAGTTTCACGGTCCCCTGCAGAAAACGAACAAAGAGAGCCAGAAATACGAACGGAGAGCCTAAAAATGTCATTTTATTTTTGTGAATTACGCAACCAGAAGAATGCACAATGACAAAATGCCAAGAAATGAGGATGACACTGTGGGCATTGTGAACAAAGAGAGGAAATACGTGCGCATTCATTAATCCACAATTTTCATTATGACCCAACATTAACCCGAATGAATCAGGGTGTTTAACAAGACAGTATAAAGAAACAACCCATTAATTATGTATGATTATGAGTTTATAACAAAAACTTTTGAGTTTATAGGTCACTACGTTTCTCAAATAAGCGTAAAATGTTACTGATCTACTGTTTTAATATCCCTTTTGATTTCAGTCTGATGTAAGCTGAATGTTGGGTGACAACAACATATATATTTATACACTCCATAGGCTAAGTTTCTTTCTGAAACCACATATACGTATATATAATGCCCACGTTATCTTTAACCACGATAAACAATTCGGTCAATTTTAATCCTAGTGGTGAAAACTCATGCTAAATCCCATAATCGCTACTAGAAACGTATTTATTTATTTTTATTTTATTGTTCACTAGCTTATAAACAGCACTTTATGGCCTTTTACAATGAGCGGAATAACAATAACAACGACGAAACACACACGGCCATGCCCTCGGCAGGATTCGTAGCCACGACCTCAGCAATGGTAGCTAGACACCCTCCACATATCCCACGTTATCCTTGACCAGGAGAAAAAAATTTGGTGTATTTTAATCCCTGCGGTGAAAATCCCATAATCTCTTCTAGGAAGCAAAAGATGTACAGAGCAATTCTGGAAATCGTCCGAGGATGGGAGGGAAATGAAATAACACGGGAGGACCGTAATGGCGACGTACGACGCTAGTGAGATGGCAAAAAAAAATTGAAACGATAATAAACCACATAATGTGACAGAGTTAACGATCCTTTGGCGAAATAAATTCCATCTATTGATGCTGACGGAAGGTGGAAATGCAATAAGAAAATTTTAAATTTGGCGAATCTTGCGAGAATTGATGAAAAGGTTTCGAAAGACGTTTTGAAGGGTATTCGTAATAGATATACTTTCGTTATCGAATGATTCACCCCAAAAATTAACAGAAAATTCTTCAGCGGAATGAATGCGAGAGTTATACGCGTACTTCACCGCAGCGAAAAATAATTAGCCGCGTTCCATATTTACATCGATTTAGGAGTGAAAAGATGCTTGTATTTTGTTTCTCGAAGCTATGCTCTAAAAATTAAACTTATGTTGCGCTTCGTTTCATGGGAACGTTAACCGAAACTATATACAAATTTAAGTGGGTACAACAAAATGCTTAATGTACATTTCTGAATGGGTGTTTCTGCACATTTATCACAAAACCGTCGCTCAAAAGCAAGTAAAAAAATATTACCTACTTTTGGCCATTGATTAATGTAGCAATTTTTCCATTGAAGTTGAAAAGACAAAATTGTGAACCCCTAGAAGGATGAATTTGAAAAAATTGATAACCACTGCATAAAAAACATATAGTTCGAACAAATAGACATAGTAAAATGATTAAATAACGGAACGAAAGAAAACGTTTACCTGACATGTGAGAAAGGTAATCAAGGATAAAAATTTAGGTAATCACTGAGGCCTAACATCTACATTTTCTTACTAGCAATTTGAGCAAAACGAGTTGAATATACCAATTAACCTTTTCTCGACGAAGGAAACAATGCTACCGATCAAATCACGCCGCCTAATTAGAGAGTGGAACTATGATAGACTGGTCATCAAATTGCTCTGGCAATCAATTAAAACACGTGAAAGGAATTTGTTACCCAATATGCACTAATGAATACCAAAAGGACGTCTAGGGTGAGGGATACCTGACGGCAATAAAACTAAGAAAACATTTTTTCTAGACGGATACACGTTCCGCGAAATGAAATGTGTTCCAATATCAAGCAACGAATTCCATTATAAGGTCGGTAATCAAAATGGGCGAAACAAAAACTCGGCCGAACATACAAATAAGATTTCCGCTGGTAAAAGAAAACAGCCATACAAAAGGCGAACCTACGATATCTTCCTGTTGAAATTTGCCCATATCGAACAACTACCACGCACAGGGGCGACCCGAGTAATTATAGCGCCCCGGGCGAGACAGAACTCTGGCGCCCCCCTCCGAAAATGTTTGTCGAAATAATTACTAAGTACACGTTAATTTATTCATCGCTCTGTAAAGTTTATAGATAAAGAACAATACAGAATGAACGCCATAAAGATTCCAACAAGTTCGGCGACATAAATCGGTATCCTGTATTTATTCCCTTGTAAGTAATGCTTAGAATAGCGCCCCCAAGATTTAACGCCCCGGACAGCCGCCCGGTTCGCCGGTACCTCGGGCCGGCCCTGACCACGCATTAAAATAAAAATAATAATTTAAATAATTTTTGTTCCCGACAGAGGGCGAAGGAAATCATTACCACCAAAAAGGGTCAAAGAGGAGGAAAAAAGGCGAATCGTTAAAGTAAAATTAACGCGGATGCAGTAGGAATAATGGTTCTAGAGAGGTAGAGTAGAAAAGAACGACGAAAAGTTAACACAGATAGGAATTCTTAGAGTATGGGCGAGCCATTGGACATCACCCCTCTTTTAGAAGGATTACCCGGTACGCGGAGAGAGATCTCAGAGAGAGAGAGGAAAAGGGAACAAACTCGCACAAGCACTTCTAAATTATTCAGTCGGGACTTTTAGTCATGGAGGGTAGGGAAGGACGGAATTTGCCGGAATATGAGTCGCATGAATAGCAGCCGCGTGGAACGCGATTTTCCTATACACCCGAAGACACAGATTCAACCTGAGAGGGAGCTATGCAGCAATTTGCACCGGATGGCGTAACGCGAAACAGATGCTGTACAATAGAAGCATGGAATAGCGTGTGGTGCGAAAACATTTACCCTTCAGATGCATGTGCGGTGCACTTATTCCTCAGACAATTCGAAACTCGAGAGGAGCGACGAAAGGTGTGTCCATACAAAATTCATTGAAGATGTTTTCCTACAGTTAGGCGCTGGGAAAATGATTTCGTCGACTCGCGAAAAGAAAGATTTGTATGAAATGCCAGCCCAATGACTGATCCTCGTCATCTCCCCCACTCTCCACGCATCGAATAAAAAGCCCGTGACCTTCATAAATAACAAATTAACTGCGAACGTCATCGTTCAAAAGTGAGCATAATTAGCGGGTCTTGGAATTATTAATGCAACACATAAGAGAGAAACTCTATTGATAACAGTCTATGGGGAATGTGTGACTGCATCTAAGATACTTTTCGATCGGGAGGCATAAAGGTTAATGGAAAAAATATCAATTTGTTTAAAAGGGTCACGAAATGGAACCAAAGAAATGCCCACGAGTAAAGACTACCATTCGTAGCAAAGAAAACACGTAATCCACAATTACTTCCCGAGGAAAAAATCTAAAACTCGAATGGTTCGCTTCGAACACGGAAAAGTTAGGAGCCGAGGCCCCGTAAACATTACTGAATACATTAAACGAGAAACGATTTTTTTTTCGTTTTACGCAAAATTAGAAAATCCAACCTGGGATTTTTATCTGTAGATCAGAGGCTGCCTTCTCGATTATTTAACGGAAACAAAAATTATTCGTATATAAACGCATACACGCTAAATAAAACGGAGTACGCTAACAAAATCCGACAATTTGTTCCAGACGAAACTTTTAAAAAGAAAAATTTATGGGGAAAAAACTGCGGCCCAAAAGATTATAAACAAAAAACGATTTAGTCGATCGAGGAAAAAAAAACAACCGACGCGAACACGACGGAAATGGATAAAATAAAACGCGTCGACTAATTCCCGTCAAACATCCACCTTCACCCGCTAATTACCGGAGACAACACGTGGGCGATCCGATAATGACTCGACGACCTCATAAATACCCCAATCCGCGAGAATACGCAATCAACGTAATTTCCCCCTCTCCTAGAATGAAAGCCACCAACGGATTCTCCGAACGCCGCCCGCAATTCCCCAGTGGTACTTGGAATACGCCTTCAACCGTCCGAATTGGTAGGGACCCCGTGAACATTCCCTCCTCCTCCCGCGGTCGTTCGGCGACGCCTGAATTTCCGTACGAAGGCCATTCCGTCGGGAGAGTCCGAACACCCTACCAACCTCCCACGGGGAGAATAAAACTTGAGGAAGAGGAAGACGAGGGTGTCAGCGACAACGGAAAAAAGAGAGAGAGAGACTTCCTCTGCTGCACGACACTCACCCTCCCCTTCGATCCGATCTCCGCCTCCCCACTTACTCCACCTCCGAGAAAGGAAGGAAGGAGGGATGGGGCGGGGGAGGGAAGAAAAAGAACCGAAGATCTCTCGCCGCATCGATCCCCGAACCTTCATCCGAGAAGCATCGAGAGCCACCGCACGCCACAAACACGAGGGTTCAAGGAATCCTCTCTAGATGTGCCTCCTCCACTCTCCTCCTTCTCCACCCACCCTCTCTACATAACTCTCCCTCTCCTAACCCATCCCACAACCCGCACCGACTGTGTACTTGGCAGACCCTTTCCGACGAGGTCTCGTAGTTTTTCGATCCACGAACGTGGGCGTGGAAATACTCGAGGCGTACCAAGTCTGATAAGATACTGTCGCGGCCATAATGTCGCCCGTTTCACTTAAGAGGAGAAAGGGTTCTTTCTTTCAAAACTCTTTGAACCAGGCGTTGATATTTGTACCGACGGTCTTGTTTCGGCGTGATAACGTGGTGCAGGTATCTACGCGAATTGAAGAAAAAATAAGTGGGAAAAATATGTACTATCGACGTGAATGTTCTCTGTTCAATAACTCGAGCATTATGGTCGCAGTATTAAAAAGTTATTCAGGACATAAATAACAGCCAAACTGGACAAAGAGCAATATCTCTGACCGACTACCCTTACGTCATTTTCCGAAAACTAATTGGAATAATATTTCGTGCGCGCGAAAATTTATTATATTTACCTGACAATCTGAGAATGATGTATATTATTTTTTCGGTTGCTATTTATACCCTTCGGGACAGCAGTTTCTCATATTTAAACAAATCTGGGTTCTAAGTTTTACAGAGAGCTATATGAGAACTTTTCTCTGCCACTCAGTGGAAATATTCGCGAGAGGTTCGGTAAGACGTGGCGTTAAAACATCCGACGCTAAGTATTATCTCCCCATGTTTACACTTAGATAAAATCCTTAAAACCGCCAGAATAGCGAGCGAAATGGGCTTAAAAAAATAAAATAACGAAAACCAGGAAAAAGGGACTTAGTAATGGATATAAGTTATTTCTCTCTAAGCAAGGAGTCCCTTTTATACTACAACCTTTATCTTATGAATTAAATAATTATTACCTGAGCGTTTCGCTGGATTGCACGGATAAAAAGTTACACTCACTAGATACTAAATTACAAACGTCTTATATTCATACATACTTTACCTCGATCTTAATGGGAAAAGCTGTTATAAACCCAGAATGGTTCCCTTGATGAATTACGTGGGGTAGGGAACATATGGACATATAAGATACATGAAAACCCAAAGATAATGGCAGTTCAATATAGCATATTCGGTTTCAAAACACAGACTCGATCAAGAAACAGATTTCAGGAAAGAAATATACTTACAGTTTCAAAATAGTAGTTTCAGGAATCGGGAAAGCGACGTAGGGCATTTTCTGCATCTGAGAATATAAGAAAAACAACGGAAGATTTAATAGCAGAGGCTAAAAATATTGAAAATATATGGTTGAAAAGGGGTCTTTAAAAAGGCAACAGTAGTCGTGCCTCCGACAATATTGTCTGCGGTTAAATTAATGGCGATACAGCTATGAAGATAAATAGTCTGCTCAAGACCGTACTTCCATAATAAATTCCACTAAAGATTTTATTTCATTTCCGTCTATTTTGGGTAAAAATACTCCACAATCATAAAAATTCCCTCGCGGGACGAATAATATTTTTAAATCAACGGAATTCGGGAAATAATCCCCTCGCGTTCGAGGTGCGTGCACAGCGTACCTTAATACCCTTCTATACCAAGTTTTTCCCCCCCGTAATACTCGTGTTCACCTCACACACCAATAAATAACCGTTACAAGAGAGAAAACAAATTTATGCATTCTCCGGAAATTACCGTATCGCCCGAGGCGGTGTCAAAACTCCGAGATAATTACTCACAAATACCAACTAGGCGAGATGCGCGGGAGACAAATAACAAAAATCAAACAATGACGGGAAAGGCGGTAAAGGGATTAACGTGTATTAGGGATGCCGGCTGTGGGTATCACGAGCGATACGGCTCCTCTTCCTGATTCTGCGGAAGCGATCGAAAGTCCTACCATGTGTTCCACGTGTGGTTCCCCTAAACGTGAGGGTAAAGCTCACCTGAATAAGAGAGAGGACCTTGAGGGCTGGCGTCTCCCTATCTCGCTCACACCTATAACTCCTCCGACCTGCAACAAAGTACAGACTTGGCTCCTCCCGCCAATACTCTGCAGAGACGGAGGAAATGCTACTCACAATGGCGACTCCGTATGCATTATTCTACATAAAACGCCCGGATCGTATCAGTCTGGCAGGAAAAGAAGGATCTATAAAATCGGGGAAATTTTAATAATTTCCGTTGTATGCGCTAAGTGTTTGCCATCTGCCATGTTCGTTAAACATGAAGTCCCCATAGGTAGTTGTGTGCTGAACGTCTCGCGTGTTACGAGGTCGATGACGTCCCTCATTGCACGTTTCTATGGTCTATATTTAAAACGAAATGGCCAAAATTCGGGCCATAAAACCGAACGAATCGAAATAACTTCTTGCGTCGACTTCGAAACGATTACTCTTTCGATGCAAGGAACGGCATTCTGGAATTTCGAAGTAATTATGTAATTCGTATGGCGGGAAGAATTACGACTATGACGACACTTTCTAAGGAAAAATCTGGCATATGATTCAACTATCTTAAAAGACAAATAACGTATTTAATAAGATAGGGGAATTTCTTACCCGCAGATTGAAAACAAAAGACGGTATACAGTGTTGGAGACGAAATCGTCACATCAAATATCACAAGCAACGACGACATCAAAGAAATAAAATGTAATTTATGTTAAAACTAGCAGAATTGCCCCTTGAATTTCAACGGATTTAGTGAATCTACTACAACACAACATACAAACTCTTTAAAATATACAGTAGGTAGATACTTTTTCATTTACTATTAGATTTTCTTAACAATTAATCATATTTGCTTGTAACAATCCATTTCCAAACGTACTGTATTCAAATAAAACGATAATTTTATTTCCTATCATATCACTTTCGCCAAATCCAGCTTCATTTCTTGTGTAATTATGCCTCGCTGAAATATTTACTTTAATGTCTTGTAAGAAACCAGAGAAAAGGCAACATACAGTTGTCCATGATTGAACACTGACTCCGGTAAATGTACACCAGATACGTGAGCCTATTTACGTTAATAAACATTAAAATGTAGAATATAATGATTTTACTTACAAAAAAGGTAACATTCCAGTATTCAATAGACGAAAGAAGGTTCAATTGCTTTCGTCAATCGTTATAAACGCTTACCACACGCAGTTTCCTGAATAATAATCAGTATCTATTTACGCTGCTACGTATAAAGATTGACATCGATCGTTTCGTTGCTTAAATAAAAGTGCGAAGCGAATAACGCTAAACTTTCGTCTATTTGTAATCTTCATCGAAACTAACTGAATCGGAGGTAACAATGACGGCCGCCTTGGCAACGCTCGGGAGTGGTACGAAAAATCCACAAAATTTCGAAACAAATAGCGTATTTCTGAAAACTTCGACCGTGTAACATATAAACATCGCAGGAATAAGATAGTATAGAGTTTTATTCGTCGAATAAAGCAAAAACGAAAAAACTCGGTACATATTTACGTATTTTGACGCTTGAAGGAAGAATACCTTGCAAGTCAAGAAATCGATTCATACGTGTTATCTTACGGAAAAATGTTAATCCCCTATATTGGCAGCACTGATTAATCCCGGTTGACCAAACCTTGACCATTCACTAAGTTAGGATGTAAAGAAGAATCGTACCAAATTTGGTTATTCTAGCTTCAATCGTTTAGGAGGAGTTCCATGAACAAACCAACAAACACACCCTTCAAATATATTATAGGAGATGAAACATTGGTGTAGCCATATGCGCTTTTAAAATATTAACATTCCGCCCGTAGAGCGTACTATCATCGTTTGTTTAACCAAAAGTACCACACATTTTATTCCATAAAATCCGTGAGTGCGACTGAAATTTATTTTTAGTTAAGGCACCAGATATATCATGGGCGACAAGGAAAATACACTAAATCCTCAAAACCTGTTTTCGACTGAACTGGATTATTAGATTCAACATTAAATTAAAAATACACGCACGTTTTGCTTGCACAAAAACATTTATTTTCCATACTTAGTATCTTGTAGTTACACAATTAAGTCCTTTAAATGGCAATGAAAATACACATTATACATAGTGGCATAAATAACTCAATTTAGCCTAAATTTGGACTTGGTGGATTTTCGTTGTACGCCCACGATGCGTTATGTAATACTTTTTAATTTGATATTCCTTGTTGGTAATCAACGCGAAAACGGATTGTTTATTCTAAAACCAACGTAAAATTGAAGGAAAGATTGAAACTCGGCGTATATTTGCGTTTAAAGAGATCCGTGCGAAATAACTCGCAGTATCATTTTTTTTAGGGCGTCTGGCGGCCAGATAGGAAGATGCTATTATGCGAGAGGGGTGTGGCGGAGAAATCACACCCTTTTTGCCGTTGAAAAGGCTAAAAAACGGTCTTAAGGCTCGTGGATGACGTCCCCTGCCCAAAAGAGTAACCCCGACTGCCTTCTGTTATTGCGGAGTCGACGCAAAGGAGCAATTATCGTAAAACGACACCTCCATCACGGACAAATTCTTTCTCCCGCAATAAAAAAAACCGATGATGAGAATGCGAAATAACGTCCTCGCCTCTCTCTCTTTATCTCTCTCTCTCTCTCTCGATGCTATCCAGTTTACACGTCGACTTGATCAATAGATGGGAAGGATAAAACTGCAGGAACCTAGGTCCACGGACTGTCCAAGCACTTCAGTAGGGAAGGTCAAAGAGAATTCTAAGAGGTATCCTCCTACGATCCTTGGCTCTCTCTCCTTCTCTGCTCCTCGATATTAATTTATATCTAAAAATGGGGTATACTCCGTGTTGGGATATGGAGCGATACATACCTATTTCATCGTGTCAAAAGCGGTTAGCATGAGATACATTAAATATGTATAAGAGGTCTTGGAAACAAGGCCAATATTATTATTTTTTGGAACTGGAAGATTCCATACGTCTTGCACACACGTGAGATGCTATGATAAAAGCATATAGGTGAAAATTAGTTCATAGAGCTATTTTTGCAATGGATATAGCAGAAATAATGCCACGATGCTATTAAAATAATAGCAATTATTGAATTTTAGCCCATCATTATGGAAGGAAAGTGATAGCTAAGATGTAAAATGAGAATTACAAACATATTATATAGTGATTTTAATTAGGAACAAATCAGCAATTAAAGCCATAAAAACTATCAGAGATAATTTAAAATCCAACGAAATGAAAAAAATTTCAATCATTTACTAAGAAACCAAAGCTATACGAACTAACGGAAAAGTAATAAAAACTATTAAATTGCATAACGCGACCATATTGAATGTATATGTATTACGTAAGCCTCAGACCTACGGCTAAGGATAGACGACAAAAAACTATCTTTCTCGAAATATGCGAAACGTATAAACGTAAAGTTGGAACACATGGTTTCGCAAACAAATACGACCATACGCCACGGCGTAAGTGAAGGAATGCAAATTGAGACCCGAAGTATAAAGAATATATCCCTTGGGTTTTGAGAGTACACATCCGTCCGGTTGAAACTGAAATTCATGAAGGTACACGGGGAAAAACTTTTGGCTCTCGGCCAAAACAAAAGGCTGAAAAATATATGTTTACTCAGGGGAAAAAAACCAGGTGATTTTTATTAAGCGTACTTCAAACAAACCGACCAAATCGCCATGTTTCGTCTTCCGACATTATTGAAACCGCATTCTGCGAAGAAACGCAGCGAGAAGATCGAAAGACAATTCGACGATGCCAAATGGATTGATGTTTTAACCAATTATCCTTTGTACGCGTCCATTCCAGTCGTGCGTTAAATGAAATGGACGAGAATCATATTTCGGGCAATTATCCAAATGGCGTATAGGCGCGTTCCGAGTTAATTGGGTTTTCGGGACACGCATAGGATTTTTTCCCATTAAGCCAGAGGTCTGCGAAAAAGGATGAAAGGACGGGATCGATAGAACGGTGAAAAACAAGACGGGGAAAATTCTTCGCTCGCGGATTCAAATGCATATTCCTTTTAGCATGTTTGCGAAAAATAAGCATCGGCTTGGAAAGTAACGAACTCAAATGCAGAATATGTTGCATGAACATGACGGAAAACAAACCGTAATCAAGATTTTCCTCGTGTAATAACGGATGCACTTATAAAGGAACGGGAACAATTCACCGAAAATGGAACTGCATAAGGACCAATCATATGCAATAGGTTGAGCAGTTGTTGATTACAACATATTGCCTGCAATTATGCCGAATAATACATACATAAATTCAATGTTTACCAGTTGCAGAAGGGGTCCACTGTAAAAGAAGCAATTAACAATCAGAGAAGTGAATCTTAAGTGGTATTAAAAACTAGTTAGAACAAATAATAAGTCGGCATTTATACGTACGTACGGCTAGATTAATGAGTTTATCCTTATTTTACAGCCCACAAAAATCAGATCAAAATAATCTCAAAAAAACTCCATATAATATGAAAAAAACATTATTTCACCCACTCAAAATAATAATAAATGGAGTTACCCAGACTACCGCACCTCTTTTAAAGGTCATACGCTGTATATTTCAAACACGATATAATTTTTTCACAAGTAAACTATCTCAGAAAGATATTACAATGTTTGAGTAATAAAGCCACTCGATTACAACATTGTTTTCCCATTTTCTTCAACGCCGTTCTAAGCGAGTTCCATCTTATTCCTTTGACATATTAATCTCGCCTTCTAAAAATGAACCACTTGATTGAAGACTACGCCATTATAGAATCACACCATAAACTGAACAGCATTCTAAATAGATAAAAAAGAAGCTTCATGACAGGCTCGATCTCAAAAGATTCCGGAATCTCCTCGGCGGTTTCCATTAGAATATGCATTAGTTCCATCTCGCATCTACGCCTCCAAGTGTATTGATGTGCATTCTGAAGCCGAGATGTATTCTATCCCGTCGATTTTTATAAAACGATTTATTGAGGAAGGTATTTTGTTTTTCCAATACTGCACCTACGAAATCAAATCCTATCGCTTTCTTTCAATTTCAAGAGCGTTACCCTATCTCATTTCCTATATGACATATATGGCATTTTATAAAAAATAAAAATGATGAGCGTAGCAAATTACGTATTACAAACAAATTTTATAGAAGATGGAGTTTATTGAAAATGCAGTTAACCAATGCAACTCATTGAATGTATTCACCTTATTTCTTCAAATAACGTCTTTTTTAACGATACTTACGTATAGCAACATGAAGTTTTATTAAAAATAACTCAAAGAAGGAAAAGATAAATAACCGACAAAAGGAATGGTATATGCATTTATCATTAAATGCATATAAATAAAAACAAAATCCGCTCTCATGAACAGCTAGCCAAAATTCCAATATCTAATAGTACTTTAACGAAAATATAACCCTTTAACGTTGAGATATCCTAGAAAATAATTAGTCCTACGACCGAATTCCGGTAATAGAAACAAAATATATGGATGCGTGGGATTATTTCTTGCTCTAGCATTGACGTTAACAAATTGTTTGACTTGTATTAGCGATTTAAAAAAAAATGATTTAAATTTAAGGTTTTATTTGTTACCTGCGCTCTAAATTTCAATTATATATTAATGATATTTGAGATTTTAAGCAATGCTTTTTAACTAGTTTTTGTTGAATGGGCGGTATTACTTCTTACTGACATCCTTACTAATCGATTGCAGGAAATTTTCTAACACAAAAAACGGGTTTTTACGGCAAATATGATTTATAAAAGAAATATGAATTAATATATAATAATTTAAAACAGGGCTCAATACTCAGAGAAGTTAACTTCAATAAAAATGATTTCGTGCAGCTGAGGATAAGACATTTCTAGAAGTTTCTCTTCGGTTCCAGACTCCTAATATAAATGTACTTTGGAAGACGTCGTGAATAGGAGAAAGGAGGCAATCCCGCGGACTTATTGCGTTTTGGATTTTGAAAGTAGAAACGAACTCCTTCAAAACGAGCCGCGATTTATCTTCAATTGCGGAAACATTCCAAGACTTTAATTCTGCTATATTGACAGAACCAAAGACGCAGTAAGCGCCCTTATTTCCGAAAAATACGCCATGAAATTAAATTTAGGATACAAATGACGCAGGTAATCGCATTATCGAAACGTTTATTTACTGAAACGGAAAGCAGCCCTTCATGTTTCATTACGAGTATAAATAGCCACACGAAACTGTATATAAATGTTTATGGGGAAGATTCCGTAAGGATCGTTAAGGTTTCCAAGAAAAATATCAGACGATTTAATAATAAATCGTAAAATTTTGAGAAATGTAAAAAAACGAGTGGTTCAATATGTTCCTTAGAAATGTGGACAGGCAGGTTGTTGATTATATGTTGAACCGGTTTTACCACATTATCCTGATCTCCGAAACATTCTTCATTTCTAGGTTAATCTATTTCTTTATCAAGTCGTCTATCAGCTGAAAGCATTCCTTTCCTCTTTTCCCCTCAAGTTTTCCTTCGATCACATTTTTAATCATGGAGTCTGCCGCCAGGAAATGCCCGATCCAGTTCGCCAACATTTATCTTATCAATTGTATTTTCCGTCTCTTCTCTACAATTTTACAAAATAATCCCTAATGTTTTTCAAACAGATTTTTTCAACATTCTCTCCCAAATCCACATTTGAAGCTTTTCAAGCGTTTTATGCCGCTTTTACCAAGCTACCATATTTCCGCTTCGCGCAAGGCGATACTCCAAGCGTAGCATTTCACCAACTTTTTCCTAGCTTTTCGTTTATTTTACTCGAAAGCAGGAGTTTCATTCCCCTGAAGGTGACTTTAGCTTTCGAACATCAAGGCCTTTTTTTATTTTGTATCTCTTGCTTTAATGCATCTGCTCAACTCGCTCTATCAGCTATCCACCAATCCTTATATTAATTTTGTCATTCTCATAAATCACGCCTATTAAGAAACTGCATTATAGAATTTGAGGTTAAATAGGAAAAACGATATAATTCATGCCCATGGAAGATGACGTGTGTGTGAATACCCGCATACAGGCAAAAATACACACGCACTGTACCGTTATACTTTTTTCATAAAAGGAAGAATTGACCCAGAGCATAATTAGTTCTTTGATTTTCAAAACATATGCAAAATATTTTGTCATACTAATATTTGCGATTTATATTTAAATATAGGTCGTATTATTCTAATAAGATGACATTTGCTTTATTTTGCTCTTTAGCTTGCTTTAACGCCTACTGCTACCGATTGCTCTAACCAGGGGTCGACATACTTGTATGCATGGCGGGCCTCGTTGGAGGTTGCACATTTTACCGTGGGTTGGGTTGGCAAATGAGAATGCTTCGCCGGACCGAATAAGAGTTTATATCGGAGATTACCAAAATACCGTGTTGCATCATTTAAGTGAAAACCAAGTCAAAAGATTTTTCAGGGTTATAATTTCAACGTTCAGGATTATATGGTCATAATTTTAATTAATAAATGTGAAATTGCGCATTAAATTTTGTTGATCGATTGTTCACTATAGCTTAGCGAGCCGCAAAAATATGCTCTCGAGGGCCCCATGCGGTCGTAGGTTAGCGGCCCCTGTTGCAAACCAAGTCCTTTGGTGATGCTTACAGTTCAATCTTCATGATGTGATAATCTGGGATTAACATATAAGTTTAAGTAGCAGAAAATGCCAGATCGCACATCTAACGACTTGACTGCAATAGATTTATCTTAAGTGTAGCATCTTTCTTTTTCTCTAAATTTTCACTTTCACTTTCTTTGGTGAAACTATTTTCGAAATGATGAACTTTTCAACATTGCTGATGGTAGAGTAATACTGTAAGGAAGGGCTCAAGAACGTTAATTTTACTTTCACAGTTCTGCTCATTCAAACAATTAATTCTTCCAAGTTTACCCTATTTACATGAATAACTCCATATCTTCTCGAACGTTTCACTAAGGAAATAAGACAATTTAATTTTTCTCAGTCGGAGAGATATATATCATTTTATCAATTCCATGGACAGGTTTTTATGTATGTTTGTTTTTTTTCTTTTGAATCCATACATCTGCAATAAGTCATCGGTCTACTCATTGATCTTCCTGGCATACTACTAACTGAAATGCTAATTATGTTCGTAATCATCAAACACAAGAGAAGAAGTACGGTTATTGTAGATGTCAGCCGACGAATTGACTTCCAAAACTATCTTAACTAACATAAAAACGGTGGCCATAAATGGGCAAGATATTAAAATGTTGTTAAGGTCTAACTGCTTGCACATGTTTTTACAGCAATTATAGTCAATGTAACACATTACAATCAAATTCTACCATGCCAAAAAATTGGGTTTATTCTAAAGCCTGCTTTCCCCATCGATCAAAAATATGTTAAGGGCATTTTGGAGAGCTACATGAATTAAAATTCAATAGGCTGAAATCAGAGCTGACATTCAGTTATCGATAAGTTAATTTTAAATGCGTACGGTGAAGCGAAAACAGAGCGACAGAAGGATCTGAGGAAGATAAAATGAATTGCCGTAACAAGTGAAACAAGAAGAAAATGGAAGGCCCCATCCTGAGTTACACTTAACCAATAGCATAGGCGTCTACGGAGACAGAGTGACGGAAAGAACCTATATGAGTCTTTCCTTCTTCGATTCAACACAATTACTCTGTATCAATCAACGTCAACAGCAACGAGTAAATTTCCGCCGATTCCTTAAGGCAACGTCCGTGCGACGATCATCCTTTTTACTCTTTTAGGCTAATGAGAGCATCAGAATTAGAGATAAGTGACTACGATAGCAACTAAAGTACAAGATAATTACAGCTGTAAATGTCTTCAGCTCGTTCACTTTGGATGCGTTTCAACGTAGATACGCTAAAGTTCGACATATCCGTAAGATACGCATCTATGCGTGTTAACTTCTCTCTCGGTGAGTGGCAAGAATAGTCATTATGGGGGATGGGAGAACTCTTCATATCTACCACCAATTTCCATAAAACTTCCTCGTAAATCGTTAAAAAAAATTGCCCGTAAATTACTTGTTTACGCGCCTCCGGTGACCGCATCAAGTCTAGACCTGCATTGATCGTATTTGAACACGTCCTCGACTTCGACTTCGCACGCATCGATCTCGATTCCATACGAATCGCATTTTGCGTCTCTCATCGACGAACGCATTCGCACGTTTGGCCCAAAATTTCATCAAATTCGAACCTAAATTATGCCTTGTTTCGACAAAAAAAAAAATAATGCGCATCCTTCCTCGTTCGTTACCGCCGTAACGTCATCCTATCCAAATAAACGCGATAATCTCCATGGGAAACGTTACAAAAAAAAACATTTTCGTTGTCGAGCTAAACTGCATGGAAAGGAAAGGCGGTGGGAGGAAAAAGGCTCGGCAATCCAAGACCTGCTTTTTTCCAGGAAAGATTCCAGCATTTGAAAAATTCGTATACTTTTGCCATGTAGAACTTTTCCGGGACTTGACTTGAAAAAAAAATAACCGTCTCTATTACTCTAGTTCTCAAACTACGAAATGACTAAAAAACCCCTTTTAACGTATTTATGTGTATTTACATATGTATGTGTGTGTACGAGCGTATACACACACACACACAGCTGAACCTCTCTAATTCGGAATTCTGGGGAACGGGAACATCTCTAGATCGGAATGGTTCCGGATTTCTGACTAATCCGCAAAAACGTCATTGGTCTGGAGATATAGCGTGGATGGTATTTTGACTTTCCCGTTCTCTGTGTTCCCACAGCCTGGAAAATAATTTTCAAATTGCTAGTAAATCCTCAAAACGTAACAACTATGATCCCATCTGGATACGGTAAACCAAACTATTTGCATGAAAAACCCCATATATAGACATTCATTCTTTATACCATTTTATGTCTTCCTTGCTATATTTACTCAAATCATTGTGTGAACGAAATTAAATTTTGCCTTATGTAGTGTGTACAGTAACAGTACACTCATTTTGTAGTAAACACCCGTGGTTCGGAAAATTCTATGGCCCACAACCACCTACGGTCTAGAGCTGCCACCTATCCACTTGCTCTAACCCGAAGACTCCTAGTTGCCCTCGATATCCTTATTCATCTTTCCCCTTCCACAAATGTATATGTGTGGGTGTGTGTGTGTGTGTGTATATATATATATATATATATATATATATATATATATATATATATATATATATATATATATATAAGTATATATGTGTGTATGTTTGTGTGTGTGTGTATATTCCGAGTACTGCTCTGTCCTCGAAAATGCTTTCCTCCAACGCGGATACCCGCCGGACCTGATTCGGGACCAAATCCGACAGGCTGTCGCACCCAGTACCCCTAACCTACACTGCAACCGCCCCGCAATCCCCGACTCTACCCCCCAACTCACCCTAATCACCACCTTCTATCCCGGCATCCACGATACCCTAAAAAGCATCCTAAAGGCAGCCCACCCAATCCTCACTTCCTCCCCCAACCAGGTCTCCTTCCCCACACCCCCAATCCTCTCCTTCCGCAGACCTCCCAAACTTGCCAACATCTTGTGGAGAAAATAACCCCCATCACCCACTCCTCTGCACCCTGCAGGGTCCCACCCCTGCCACAGACCACGATTCCTAACATGCCCTATAAACCCACCCTCCAACTCATTCTCAAACCCCACCACCAACATCACCTACCCCATAACATCCCCCACCAACTGTACCACCCGCAACGTCATCTACCTACTAACCTGTACCCAATGCCCCGCCTTTTACGTCGGACTCACCAGCAATTCCCTCAACATTCGCATGAACGGCCATCGCAACAGCGTTAGTCTTAAACGACAGCTACCCGTGGCTGTGCATGCGAATAACCACAATCTCAGTTTCAATGTTTGTTTCACGGTGAGGGTCATCCGTGCCCTCCCGGACGACGCTTCCGCCCCCCAACTCCGTCAATGGGAACTGGCCCATATCCAAATCTTAAACTCTTTCTCTCCTCCCGGTCTCAATATCCGTTATATTTCCTTCTTTCCACCCTCTCTTTCCCCTCTCCCCCCTTCCCCTTCTGCATCCTCCAATCCCCGACCTTTCCACGCTCCCTTCCCTTCCTCCACCACACCTTCACCCCAGTGTCACTGCCATATCAGTTGTCTCTCTCTTGTGCTGACGAAGGGATCATCCCGAAAGCTCTAACCTCTACAAATGTGTCCCTCAAACAACCCAGCGGCTCTACTTCCGGTAAGTGTTAACTGGGTTTCCTTCAACACCTAGTTGCCCTAAATATCCTTACATACCTTTCCTCTTCCGTAGTATTTATATATATATATAGTCTGGGGGAGGCCTTCGTCCGTCAGTGGACTGAAAAAGGCTGATGATGATGATGATGATGATATACACACATATGTACAGGGTGGCCATAAAGTCTGGAAACATAGATAATGGCCGTGTGGAGTGGGCTGCACGCTCGCCAGATCTGAACCCCCTTGATTACTTCTTCTGGGGTATGCTAAAGGCGCAGGTTTATTCAGTGAAAATCCGAGACACAAATCATCTGTGGCAACGCATCACAGATGGATGTGCAGGGATTTATGGAAATGCTGCGTTAATGCACCGCGTTCATTGCAATTTTGCACAGCGCACTGAACTATGCATTGCTAATGAGGGACAACACATTGAACATATCATGTATTGTAATGTAATGGAAATGAGGAAACAGGTGAAAAAATCTGCCATAACCGGGAATCGAACCCGGGTCTTCCACATGCCGGGCGGATATTCCTATCATAACAGCTTATGCCTGTCGCATAAGGATCATCGGATCATCCTTTCTATCAATTTATATCATGGCATTCTCACCATTTGAGAGAGTAGGGGTTTTCCTTGATGTATCTCCTTGAGGACATCCGTTGGGGCTGATTGATACTAGCATAGGTCCCAACCTAAGAAAATATTCCCGTTCTGAAACAGGAGAATTAGTCTGCCACGGTAGTTCAGTGGGAGAATATCCGCCCGGCGAGTGGAAGGCACGGGTTCGATTCCCGGTCATGGCAGATTTTTTCACCTGTTTCCTCATTTCCCATCATAACAGCTTATGCCTGTCGCATAAGGATCTTCGGATCATCCTTTCTATCAATTTGTAATGTAATATCAATAAACCATATATTATGTATATTCGCCTATATTTCCAGACTTTATGGCCACCCTGTATATATATATATATGTGTGTGTGTGTGTGTGTACATATATACTAGCTGAAAGTACCCGTCGTTGATCGGGAACACGTCTCACAACCTATACTACACTCCCGATCTCGTTTTTTGTCGATATCTCAGTAACTGTTCGTCCTATTAAAATTTGTATAGAACAAAAACGATCCTAAATCTAATTTACAAAGCTTTTGTTATATGCATTTTTGCATTAAAAGCAATGGTAAGGGAGATTTTGTGAATTTTATGGTTGCCCCCCGCCCCCCCACAACCCCCCTTCCCGTCAAGAATTTCCGGATACCATACACCCTAGATAGGTTCCAAGTTTCATGAAAATCCGACTTTCCGTTTTGGCGTGATGATGGAACAAATAGACAGACAGACAAACAGACACCAAGTCTGTAAATCGTCATTTCACACGAAATGCACAATAAAAGTGAAATTCTGAAAAAAACTAATGTATGTACAGACGGACATCAGAATTTTATTTATAGAGGTGTGTATATATGTATATGTATGTGTGTGTGTGTGTGTGTATGTATGTATATATGTATATGTATGTGTGTATATATATATTTTGGGCAACTAGGTGTTGAAGGATATATATATAATCTTCTTAGCGCGAAAGATGGACAGTATAACCACATACTGTTAGAGAACTCGATCAGGTGGAGAAGCGGAGATGAAAAGCACGGCCGATTGAACTTCCAAGGAAAATAATATGGTGGCAAAATAAAAGAAGGCAGGCAGCCTTGTAATATGAGACAAAGGCGAATTTTCCAGCAGAAGAAAATAGCGAGTTCACGGGGGTGGAGAGATATGAAGAGTGGAAGAATTGATGAGAGGGCTGATAGGCGGAAGAATTGGTCCAGGTTTGGAACGAGAGAGAGATAGAGGAGAAAGTCGACGGAGGATTAATAGAGGAGGAAAGATGAGAAAACGTATCGAACCATTTTGTTGTTTTGCTGGCATCAACTTCGCCATGCCACAAGAACGTGACATTAACAACGAGGAGGTTAACGTGTTGACCATGAACTATGAAAGGTTGAAGTACAACAAGCCACGCCGTCATGCATATGCAATCCATAACGATCAGCATAAAAGCTTACCCACACCGCCTTCGAAGGGATTTAGAATACGCTGTATCTTATCTCATATACATTATTTATACATCTTAAGTATAGGCTGTTCGTAAATGAATATACCAAAAATAAAACTGAATGACTCATTCGTTGCCAGAGATAAAAGCAAAAATCAATAACAAATAGAAGAGTTAAGTTCGTAATTTTTACTTTCATTAATCAATAGACTCTAAATGTCTTTCATCATTCCCAATAATTAATTTAATTCTGCAAATTCTGCATTCGGATTCTACGAAAATATTTTCCAGCACAGCTGTAGAAAAGGATAAGGTAGCCTCATGAAACAAAATAAAAAATAATTGTGAAATAAAGGCAAAAATCGACGAAAGTAAAAATGAAAAACGTAACTCTTCTATTTATTATTAAGTTTTGATTTTCTCTCAAGCAAGTTATTCAAATTTATTTTTGGTATATTCATCTACGAACACCCTGTATATGTATGTCTGTGTACGTTTCTGTGCACACAACACACACATACACACTTCTTCAGCAAACTAAAAATATTTCACCTGCGAATATAAGCAACACTAAAAAAAAATAACCGGATAAAAATCTTCCAATCGAGGTGAATTAATTCTCACATAGTATCGAAACGTTTCGACTGGTCCCTTACCGTATAATAAAGCGATCCATTCGCGCGAATTCCCTCGATCGTTTTTTCGGATGTACCCTGCCGAATTACAACGTACGTATAAACAAGAACAAGGATCCGACTTTAAACTAGAATAATAAAACCAAATCGCCATGTACCGATAAATATGCAATCGCCCTCGTAGAGGTCATCTTAGGGGAACCGGGACGAGGGATTGAATTAACGAGGTGGGCGGAGGGGGGGGGGGAGTTCATAGGTGACAGGGAGGGATCACAAAAGGAAGAAAAATAGGGAAGGATGGCGAGACGGGATGGAGAGGGAAACGGAGATGGGACTGGAAAAACTAGGAGGGAGTTGAGCGGAAGGGCAAAGAGCAAAAAACAACAGAAATAAAAAGCGCAGACGAGAAGCTAATCCGGTGAGGATGGGGAATAGGAAGGGCGCGAGGGAACTAACAAAGGCGTACGGAATAATGGATAGATGCGAAATGGGAGCTGGAGAAAGAGAAGAGGAGATAGACAGAAAGAGGGGAAATATCGCGGTTCCGGAGGAGGAGACAGAGGTGACAATAGGTGGAGGGGAAGGTTGAAAGGGTTGAGGATTTAGAGGACGAGAGAGGGAGGGATTGGGGGGAGGGAGGAGGGGGAGAGGGAGAGTAAGGATAAACTGGTTGGGAAGTGGCGAAGGGTTAAGACAGACGAGGGAGCGAGGATGGAAGCCGGCCGTCTAGACACGGAGTCCTGGGGGTTGCAGTGAGTCATGATGCGGCGCCCTTCGAGTACACCCTCCTCCGTATTGATCCGCGCAGAGGATTTCCTCGGAGGGAAAAGAGGGGAAGTGGAGGAGAGGAGAAGGGAAGAGAGAAAACGAGAAAGATATATATATATATATATATATATATATATATATATATATATATATATATATATATATATATATATATATATATAGGGAGTGAGAGAGAGAGAAGGATATAGGGAGTGAGAGAGAGAGAGGAGAGGGAAAAAAAGAGGGAGAGAGGTGTTGCGGGGAGGATATGACCCATTTTTAGAGGAAAGCGAGGAACCTCTCTCCCGCCCTGACCCTAGGAATCCTTCGGGGACTGCCTCTGCCCTGGCACATGTGTCCTGGAATGGAAGGTGGAGGGGGGGAAGAGGAGAAAAGGGGTGCAAACAAAAGCGACTCGTGGAATCTTTGGAAGGTATATATATAATATATATGTGTGTGCGTGTGTGTATTTTTCTTCGTAATATATCACGCTTTCTCGTATAACTCACGTTTTATTCTCTAGGTTGGAGCAATATTTAAAATTATATATATATATATATATATATATATATATACATACAATTTTAAAGAATGGTCCAATATATCACGCTTTCTCGTATAACTCACGTTTTATTCTCTAGGTTGGAGCAATCTTTAAAATTATATATATATATATATATATATATATATATATATATATATATACATACAATTTTAAAGAATGGTCCAATATATCACGCTTTCTCGTATAACTCACGTTTTATTCTCTAGGTTGGACCAATCTTTAAAATTATATATATATATACAATTTTAAAGATTGATCCAACCTTGAGAATAAAACGTGAGTTATACGAGAAAGCGTGATATATTACGAAGAAAAATACACAAACATATATATATATATATATATATACATACAATTTTAAAGATTGGTCCAACCTACAGAATAAAACGTGAGTTATACGAGAAAGCGTGATATATTACGAAGGAAAATACACACACACACATATATATATATACATACTATTTTAAAGATTGGTCCAACCTAGAGAATAAAACGTGAGTTATACGAGAAAGCGTGATATATTACGAAGAAAAATACACACACACACACATATATATATATATATACACACACACACACACACACATGGTCTTTCTCCATTCTTTCTCTCTTTTGATGGAGATGGAGGGAACTGGACTGGTCTCTCTCTTTGAAATGAGGCCGTGGCCCGGGGGCATGCGTAGAATTTCTGACCCGAACCGAGGAAAAAAATATGACTCGGATTTTTCAGGAACGAAAGATGGATCAAAAAAAGTCATTAAAAACGGGCGAAGGTTTCAACGCAAATCTTTTTCATAAATGCATGTAAAAGGAAGAAAACGTTTTATATACGTGTTTGTATATATGTATACTCTACGTATGCATTTAGGCTCTATTTAGGTACATGTGTGCGCTCGCGCGTGTGGGTGTGTACACACACACACACACACACACACACATATAGCCATGTCAAACTCGAAGAGTCAACGATTTAAGTAAACGAGTAAAGCGATGGCTGTTACATTAAGATTACGGCTGTTTCATGGATCCAAAACAGTAGTTTAGGAAACGCGTTCCTTTGCACCTTAAATAATAACAACATTTAGTCTCATGTTAAAAAAACAAAGTATTTATATATAATCTCGAACGATTAAGTTAAGACTAAATTAGAATTCGGGCCACATGCCTGGTATTGCCACATAAACCCGATTAACTAATAAGCTAAAATATTTTCACTTAACGCGACAAAAAACCAATGGAAATATCGGACATAAAGTACAAACTTTCATGTATCAGTTTTATTTTTTAATGTCACGAACTCGGCGTATGAACATAGAGAAACGAAATACAAAACGTTTTGTAATATTCGTTAGACTCGAGATACAAATTATGAAATCGCCATTTTTTTTAGTCAGAATGAAAAAATGCAAGGATGGAACTTTTTTTTAAGGCAACGTTCTTTTATAAACCAGTTTTTTTCTGGAATGGATTTCCATCTCTAAATGGAATTCACTCGAAGATTTCTAGAAAAGCTGCCGTTAATTCACCCAAGGGACACCTGCAAGTGAGTATTTCGAGTCAAGGAAATTTAACTCCTAATTGAGCTCTAATTTTCCCTTAGACCTTTTAACTGTCGAGTTTTTTTTTTTAAGCGCAAGGCATGCTGTGGCGAATTTAGTTCAGCAAAATGGGATATTTCATTATGACTTAGCATTTCATTAATACCAAAATGATTTATCAATCATCACCTACGAAACTAAAAGCGGAGTTTTGGAATAAATTAAAAGGATGTAATTACGTATTCTTTCGCACATTTCCTATTCAAAACGTAAATATACGTTCTTGTCAAATGAACTGTTAATAAAAAAAAGCAATTGTTTTTTGGTAGTATATGGAGCGTTAAAGAACCCCAAAATCTTTAGCGGAAAATGAAATTTCAATCAGTAATTTGTGATTTGCAGCACAATTTTGAAGGGAACGCATAACAAATAAGACATTCTGACCCCACACAATGAGAATCTCTTCGCGTATTATTTAAACGAAAAAATTTAGCAGAACCTTTGCTCAATTTTGTTATAGTGTAAATGTAAACGGATAGCATGTAAAAACATTTTCAGCAATTGAAAGATTAAAAGAAATATATACTTTACCTTTCGTTAAGATGGAATTCCTATTACAACAGTCGGTGCTTTTATTATCTTTATTCTAACAACATGTCGCTAATATCGTCTCTGTGAGCTTTCACGAATACCGCGCAATATTATTAATTTCATGCACCTAATACACACAATCTCTAGAGAAGAATTGGTGATCGAACGATTTTATAACTAAAGATGGATTATTTACATTTTAATTGTAGACATTCTATTCGAAACACTCGACAATATACGCACCATCCAAAAAAAATATCGAAAGGAGTTTAACTCTTTCGAAAAAAAGATTAAAAATCGTCATCTACGTAAAAGCGACAGTTCTTTTTTAATAGAAAAAATGCGGTTGTCCACTCTCTATATATGACCTAAAAAGTTCGAGTTCGCTGGAAGAGACATGCATTAACGAAAAGGGTATTTGAGACGGAGATTCCAGACATCCAGAAAGTCTCTAGAAAGTACGAAGGCGTACGCAGTGGAAACCGTCATTGACTGACGTGAGAAAATAAATATGCGTTTTCACACTTAGGATATAAAACCAACGTTATGCTAAAAGAGATGAAACGAGAAAATAAATATCCTTCGTCAAGAAAAACATATCTTTGTGTATTTCTAGACGATCCTCCATTAAGTTGTTCATTGAAATATTTTCTTAAAAATCGAATCAAAGACATTTCGAGCATATGACAATATGATATGCGTTCTTGAAAAATACGTGAGAGAAGTTGTTAACTAAAATTACGGCACTCAGAAATTCTAACGGTTGTATAAATCCCAGGAAATCAGCTACAGAGCTTCACAAGTATATGGGTCAACATGGTCTTTTTCATCTCAAGTTCGAGGACACTAAATTATATCTGCCCCAGATTTTACCATAATCAATTCTCTGAGCCACGTCAAACACATTCTCTCTTTAACCTCCTCATTGCTAATTAGACTATTTCACCAATATCTCTCACCATCGTTCAATAAATACGTAATTTTAAAAACAATTTCGGTTAGAGGTTGCATGAGAGACCGGTAAAGGATTTTTTCGCGTCTACAGAGTAGTGAAATAAAGAAATTAATTCACCAATAATTGCTAATTATTATTTACTTTAATTCTAATTTATCATCAATTTCTCGATTGTAAGCTTATAAAGTCAATCATGCGACAGCACTATGGTCCTAAAAGGCATCATTAACATAATACATTAGACCAGTGGTTCCCAACCGGTGTGTCACGACACACTAGTGTGTCGTGGACGAGGTCCAGGTGTGTCGCGAAAATTTAGAAAAAAGGCTCAAATTTCACATTATTTTTTTAAAAATTGTTATTCGACAGATTTTTATTTCTTTTTGTTTATTTTGTTAAAAAATAAATTATATATATATATATATATATTTTATTTTGTTAAAAAATAAATTACATATATATATATATATATATAGATTTCGTTGTACATACTCTGAAATGACCTCGGTCATATTTGTACTAATTTGATGTTAATAAACATAAACATTTTGTTATATTTTTTGTTGTTTTATTGTTAAATGATGAATTTTAAGTATTTTTATTATGTTTTAACTAAGAAAATTGACTTTTTATTTCATGGTGTGTCGCGAGAGCTGGATCATTTAAAAAGTATGTCGCCAAAGCAAAAAGGTCGAAAAACACTGCATTAGACGAAAAGGAGGAATAACTTTAGCTCTAATTAGGAACAATTTACATAATAAAACTTAAAGCTATGGAAAAGTTACCTATCTGGAGCTATTAAGTCAACCATCGGAGAAGATAAAATTTTCGAGATGCTGAAAATATGAGGAAATGATGTTAAACGCTTACAAAGTTATCTGCCATATTATCTTCAGCAAGCAACGACACAGACAGCTGCTATTAATAATATAACATCAATTTCAACAAATATTGTTCAAAGCTAAAATTGTACGACATTTTCGTAAAAACTAGATGAAAATTGAAACAACACCAATGGCAATAACGACAACAAGTAACTAAAGATGCTATAAGATTGAGAGCCACAATTTATATTCTTTACAAAATCCTAATATAAGCTTTTTCAAAGATACAAAATATTACACCGATTGATAAATATAATCTAACGAACGCATTTGATCTTTTCACATCTTAGCGATTGCTTTTATTAATTATTTTCAGAAATATTACCTTCGTTTATTTAGAAGCAATTTGTCTTCAGCCATTCCTTCAAATATACCTTTTAACTTATGGTACCTTATTAAAAATATAAAAAATACTTCCGCAAGATAATACTATATCGTGAACATTTTAAATACAGAAAGGGAGGAAAAACTGTAAACAACAAATGATAGAAATGTTATTTCTTTGCACCATAGAATCACCAGATAATCTACTCATCGGAACGATTTAGGAAAGATACTTTATGTGTACATTTACCCATTTCCTATTCTTAGCTTACGTTTGGATGAACCGCCGAAGAATTCTGTCCTGTAAAACCTACAGAGGAAGTCGTGGACACCATGAGCCATCTAGTGAGCATTTGCAGCTGCAGGAGCAAGACTGAGATGCCATGCGGCGCTATTTTCCAATGGGAAATACTTTAGAACCTTATAACTATACTCACAACGCAATACGGATTACCTTTGACATATCCAGGCAAAGAGAAAATCATTTCAGATCTAGGCGGATAGCTAACAAGTGAAAATATTATTCGATTTCCAAATACTTAAGTAGCCTAGAAAAGGTGTGACGATTGACTTCGAAGAATCATGATAAAAAGCCAATCGTGCATTTACTCAATAGTGCGAATAAGCAAGAGAAATTTCGTATACTATGAGATCAACGGATGGTGGTAACCTGATAGAATAGAACGTCATGTTTCATTTAGTAGATTCTGATTTTGGTAACAAACATGTCATTCGGTGATATCTGAAACACTGTCAGTCTCCTATAATACCAATTTTAAGATGGGAATACTAACATTAAATGGCGTGTTACGTTTTAATCTTTTGTATATTGAATGTACTGGATATTTTCCTACACCGAAATGCAGAATTATATGCTATTTAAAAGTAAACTGCCGTCCACTGTTTATACGAGGTAAAATTTTAAGTAAATAATCTTTCTTGGCATTTATTACATATATTTTGGTCAAGTTTTCTTTTTGTTATCTTCCATTGCGTCAAAACCGTTTAGTCGGAACTTGATCGTAACTCTGTCTAGAAAAGTATTCTGATGGCCGACGAGCCGTTTCTTTTTTATGTCAAGGATATGCTCACACAAACTCTTAAATTGGAATGTAAAGAGAAGAGTAAAGGCTTGATAGACGCATTAACTTGAAAACAACCATTAATATTTCAAAGGAAATTTCTCTTCGCCTAGACATATACTATTTTATATTCTCTCTTAAATGTTAACTTTTGAAACATTTAGCAGTTTTATCGTGTATTTTCTCACAATTATAACTTTATTTATATAATTTACTAAAAGCTAAAGCATTGAACAACATTTTTGGAAAAAATGCACAAAATGTGTAAATTATGGTAAAAATTGTATCGCTTTACAAACACTGCCATTGAACCCTAGGAGAAGTAAAAAAAAATGCCGGGTTTGAGAACATTCAAGCTATAGAATTTCGTGTCAAAATATAGGAACTCGACCGGGACAAAAACGTTACGACCACACTGACAAGATTCGAGAAAGTGATTGCAGGACTGATAGATACAAGGGATCCTTCTTCCCTAAGACGATAAGAGAGCACAATAGGAGAATAATATGATAGGTCGGAGATAATCTCCGCCTGCCACACGCCAATTGCGGTGGCTTGCAGAATATTTATTCAGATTCAGATCTCCGATCAATCGAAACTTCACCCAATAGAAGTTATAGTCTGTTCACTATCTAAAGTCTCTTGGCCTTCATAGAGCAAGTAGCCAATCACGAACGTTTCCCCTTCCATCGCCCCTCACAACTTTCGCGCGGGAGGACAGATACCCAATCACGAACAGCAACAGCAAGGAAACGGCGGTAGAAATGGCAACGCAGACCGATGTGAACGCTTCGAAATCAAGAGTAACACTGAATTCCCCCCACTACCTTCCCAAACGAACCAAAATCAAATTAATAAAATATTAATTTTACCATCAAATCCACCTTCATAAAATTTTAAATAATTTAATCCATTTTAATAAATTTATTGTAATCCATCTCTACTTAATTATAAGTTGCACCTTGACCTGACATATTATATTAATTATATTAAGAAAATTACCTCTAAAAAGATACTCCTATGACTGAGGTACACAAACTGATTATACAAAATTAAGTACATCTACTCGTGGGCTGTCGATTATAGGACAGATTCCTCTGAAAGAACTAAAATACCGCCAAATCTTTTGGGTTTCAAGAATATATCTATTACTACCCAGGTTAAACTTTACATTCACAATAAAAGGGTATCTAATCCTCATTTATAATATAAGTTTCACAGCTTCAATATGAATAAAATTAAATAACAATTATCAATTTCACCTAAAAACTATTATTTTAATAAATAAATTATATTTAACTATTAACCAATATATTTACTTTCTCCTTCCGTATAACCTCGGTGGCTGGCACGACTTTTACCAGAAATTTATAAATTACTGTCTCTAAGATTCCTTAATAAACAATATATATTACTGTATTGTAATAAAATTATTACCATTTAGGAAAATAATTTAAATAGATAAAACCTCACATGTAAAATAATCATAAAGTAAATATTTAGCAGGGATAAAACTTTTATTTTAAAGATAAGTATTATAAAAATAAAATTTTATTAATTAATAAATAATTAAGAAACAATCTCAAGTCTCTGTCTCAAGGCCAAGAGACTTTAGATAGTTATTAGGAATTAAAGAGGTAATATATCCATTTGAATTGAATTTGAAGCAATTAAAGATTACCGCATGACAACATCAACCACAACGGCAGTAATACTGGCCTCACATTCAAAAAGTAAACATTTATATACTATCAAAGTCGGAGATGTTTATGATTCGTCATTAGCATATTTTTTTTTAACCGAGAGGCATCTTCGTCAGAAAAAAAATGGTTGATTTACCCAAAGAAATGTCTTGCTCGATGGCCAGATGAAAACGTCAAATGTGTGAGAAGGAGCGGTTGAAACACAATGGAAAAAAATCAATGAATCTGAACTTCGTCTTTCTAAGGAAACGAGAAGGTAGGAAAGGAAAAAAACATCCTATTTCCAGGAATCGGCCTCAAACAGTCGATTGATCATTTTAGAATCCTAAAGGTAGCAGCTGAGCTTTTTCGACGTACGCGAAACAATGACGGATGCAAAAAAATAGATCTCGTCGTCAGTTTTTTTCCCTCTCTCTGTCTCTCGTTTACATCCGAGGAAGAAAAGGGGAAACACGCGGGCGCTGGGATCTCTCCGCTTTTATCGACTGAGCCAAGTGGATGACGTATTTCAATAACGCCATCACTGATATTCGAGGGAGTGGCGTGACGGGTCCTATAAATTTCGAATCCAACCGAGAGGCTTTTGTATTGCGCGAATTGATTTATCGCCGAAATATTATCGTTCAAAAGGTGCTATAAAAAGGGCGTTGATCGCTGTACACAAAACCAAAGCTGAAAATTCCGAATCTTACAGTATTAGGGTTATGACCTTCATGTAACCGTAAGAAAAAAATGTCGTGGATTGATGAATTTATCGAAAGTTCTATCTAAAAAAAGTTTAAAAAATCGTCAGAAAGGATTCCTCGCCGAAAATGGTGACGTTTTCCACTATGAGATCGAATGATGAGAGAGGATGATAATAGACTATGAGGTCCAAAATTTGCGCATTTCCTATAGCTATATTATTCAATATTATTAATAGGCGATGGAAGCATCTAGAACTTGGCAAAGGAGTTTGCAATCGTCTTCAAAATACACATAGGTTAATGGTGATAGACGGGTATTTAAACTAATAAATTTGTACTTTCCTTAAAATCATAAAGAATACATCGAAATATTGATTAATTTGCTTTAAAATAAAAGAAAAATGTCAGTATAATTATTTTTTAAATGATTTCCACTAATTAATGTAATTTAAGTACTTATAATAAATATTCCTCCTGATTAAAAAACTGTCTCTTTCGCTTTTCAGTTCGTTTCGTAATCGTATTGTAACTTTTTCTGCAGTCTCCTCCCCTTAGTTTCCTGGTACGAAGCACGGCAATTACGTCACCACGATGGCGTCAATGAGTCACGGTCATCCATCGCTGAACCACCTACACGTAAAACCGGATCCCAGATACACGGAAGGCTAAAAAAATGTCCATTCCACTAATTAAGAGCCGTGTCCGTGCCATATTCCATAAAGGCTCTCCAGTTAGCCGTATAACAATTGCTTTTTGAAAGAATATTAAATCGTTTTCCTAGCTAAAACGCTGCTGGCGCACTCTGTGAGCGATAATGCGCACTAATAAAATTGTTTTGAAATTATAATTCCACCCAACTCGGAGTTTTTTGGGGGGGGGGGGATAACTTCAGGGTAGTGACAAATCGTAATAAAATACGAAATTCTCCACGATTAGTATGAAAACGAAATAAATATCAAAAGATCGACTAGATGAAAACATACCGTCCTCACAAAGTGAGTAAATAGTCTTTGAGGCTGACGTAATGGAAAGTTGTTCGGAAATGCCAAGAAAATTGGGCGATTTCAAGGTAGAAATTTTTAAAAGTATTTATATTAATCTAAATTTGTTGCTTTTATGAAAAATAAGCTAGAAAACAGGTGTAGAATTAAGAATACAGAACTGATTTATCAAACAAGAATTTTCTTATATTATGGCATATACTTTAATACACGTCATTGAAATGTTTTCGGAAAGTAACAAACAAAACAATAACAATTTATAAACTATAGCGTGTAATTTTACGCAGATTTACAGCAGATTTTACAAACATGCGCTAGGATAGAAAATCAAAGTATCTGCGTGGAGAAGAAATCTGGAGAGGGGGCGTAAAGATATATGAACTTCGCATTAATTGGGGGAAAATTAAACTATGTGCGATTCTAATTGCGCAATTGTGGCGACAATCCCTTTATGAATAACAAAAAATCACAACATTGAAATGAACAGCGATACACAACTAAGACCCAAAGGATAATATAAAAGACATTTGTCCATTTAGAGATGAAAAGAGCATTACGGCAAATAACTATTGAATTTAGAGACTCATTAATGCCGTAAAAAGGAAGAAAATACCATTACATTGCAGAAGCACCAGATACACGCGCAGGCTTATCGGAAGTTACTCCATGACAGGGACCTGACTATTCATGCACCATGCCCACGTAGGTTTAGGTGTGTTTAAGCCTCGCAAACACACTCACATCCACACACGGAGTGTCAATCCACAGGATAAGCGAACGGATACGTATTTCGACCACGAGGTGATTTTTTTCCTCGGGCGAAACTGAAGAGGGCCACATTGTGGTCGAAATACGTATCCATTTACTTATCCTGTGGATTTACACTCCGTGTGTGGCTGTGTTTTTCCAATTGGATCCGTGGCCAAGCTTAAACACGCCTAAACCTACGTGTGCATAGTGCATGAACAGTCAGGTCCCTGTCATGGAGTAACTTCCGGTAAGCCTGCGCGTGTATCTGGCGATTCTTGCGTGTACGAGTGAATATTTTTTCCTTTATTTCGATAAACACTTGTCTACGCTAAAGGAATTACGAAAAAACGCCCTTTCTCGAAAAATTTATTTGTTTGAATAAAAAGAAGTAAAGAAGAATTCTGCCGCAGCCAATAAAATTCAATGCCCTAACACAGCGCTTCCCAAAGTATTCTCAATATTGGATCGCAAATTTACGAAAAGACTGATCCGAAGACTTTCTTTTTGTTTTGGGGATTGGAGAATTTATTTGTGAAAGTGCTAAAAAAAATTTTATTCACGAAAGAAAATCAACCAACACACTTGCCTAATGATATAGGTGCATTATCAAGAATGTCTCTAAGGAGCAAAAGTTCGCTGATAATGGATCTTTTGATTATAGGACGAAACAAAAACTTCGACTTTGTAAAGTTATCTGTTGAAATTGTAATAAATAAAGTATGGTTGATTAGTGGCGCACTCAAGGAGTGGGAGCTCACGAGATTAAGGCTCCCACACGAAATTTTACTTTTTTACAAATTTGTCATTTACTAATTCATGTAGCAATGTATAGTACATGTTTAGATTTAAATACTCCAAATGTTATATCTTTTGTGCACATTTTTTACCCCTACGATTAATGACACTCAAATTAAAATTTCTTAGTAAGCTGCTATAATACCTATTAATTAAAACTTCAAAAATATCACACGTCTCCGAAATTATACACCGTACCCCTCGCCGTCTTGAATTTGCATCGCGTCAAGATTAAATTTTAAAACATTGGTAAATATGACAAAAAATATTTGCTTCGAAATATGGCATGATCCTAATAACAGTTATATAAGTATACGTTCCATTAATTTATCTTTACAAAGAAGAGATATCAAAACCCCAGTTAAAAAAGCTAACGTTTCCTTATATTTCTCCTAGTGCCTTCACGATCGGCTTTTAACTGTAGTTTCAGCGAAACAAAACTGCAGACTCAGATGCTTATATGCAAGGTTTTAGAAAATTAACACGGTAGAATGGTGAGTTGAACGAAATTCCCTTGCAGGCAGGAAAAGGCCCTCGGAACGAAGTTACGAACCTCTGATTTACGGAGATGCAAGTTCGAAAGCTTTACTAATTCTCCCGTATAATACCGGAAACCACAAGAACGACTAGCGCAATCAGCAATCAGTAGAGGAGAGGAACCAAATTAGGACCCCCGTTTACTTTTTTTGTCAATAAATACGAAATGATGTGATATAAAATTAAAAATTAAACAATAATCAGTAGCTTATTCATTAGACTATAAGCTGTAGTAGTCGAATATCTGAAAGTAAATTTCCTCTCTCACTGAATTTGATTTTTCTACAAATAGAGAATATTGACTTTTTAAAAAATGGGCACCAAATTAGGACCCCTTTCAGTCAGCTTTGTTTTTAAATGTTTACATTTCTCATTGAAAGAAAAAACATCTCTGCCGTATGCAGACAATTTTTTAAACACTTACATGGCATAATGGAAAGCAAATGAAACCTTTAAAGTAGACAATTTTAATTAAAACAGTTGCGAGACAAAATGGAAAAAGAAATACACCCTACAATTAGACAATTTTAATGAAAAACAGTTGCAAGACAAAATGGAAAACGAAATACACTCATCGAAGCGATAATAGTGATTAACGATTCCATTTCAGCTGATGTTAATGATGCTATCTGACGCTTGCCTCTTAAACCTATGACGTCTACTGTCTTAGTCTGAGCAATTGCTAGGTCGCTTTCATCGTCATTATAGATTCTATCAGACGGATAAGCATGGTTCTCGAACTCGGCATCAAGACTATTGAAATATTTCCCGACGTTTTCCTAGTTGAATCCTACAGCTCTGACATAAGATGTGCCAGTGGGCGATTTAGAAACAGCTTTAACCATTTTTTTCCAGCCATAGTGTCACAAAAAGGATGAGTGGTATTGTTCCGAAATGCTAATTGGACAGCCATTCTACGTAAGTCTCCCTAGGTAAGACCGTAAAATGTAGCCTCCATTATTAGGCAATAGCGAACTAATTCCTGCCCTAACTCAGCACAGAGAACTGTCGGTCTGCCGATTTTAGTTGCTGCGGCATACTAGGATCACCGTACTTTTCCTTAGCCAAGCCAAGAAGTGTGGTTTTCGGGGCATTAAATGTTTTTGATGCCTTTTTCCATCCCATTTTTTTCTTTCGTACTGCGTGTATTGCGTTAGTCATGTCTTCCTGCTTCCAATTTCTTCGAGATTTCCCTCTACAAGGAGTCCAACCAAGCCCCTCTTTCCCTGACTTACTTGTCTTAGCCATCTGAAACAATTAATTATAATAGGACTCGTAATCTGTTCATTTCAAGCAGTTCTCCTAAATAAAGAAACATGGTCTGAAAGGGGTCCTAATTAAGACACCCCAGTCAAACATATTTTTAACGCTCTCACCATGACTACGCAAGAGGCGGAAGTAATTTTGTCACGCCGTACGAAAGTTCGTTCCTTATAGATTACAATGGTATCAAATACAATAAGACTTAACGTCATGACTAACTTAAAACGGGCTTTGTATTTATAACTTGAAAAATTCCCGAAGAGGCGAAAACATTTCACTGCACACAGATCCCCGACAACTAACCAACTAGGGCTGCCGCTGCTAGTATGTCGTCATCCCCCTTAAATGTAAACCATCCACCACTCAACGTTGGGTTGCAGCATAATGCAGACGAAATAAGTAGGGGGTACGTTTTAGGGGTAGGGGTCCAGGTTTGGTTCCTCTCCTCTACGTTCATTCGATGGTTAGAAAAAGGCGACAAATCACTTTACACCTGATTTGAGGTCAGATCCGCAGCCATAAGTCCAATTAAGATATACAACTTATAATTAAAATAGTAAAATATGAAATTTTCCGACGGAGAAATGTTGAGTGCACGTATACTTTTCAATTATTTATTCTCAGTCTAAGACTGGTGAGTTAACACCGCTGAATATTACTTTGTAGCTGAAATGAGCATCTGGTTTTTCCTAACCGTTTTGTCCCTGCAGAGGTTACTTTTACCATCTGTTGGATTAAAGTCACTAGTTGAGCTCGATTATTCATTTTTGAAGAAATATGAGACGGCAAAGATGGTGGAGTTAAGAGATGGGGGCCGAATTTGGGTGAGAAAGACCTTAAGTTTTCAAAGCTGAGATCATGAAATAGCTAGGACCCGGCAGAGAATGAAAGCCAAAAAGAAGGATTAATTACTAAAAACAAAGAATGGAGTGAAAGGAGAAAGGGCAATGAGAAAGTAGGAGTAATAGGAATTAATTTCGGAGATTGAATCTGGACTGGAACAAAGGGATATCATCGGCGGATTTCTATTTAAAAAAAACTGCTAACTTCCTTAATTTAGGTCAGAGAGTCATTAAGTTAAGTGTGGGAGCGTCAAAAATTGGGCTAGATATTAAACGGGGGACGAGAGGATTAAATTGGAAATCGAACCTTTTTGTGGGGGACCGGGAAATGTTAAGTTCAACTGGTACAGAGCCAAAGATTTAGAATAAATAAATAAATCCCCGAAAGTTTTTCCGAAGGCGTCTGAGATCCTAACAAATCTACGTTCATGTAAAAACAAAAAGTCGCGTAAATATTTTACGTCGCGAGCATAGATAATCTAAGTCCGACTTTGCGATGGTGTCTGTTGACTCGACGATTCCGTATGAGTTGAATGTAAACATACAGTAGTTCAGTTGGAGGGTGGGAAGGGGTCATGGTATACTTAAACTGAACAGATTTTCTAGATGTCAAATCAGTACATTTTTTATTTTTATATTCATGAAAGAAAACTACCAGATTTTCTAGATGTAAAATCAGTACATTTTTTAATATTTCTTATATTCATGAAAGAAAACTACATTTCAATATAATACTTCATATATATTGAAATTTTATACAGTATACATAGGTATATAACATTATTGTTATATATATATTGGATACTCTTGCTGAAGTCGATCAGAAAATTTGTTTTTTTACTTTCTCCATACGTAGTAATGGGAAAGTATTGTATTCATGAAAAAAATCGACTTCGAGATTTCAACGGAAATACATGTTTTGAGGTCCCTAGAACACGTTTAGACTATTTTCGGAATGATGTCTGTGTGTGTATGTTATTGTGGGCGCTCTAACTCAAAAAGTACGTGCCATATCGTTACCAAACTTCATATATAACACTTTAGCATGAGCACAAAGAACTGAGTAGTTTTTGGACAATAACGGGTAACCGGAAGTCGAGGTTTATTCGAAACCCGATTCGGTTTTTGCGATATTTCTTCGTTAGAACATCATTATTGTATATACAATTCTATACAAAAGTTATTCAGAATGTAATTTCCTACAGTTTTTATTTGAAACAATTTTCTATAGGAGTTATTGTTTAGGAGTTATTTATAAATAACCGGTTTTTCGGTTTCCGTTAAATATCTCCTTAAAAACATCGTTATTGGTAATCTTCGTAAGGATCAAAGTTGTAGAGAATAATATTTCTTCCAAGTTTTGTTTGAAACTAATTTTCGTAGAACCATCCATTTCGGATATATTTCGCTTTTTCTTAATACCAGTAAACAGCGCCAACACCATGTAGTGGTGAATTCTGTAAACATTCAAAATATACGTAATTTACGGCAACAAGGACGATGGTATTCTTTTACGATACGAAATAATAATTTTGCCTTATAACGCTATTCATAATAATTTAAATAGCTATATGGAGAATATGGAGAAAGTCAGGTGTTGGCCACATCAGATTTTCTTCTATTTATGGCAGGATCTTTAAATATAATTAAATAATAATATTAATAATCTATTCTGAGAATAATGTTACTTTACTAAACAGCATTACTATATTATACTACTCACATGACATAAACAACCATAACTATTATTGTCTGGACGACATTACTTTGGAATTGAGACTTATAGTTATAGAGAAGGGGTGGGGGTTTGGAAGGAAAGACTGAAAAACTCCCCTCCCTCACAGCCAATCATAGGTGGAGGCGAGGTAATGTCTGCTAGGGGGAACTACACAGCGTTGCTGCAAGTCGTCTTTACACATCCTGGCAACATCGCACCCGAGCCACCTCAACCGTCAATCCCACAGTAAATGAACTAAATAATTATAGATTTTTTCTTCTTTTACAATCAGTACAACTTTATAATTCAGTACAAAATTCAGTACATATTTGAAATCAGTACACAATCTCTAAAATCAGTACTGTACAGATTAAACCAGTAAGTCAGGTCACTTTAGGTATACTTACTAGGAGGGATGGAAGCGGTGTGAGTAAGGCCAGGTTAAGCTATGCAGGGCATCGAACCGGAACCGAACCGAAAACCTGAACCGAAAAAAACCGATATTTTTGGCCGGAGTGGAACCGTACCCGAACCGAAAAAACTAAAGTGTTGAACCCGGACCGAAACCGAAAACCGATATTTATTTCGCTCCTTTAGTTCGGTTCGGATAAAGAGTGTAAGCGAAAGGCGGGATTTTCCAACCGCTCAGTAAACTTCCATGTTCAAATGGTCATCGCCTCTCTCACGCTCCCGTACCCTGTCGCCATGGGGTCCAAACCCCAACCAAATTCACTATGAAAAAATAATCCTCAAGTCCCTTGGTTCGTTCCACGAATATGACATTAATTTAATATGTAACGACTTCCGGAAATTCCATGGGTAAATTTACCCATTTGAGAATTCCTTGAACCTTATGAATGCATAGAGGGAGAAGGGAAGTTTTCTCCAATGTTTCCTCTGCTACATATGTCCACAATTTTTCATTCCTTCATATGAACTGTGCGTAGAATCCATCAGTCTGGCCTTGTTAATTATTGAGGAAGGACTGTTCAACGTTTGTTCCTTGTGCGTATTACTGCATTAGTTGCCCTTTGTTACAGGTTAGTAATTTTAAATAGGTATATATGGTAAACTCGAAAAATACAATTTTCTATCGGATGTTAGTCGTTACTAAAAAGAGGAATAAAAACTGTATGTATATTTGTTATTTCCATCAAAATATTTAGCTTATAGGTTTGAATAACGAAGTGTTGCCAGCATTAAGGAAAAGATAAATTATCCAGCGTGGAATAAGTAAGTCTCATCTATACATATCTATAAGGTAAGGTGTTTGTATGTTCTGCTAAGGCTCAGAAACTACAACACGCAGAAAAAAGAGGAATGTGTCATATTAACCGTTATCATGTGTACGGTGGTGTAGTAAGATTTTTAAACCGATTCGGTGTACTATTTAATTATAATAAAATATTTTCGTTTATATGGGATTTCCATTTAAAATTTTTTTGGAAATTTCTCGAATTTTTTAACTCCTTACATATATATCGCAGACATACGCTCTCGCAGACTTTTTTGTGGTAAATTATCTCCTCTTTTGGAATAATATTTTAAAAGAGGGGCTTACAGATCAAATAAGACGAATTGAAGGGAAAATCTTATTTTTCATTATTGCTCAGCATTTGGATATACTTAGCAACCGATGTAAGCAAATTACGTTTGAACTATAAACATATCGTAAAGGTAGAAATAGTTGATGAAATACTCATTTAATATCTTCTGATTTGATTTTATGTTTTTCTTTCATTATCTTAAGATCAATAATTTTATATCTATTTAGAGTAATAATAGGTATTCTTATTTAGTTTCTCCTGTTATTATGTTGACATACAAACTCATATTCCGCGTAATCAATATTTACTCATCACTACGACACGCTATTTTGTGATTGTTTGTTGTTTATTTAGCAACTGAATAGAAAGTGATAGAAAGCGTCAGTCGTCATCATCAGATACATTGAGCTTTAGGAGATTATTCGTTGGTTGGTTTCGGTTAGTTTGTTGTTTTCATTTGCTTTCGTTTCGTGTCCATTTTTTGTGTTCTTTGTTTGTTTTCTTTGTTTTCGTTCTTAGATGTTCATTTTGTATTCTTTGTCTATATTCTTTGGTTGTGCTCTTGATTTTTGTTCCTTGATTACTTATTTGTCGGTTTACACCTTTTATGCCGGCTATTGGTTACAGTTTAATTCATTTCTTTTCTCTTGGTGGTTTTTACATTGAACTTATATTCTTTGGTTGTACTCTTAATTTATGTTCCACGATTATTTATTTGTCGGTTTACATCCTTTTCTGCCGGCTATTGGTTAGCGTTTAATTCATTTCTTTTTTCTTGGTGGTTTTTGTAGTTTTCGTATTGGTTCGTTTCGTGTTCTTTCCACTTTATTTCAAGACACCTAATGTAGTTTACAGAAAGGAGAGGAGAAGTTTTAGTATGTATCATTTTCTCACGCTGTCTTCTAAGCGGGAAAAAGTATAACTATTTGCAGTCCGAAATGCACCCGGGCGAAGCCGGGTACGAAAAGCTAGTTTTCTATATATGTACTTTAATTTCAAGAGAATATTTGGTATAGTGAGAAATTGATTCAATGTAATTCATTGTTGTGGCTTTTACGCAAATACTTGCGTATTTGATAATGATATCATGGAAATCAAAGTTTCAAGCGTCAAAGTTCTGTTTTAAGTGCTATTTTCAAGAATCTTCCGTTTATCCTTTTGCTTTAAGTTAGTGTCAATGAACGTTTTCTTTGTGTGTTTACAAAATTCCGTCATAGTAAATTTGTATCATGTTAATAAACATTTCTCATCCTTTCTGGATTCTCGGACCCTCAATTTCCGCGGCCTTCTTCCTCATAAAAATTTTATACATTTTTTCATTCATTTACGTGATCTTTGAATGAAAAAATGAAGCCGTGCATTTACAGTTTCTATAATATGAGCAATGCAGGTGATCTACAAATTGTTAATGAAAAGAACTTCATGACTTATTCAACTTATTGACACTATTGAGACAACTCGGCCTCTTTATTTTGCCGCACGATTCATGATTTAAAACATTAATAATTAATTATTAGGCATTCCAGCTTTACCGCATATTAGCTTCGGTCTGCCCCTTCTTCTATCCGAATGCAATTTTTTTCCTCGTAGCTATTCAGCGGATTTTAATGAAATTCAATACTAAAGATTAAGCACAGTAAATTAGAAAATTAGATGAATGGTTTGCATAACATAATAAGTTTAGAATATTCTATCGCAGGAAACGTGCTTATTTTAATTCACCATACACTTTCCTAACCATTTAAAATCATTTGCGACGCATGTATGGTTTGTAGTTATTCAATTCTAAATAAATCTTAAATAAATAAAATACATACTAAATATTTACATTTGAATAATTTATTTTCATGTTTTAATATCAAGTTTTTAATATCACTATTGTTATAGTGAAGATGTATTTGATTTAATTAGATAACTACGCAAATTAATAAATCAGTTATTGAAAGTTTCCTAAAAATATTTTAAGGTCGGAGCGAAAAAAACCGGTTCGAACCGGTTCACCGATGATTGCCAGAGCGAAACCGGAACCGAACCGAAATTTTGCATTTTGAGTGAACCGGAACGAAAACCGGAGTGAAAAAAATTACGGTTCGATGCCCTGAAGCTATGTATATCTATACGCACACTTCACTAGGAGGGAGGGAAGGTTGCTCAGGAACTTCCCTATCCTATGCGACATCATACAATAGAATGGGGGAAAGCAGGGAGAACATATTAAGCTAATTTCATCAAACCATCAAAGAAAATTTGTTTTCTAAGATTTGGAGGGACGAGTTATTTTTGCTTTAATCACAACAAGAAGAGTTTCTATCCAAGAATTAGAAAGGTGGAATTCAGTATCTCACATGCGTATTATACATAACTGTTTGTCGAGAATGGGACGAAAGCTTCGTTTAAACACGCAATTTTAATCCAAGAAAATACCGCGACTACGAGAGAATCACCTATTTAAACATTTTCTTTTTTCTTTCCTTTCCCTCCATCTTCCCCTTCCCTATTGCGTCTTTGAACTTTTCCAGGTAAACAAGTGAGAGACACATCTTCGTTGCACTCTTAGCTTAATGCGTGTTCCCCACTTTCCCCCATTCTACTGTATGATGTCGCAGAGGATAGGGACGTTCCTCAGCAACTTTCCCTCCCTCCTAGTGAAGTGTGCGTGTACCCATATGTAGCTCAACCTGGCATTACTCACACCGCTTCCCTCCCTCATAGTATACCATGACCTGACCCTCACACCCCTTCCCACCCTCCAACTGGACTACTGTATGTTTGCATTCAACTCATACGGAATCATCGAGTCCACAGACACCGTCGCAAAGTCGGACTTACATTATCTATGCTCGCGACGTTACATATAGACCGCATTCCGGAATCCCCGAGCGAAACTAACGACCATTAGCCCCGATTGTCCCTTCTGTCTAACGGCAGGAACGAAAACGACAGTCATACAAAGCGTGTACACAATATGGCTGTGATGCCGAAAACCCTCGGGTGGGCCTCGATAATAAAATCACCACGTGTTAAAGATTGCGATTCAAACTAAGAGTAATGACAATAAATATAATTTGGAGACCAGAGTTTGGCAATTTTGGCAACCTTCAGTTGCAATTTAGGCGTTTTTCTTTGAAAATTTTGCTCAAAGTTACAATTTAAAAAATCCGGATTCGACGTTTTTTAACGGAGAAATTATGCGTTTTTAACTGGAATAAAATGCCTTTCCCCTCATTTATGCCCGATATATTGATTAAATCCTAAAAAGTATCTCGCCTTCTGCCCCATTAATCTGATATGCCGCTTCTCTAACAGATATTGAGAAAAAATATGTAAAAAGGATTGAGAATCAATGTATCGATTCAAAGGATGACTTCATTTACCAGAGTTTAGCAAGTTCGCAAACAAAATTTATCCTAACTTCAGGCCATAAGAAACTCGTTCACACACACACTACAAAACGAATTTTAAAATGTTAATTTCTCGTTTAAATTAGTTAACATACTTTGGTACCATAATTTATTTAACTATGTAATCGTGATGAATTATGTAAACTTTAGCCGTTGCGTTTTCAAGCGAAAGATAAGTGCCAGTTTTTTCTCCCAAAAACCCAGCTCAAAAGTTTACAGGAAGAAGTAATGGAAGTTTAAAATTTATTGTAAAACGTAAAAAGCTCAAGGTTATCCCTAGTAACTTCTACTATTAAAAAAACAGGGTATATGCGTTAATAAACCCGCATCGATTCACAAGCGAAAAGAATGGCGCTATGCACTAAATAGGCCAATAGGCAAGAGATGAGCTCTACGGCTGTGCTTATATAAATGCCACGCGCGCCCATCAGCTAGAACGGGGATTTCCAAACGAAGGATAGCACATAATAGAACGTATCCTTAAGCTTTGTAATCTGTTTAAGTTGCATGCGAAGTTTATCATTTCATTCTTAGCGCTTAACGGCAGATTACGCGTCCCCGTCAAAGTAACACCAAGGAAAATATCGTGAATAAACTACGCAGACTTGTGAAACTTCATAAAAAACGAATCCCCCGCAGCGATAAATTAGGTCGCACTAAACAACCAGAAAAAGGTTAGGAAATTCCGATGCGCATTTTGAACAGCAAGGCATCGGTGGCTTCACTCATAAATGAAACAAACAGTGGTTCTTCCTTTTTATAGCACAATGAAGGTGAATCGCCCCCGATGACGGCTGCTTCGTAGTCGAATAAATCTTAAGGTATGTCGTTGAATCCAGGCTTCCCGAAGTTAATAATGCATGTTCTTGTCTTAAATTGATTATATTCATTGGGAAAATACAAATTGTGAAAATTTCTTTTCGAAAAAAAAACCCGAAAAACCGAAAAGTAACTTTAATTTATTTTCATACGACAAATAAACGAAACGACGAACAACGGCAACTTCCTGTATATTATAAATGCGACAGAGACGTCAGAAGTTTTCAACTTGAAAAGCTCGTGGAATAACAAGAGATAAGGGAGAAATTGTATCTCAAAGGAAGAGATAGGCGGTGACACATATCTTTAATACACAACTGTTGAGCGATTTATTCTCAACGATTTATGGCCCAAAATGCATCCATCTTATCGTCAAAAAGCTCAAAATAACCGATCAAAAATTTTAAGTGACTAATAAACCCTTCACTTAAACTTAAAATCTCCGGCGAGCTTCTGTAATATGTGGTTGCACATCTACAAGATGCAAGCAAAGGTAACCAGTAAAACGGTCAGTATTGTTTTTCTTTTATTTTTATATTTATGAATATATGAATTTAATGTAAAAACGTGTGTAAAATTGCAAATTAAAGTTTAATTAGAGTAAATCATGAAACCAAATTAGAAAGCTGATTTTGACATGTTCATTTCACAAACATCGTTATTACAAAGTGAGAGAACTTAGGTCCCTTGAAGTTTGTATTAACGAGGTTTTCCTATATATATATATATATATATATATAAATGCTTACAGAAAAGGAAAGGTAATAATAAAGGTGGCAACAAGGTGTTGGAGGGAGCCCAGTGGACACTTACCTAAATTGGAGAGCCGCTGGGGGTGCTGAAGACACAAAAAACAGAAACACAAATTTGAAGCTTTCGAGCAAAGGCCCTTCCTCAGCTTCTGACCAGAAGCTTCAAATATGTGTTGTTTTTCGTGTGTCTTCAGCACCCCCAGCGTCTCTCCAATTTAGGTAAGTGTTCACTGGGCTCCCTCCAACACCTTGTTGCCACCTTTATACACACACACACACGCGCGCACACACGCTCACACGCACAGTAGAATTCGGTTATAATGGCATTCAAGGGACTGGAAATTTATTGTCGTTATAACCGAGTGTCGTGCTAACCGAGGCGCATGGGAACATAGAATAAGTTTCCAAATTTTAAATTTTATATTATGATCTAATAAGTACATTAAACATTATATTATATTATGAAATAATACATAGTACATTAAATTATGATATGATAAGTATATTAAACTTAATAAAAATATTTTTAATGATCAGTAAATTAAACTGATCTCTCAGACTTATTTAGGTAGACCAGTGGTCTTCAACGTGGGCGATAGCGCCCACCAGTGGGCGTTTTAAGGTTTCTGGTGGGCGTTAAAGAACTAACCAAATGCTATTCTAATTTTTACACTGAAAAATAAAATTCTATAAGAAAGTTTAACGATACGCGCACACATCCTCAAACGAGACAATGTACAATGGAGGCATGGATGGTGACTCCATTCATCACAAATATGTGTGATGTGGATATTAAATACCAAGAGGAGATAATAGAATTACTCATGATGAGGAGTGTAAAGCCAATTTCAACAAAGGTGGATATGTGCAACTATGGCAGAACAAGAAAATGCCCTCTCTGTATTCACGATTGTGGAAGAAAATATCGTTGCTCTTGTTAGCTATCCCAACCTCATATCTAGTCGAGAAGGGATTCAGTGCAGTCAACAATCTCCTGTCCAAAAAAAGAGCAAACCACACTGAGTAAGGAGTTTCACTGTTGGATCCCTCGCATCCGGGTGGTCAGCAGGCAGCCTTTGGTCCTTCAATGTATTGGCGATCAACAAAAATTAATAATGAAACCTGAATCATGTACTGGCATTTATATTCTCTTCTCACCCACACATACGAAAATGTGTTGCGCCGACCATGTGCTTACGCATACGAGTATTTGTTACTTACTAACTTCCATTGCCGCTATAACCGAGTGCGTTAATACGTTATAAGCGAGGTGAATATATTGCAATATTGTAGAAACGGGGATGAGACATGAAGAATGTGTCATATCCGAGTTGTCGTAGTAACCGAGGCCGTTATAACCGATTTCAACTGTATATACAAACACCCGCTAGTGACCAGATTGTGCGGGAGTCCCGGATTTCGAATTCCTGTCTCGCATGGTAAAGTGTCTCGAATAATGCCCCGCATTGTACATTAAGTTCCCGCGTACATTTTAGGACTTTTTGCGCGACCAATGATAAGTGTAACTACTAATGTAGCTACAATGTGGCTTGGTTACATCGACCAATAAAACGTAAATTTATAACTAGGTATTTGCCTGATATTACCATATTTGTGTAGAAATACAGTGATTTGTTACCGTTTCTTTTTTAACGTTTAATATGTGTCATTGTATTTATTAGTTTTAATTTAATTTAATGTTCGTCGTATTTTCATCGTGTTTTAAATGCATATTAAAAGTTCATATGTTGGTTAATTCGTAATGGTAGAATATTGATTCCAATATTAATTATACTTCTATACTCTTAAGCGGGAAAAAATTCTTTACCCCGCAATGAGTAATCTGAAAATGAAATCCCGATTTCGACCCGCATTAGCCGATCCGACATCTGGTCACCGTAATATGTCATAAATAAAATAGCATTTAAACACTATATAAATTTTTTAGAAAAATGGATTCGATAAGTGGGTTAGAATTGTATTATTTTCAGTCTATCCCTCTCGACGCATTATTCTCTGACATCAACATCGTTTGTGACTACTTTATCCATAACAGCGATGTTTATCTATATTACGGAGATACAGTAAAACTCGTTTATTACGAATTTGAGGGGACCGACTCATTGCTTCGTTATAAGCGTGACTACGTTATATACGAGAAACGTGGTTTTTGGCCTATACATCCCATATAACACGTATACACACAGTAAAAGCTGTGCTATCCGGCCATTTAGAACCGGCCAGCCTTAACTACCGGCAATTACACAAATACAATTCATTTTGTATTTCTTTTTCTTTTTTTATGAATTTTTGTGTGAATAGTATATGTGTAATACCACAACTTCCACTTTAAAATTTCTTAAAATATAAGATGTATATATTACGTATTTACTCCGTATACTTCTGTGGCTGCCGAGTAAGCACGGCGTTTTTGTTTACGTAAGCCATTTCCATTGTCTAGATGTTTTGGTGTACTTCTACAATACTATCCAGTTTTATCGCTTTGTATTATTTAAAAAATTACCCATCCATTGAATATGGCATCAAAACAAATACCTAAAAGCAAGGGACAGGAGAGAAAAGATTGGTTTAACGTTAACACAAAAGCCGGAACTGATCAAACGAGAGCAGCCATAGCAAAAGATTTGAACATCGGATCTTCCACGCTCTACGATATCAAGGCTCATAAGGCTAAATTAATGTAATTTGTGTCATCTTCTGAGGCGAGTAAATCAATTAATAAACATCATACGCTTTATAAGCCAAAAATGGAGGAACTGAATAAAATATTATATGACTGGTTTTCACAGAAATGTTCAGAAGAATTAAATAATTTCGTCCTTTTCTAATAGAGTAAATAAAGATAAATAAGAAAGATATAATCCAATAAATTCAATTTTGGTAACAGGTTCACTGCCGTACTCCCCAAACTTCCCGGACGCCCTAAACTTTTCAATAGTCTTTTTGTTTTGCATGTAAGCGTAGCAACGTATTAAATAAGAATGGTGTCTATATCTAAGTGTGGAAGAATTAAAATGGAAAATGCAAACCCCATGCATAGTTATGTTTGGGGAGTACGATAGTGAACCTAAGCCCAATTCTGTTTGGTTATTGCTAAATTTGCGATGTCAAAATCGAAAAACGCTCACCTAACCGGATATTTCTCCTAATCGGCTTTCCACAATCCCCAAGATAGCCGAATAACGCAGCTTTTACTGTATTTGCAGTGAGTCGACTTCAATACCGTACTTACATATGCAAAGAGATGCTTATCAACTTCGCGGCATGTAAAATGTTCGACTGCTATTACGTACGATTTTTTAAATGGTCAATTAATATTATCATTATGGTCATTAATTTACATAAACATTTCACATTTTTTATATCAATTTCAAAACAAAGGGAGCGTGGAAATTCGTATGGAAGGGGACCTCTACGAACAAGTGCGCGGTAAACGGGCGGAAACTATTCATTACTTATCGCTCTGCTCGCCAAAATTCGTTATATACGGGGCATTTTTTGCCACGGGACCAAACATTTGTTTGTTACAGCCGAGAATTCGTAAAATGCGTGTTCGTTACATCCGAGAAATTTAACCAGTGCCCTTATGGAGAAGTTCAAGGGACCGAGACATTTCTTCGTTATAGCCGAGATTTCGTTTTAGGCGTGATCGTTATAAACGAGTTTTACTGTAAGTTTAGATCAGGGGTGGGCAAACTTTTTTGCATGGTGGGCCGCATTGGTGGCAGTGAATTATTCGGTGGGCCGCAATGGAAATTGCCAATGCTTCGGCGGACTGGATTAAACTTAAATCGAAAGTTACCTAGATACTATGAGTGAAAAATCAAGTTAACCCTTTGCAGTCCTTTGTCGGAATAATTGTAAGTCTGACATTAAAATTTTTGCATTTCAAGTAACAAGCGATGAAAAAATACCGCCGTATAATATTGCTTAGTGGACCACATGTTGGACAACCCTGATTTAGATTGAGAACAGTCAAAATCAATTCTTTCTTTACCATGGTTGTGAAAAGGACGACTCACTCTCACCACGACCAATGATCCTGGTAATCACATTGGAGATAATAAATTTGGATTCCCTTAAGGTACAAATACACTATGCGAACGATAGCGAACGAATGAATTCATGTAGTGTGTACGGTTGAACGAAGACGAACGAAAGTGAACGAATACGAACGAACGCATTCGACGCGGTTCGCTGGCAGGGCAGTAAATCAAAGGAAGCTCGTGCGCAGTGTGGACGTATAAGTAAACAACTCAGCAACTTGAGCAAGAAACTGTTCAAAGCGTCGAATATCAACGAACGGGAACATTCGCTCTAGTGCAGACGACTGATCAAATGCACGGTCCGAATGACGAGAAACAGCCGAACATTCGTTCGATGTCGTTCGTTCTCATAGTGTATTTGTACCTTAAGGCAAACACAAGCAGTCGCTTATGAAACACGTCTTCAGTAGGTTTACCGTCGATTGTAGCCTTACTTTCGTTGGCTTCCGGCGAGGGAAAGTAAGTGACTTTATAATTTTTTTCGCCGGAACTCAAAAGTGGATCACTCGGTCAATTTCGCGCGTTTTTTCCTCCGCCATATCTCTCGTACCGCACTGGTGCTCACTCCGAAAGATAGCTGTACATGATGCGTAAACAAACCTTTGTGAAATGCTAACGCTCTTGTAGAAGATTCAAAAGAATGACTCGCTGCTTTGGCTCTTCACAGCTCGGGTCAATTTTTTATATCGATTCATATGCTTAACCCCATCTACGTGAAAAATGTCAAGTAGCGTATTTGCCGAAGGAAATTTTTCTTACATTATTGAACGGATTGGAATGATCATTCTTTCCAATGCAAGACTAGAAACTACATTCTACGTCTCAAAATTGTTAATGGGCCTTCGATGAAGTTTTTACGAGAAATTCGAACTTGGTAGCGTGACTGCAAAAGAACTGAAAGTCTGCATCCTAAGAGTGAAATCAAGCACTAAATCACAAAAAACACTCAACGCAACGAAGTAAATGCCGTATTGAGACGATCGAAGGGGGGGGGGGGGGTACTGAATTTAAGATTATCTGTAATTGCAGAAGCAGCGCGATAGAAAAATATTCGGGGAAATGCAACCCCAAATTTTCATTTCAAAATGTCTAAAGCAGTGCTTCTCAACCTTTTTTGCTCCACGGCACACCAAATCACCCCTAATTAACTTCACTGCGTAAATACTCATTTTTAAAGATAAAAACTATCGTAACAAGTAAAAGCCGCAGTTATATTATATTGTTACGATTTGTAAAGCAATAATTGTATAATTTTATTGTACATTAAATACATACATAATTTAAAAATCAAATATCTTCGGAGTGTGCGACACACTAGTCCAGGGGTGGGGAACCCTTGGCACACGTGCCAAACGTGGCACGCCAACGACTTTTTTGCGGCACGCAACCCAGGGCTCACCTTAAAAAATAATTAAATAAATAAATATCCAACATCTTCGCTGGAATGGTATATTTTAACTTAATAGAATACAATTGTATTAAGTAGAGCGATACCAAATAAAAATGCAATAAAGAAACAAACACTATCAACTGTTTTAGTAATAATAAGTAATAAGAAAATGAAACAAACATACTATTTCCAAGCTATCTATCTCCGCGATATACTGACGTACAAGTTTTGTCCCGTTCAGGTGTTGCATCATTCGCCAGGCAGCCAGACGTGGCGTGACTCCTTTACCATCATGTTGTATATTTTTTCGTGTTTCGTAAAGCATTTATCGGTTTTATAAAGTGTGTATATACGTGGATTTGGATTTAATTCAATCGTAATTAACTAAAATATGGATTGGAAGTATTTATTGTCAATTAATATGTTTAATTTATTAGATCACTAATTTTTACATTCATTCAATCTTACATGACTTAAAATAATCACTCTTACAATATTCTTTGATTTTACTGCTCTAGTGTGATTTTTGAGTATTTGAAAAGGTTCTCATAATACTTAAAAGACACGAAATAATAATATGTTCCACAAAATTTCGGTTGGCACGTGAGAAAATTATGCATCAAAGATTTGGCGATTTTGGCACGCACACTTAAAAAGGTTGCCCACCCCTGCATTAGTCCCTTCCCCGCGGCACACCGGTTGAGAACCACTGGTCTAAAGGGTAGATATCAATTTCCAAAGTGAATGAAAACAACTAGAGAACAAAGCAACGCTTTCATATCGATTTTCACAGCTTACCTGTTTGTTTTCACTCTCAGCTGACAGTACCAGATATCTTCGCTCGCAATTACAAAACGAGTATGGATTTTTCGGCTTCCATATTGTATAATATGGCCAGAACAATATAAAAAGAAAATAATTTCAAAATTTTATCTAACAGTAAGATACATCGTTTAAAATATGAATAACCCTCTCTCTTAGAGAATCGATCCTAATAATATATTCCCGAAAAATATTTATGTTTATGGGCTTATATAATTTCAAAAAGGCCACACGTTAAACAGTGAATCAAGCAAAATTTTTACAAAATTTCCAAAATGTTTGTCTTATTCTGAGAATTCAGTGAACTAACCTGTCGCCTTTAGCGATAATAGGTTCCCGAAAATCGCCGTCGCGACCGGCATGTCGATAAGAACAAAGTGAAAAACTGAGATCGGTCTCTGTACCAGCGAGACTGGCCGTATAGTTTATCAAAATTATTCATGATTTAAAGGAAAATTCTTGCATCAACGACAAAGTTACGAACAACGAATTAAACCTAAATGTAAAAATTGAGGTATTTTACCCTAATTTGACAAACAACCACCCTGAAGAATATACGAACGAAATATAAGCTTGGATGGTAAAATCCAAAGAGGAGGTCATCACTAATTATTTAGCGTGCTTCATTAATGCTGGTTAGTCACTGTCATGGTTTTCGTTTTCACAATATTTTACACCGCTCATTCCAAAACACATGGGTGTGTTCCTACAACACTGTAGCTTTGCGTTTTTTCTTCTTCAACAGCCACGAATGGTGATTATGAATCACAAAAAAACGAGACGCCACGTAATCGGTCATGATGTGCAAACGCGCGCACACAAAATCGCAAACGGCGTTATTTTTTCGTTCCTTTGATAGCGAAAGAATCCTCGGAACGGGTTTGCATGTGAAGAGGGGAAAACACAAAGGGACCTTGGCTGCCTCATATCTGATAAACTGATCTGATAAACATGTGCGAAAATGTTTCCAGCTACTGTGTACGGCCTGCGCGTAATACAAGATCAAACTCGCCATTCGCCGTTAAAATGAATTGTATTTGAATAAGTTTTTATGGACTTTGTAGAAGATACGCATACTTCTCTCTGGGCATAAATCGCGATTTAGGACAATTAATAACAGCCAAAGAAAATGTCTAACCTCGGATAGGCGAAACTACAAATGGCAAAAACAATAAACCGAGCTTTCCGTCCTCGTTCCTCATTAAAATATATGATTAATAAGATTCTTACCAAGTGTAACTCACAATTTTACTTCCTTTAAGGGTGGTAATCTCATTCTTTATTACGTTTTTTAATAGAAAATTTGAAAAAATGGTGCTTAATTAACTATAATTTTGTTCAATAGAGAGAATTTGAATACGAAAACATGAAAAACGAAACCATATATTTACCCACCTAAGCACACCAAGTGAATATTAGAGAAATGCTTCCTAGAATTCACTTTCTTAATAGTAGCATATATGTACTAAAATATCCGTGACGAAATATACTATATGTCTAGTTAATTGGTTGAAGCTTTCGCGGGTGCTTGTCATGCTGAAGAAGTCTCCGGCAAAGGAGAGGAAACGTCGGCGGTTAACGCAAAAAAAAAATTACGCGAGATAACCCGAAAAAACCTAATTTCAGTATATAAGTCTACGTTAAGAAATCGATCGGGGAAGATTCTCTCATATGATTCCCGTACATTTTTCAGCGAATTTAGTCGCTACAACTTCTCAATTAATAGCATTATAAAACAAAGCTCGAGCTGAATCAAATAGAATATTTTAAAATCTACTTAGGAAAAATAAAAGATAACAACAAGCAAACCGAGAATGGATTTTTTTGTATACGTGTAGATTTAATTTACCTGTTCAAGTTTTTATTTACACGGTATACTTAAAACTTTCGACAGAATGATGGAGGTGTAATGTTTTTCCGAAATCTCCGACAATCATTTTAACATGACGTTTGTCCTGTCGACTTTCACAGATGAAGCAACAGAAAAGACCGACTTCCTTTTGTTCATCAAAATGAATGTTTTCGTGCAATACACCCTAAAGTTTTGCAAACGTACGCACACAATCTCACGACAATTCTTTCATTAGTTCATTCTCTGAAAATCATTTGGTATTCTCAGTCAAACCCTCACCTCGGGAGGATAAATTTGAATACATCTTCCTTTAAAGCTTTGGGGGAGATTGCAATCACGTGCCAAACAGAAAAACAGGTAAATATAACAACAGGTCAAACTAGCATTCTTCGAATTATTGCAATCCGATCGTTAAAAACTTTCCACATATTTCAAGCTATGAACGAGTACGCAAAATGAAATGTCGATAATGAACCGTTCAGAGCAATGTCCAGAGATCGTGAAGATATTATCAAAACATTTTAAGTATTAAATCGCAGAAACGCTACCACCTCCGCGTATTACCCTCATACATTAAACCGACCATTTCTCACGAACCATTTATACGTGTAGAGCAGGAATAACGTGCGTTGTGTAGACCTCCAATATATGAAGGACGGAGAAATCGATCGACATGAAGAATGAGGACAAGCAACCGCTGGAAATGGAGACGCCTCATAAATATAGTGGCTTCTTTCCCCAAAACAATCGTAACAGTGCATGTTCTACCTCTAATATTGTGGATCAGAGTTGGAAATAAGACGTATGGGAGATTCGCTCTACGAAGCAAAACTCTCTTCCGGGTTAAGACAGAATGTAAACAGAGGACGTCGCAAATTCTGCGAAACCGAAGCCACTCTTGCGCCGCCTCGATTACTTTTGCCGTCGATGGAATTACATTCGCGTTTTGTGCGGGATTTTACGCTGATTGCGCCGGTACTGACATCCGTGCTTCGTGTTAAACGAATAAAGAAATTGGCTGGCATTACCAACCGTTTCGCGGTAATATTCATTACCAATTGAATTCTGACCATCACGTAGGATCGATATTTCATTTTTGAACGTATTGCTGTTTATTTCTTCCAGCCGAAGTGATACTAGCGCGGACTGTTATCAAGTGAAGCCTTCCTCTAATTTCGCCTTAAGTACAGAGAAACAATAAGCAATTCTCTCAAAGGAGCCTTCTCCACGCGGACTTTTTCCATTTTATCAGCAATTTGGACTGAAATATATTATACACTAAAGCTCAAGATTCTTATTACAGAGCGTCGATAATATATTTATTTTTATTCTTTCTATACGTCTTTATCTTTGTCTTGCTGGTATCATAAATACAAAGAAAAAATTAGCTATTACGTCCACGGAGCACCTTACAACTAAATTTCCTACACGATCTCCCTGAATAATTTCCAGCAATTTACAGGATAAATTTTTGTATATCGCGCAATCAATGGGTCATAAGGACAAATAAAAGAACCGTTCATCGGTTGCGGTAGCGAGTCTGGCTCCCAATGCTAGGGTCGCAGGTTTGAAGCCTGCCAAGTATATGTGCTCGTTTGTCTCATTACAACTATTATAACGCGTGTAAATAATTGATGAAATTATCGGGCGGCGTGGAGGAGGCGAAATGGAAGTGATACGAACTAAATTATAGAGGACAAAGACTTATAAACAGCTTCCAAAAGCAAGAGTCTCGTAAACTCAAGTGGTTTTCTATTACATATTCCGTGGTAATTAAACGACATAATTGACTCAGCTTTATGATAATTCAAATCATCTCGCTCTTTCGGGACTTTCGGTTGGAATTGCTGACATTTTGTGCACGCATAGGTGATTTTATAAGCGAGAAAAACTTAAAACTCTAAGTTTACAGAGTCCCGGGTTCAATTCCCGGAATCTTTCTTACCTCCATTTGATTGTTAATGAGGCGAGTGCAGGACAATTTTCATTTTCATTTGTAAATAGGTTATAATCGTGGTAAGAACTCGAGACGAACGTAATATACTGACAATAAAAGAAAGTTTATTTTAATTGGTATGAGAATTTGAATCCGTTCCTAATTATTCCAAGATACATTTGGAATCCGTAAAAAAGGTTATTTTTCACTATTTAACAATGATAATTTTTTAATTCCATTGCAAGTCGCATTGTCGCCATATTTGAGCGTTCGATGCTTTCATTTTAATATATGAAACTCACCGTAATTCGGTATTTCAAATGCAGCACACATTCCGTATTTGTTTTATTTAGATAGTCGTTGTTTTCACTTTCAAACGTATATTTAAGCTGCGTTAATTTGTCCGATGAAAATTAAGTAAATAAATTTAATCAACTTTTGAAATCATCAAAGTATAGCAATAACGATATAATCAATATTTATTTTGTAAGAGTTATTAAATGGTAACGACGTACACGGGTTTATTTATTAACGTCGCTATTTTGATTCGACGATTACCTTAACTAAACTATTTTTTTTATTTAATATTTCATACCCGTCGTTTTCACGGGAAATTGCACTTGTACAGCCATAGATAGCTTGAGAAAACCATATGCGCACTTCAAGTAAATCGCTCGATTACTCAAAGATCGGATAATTACTTCCGCCTACGACTACTTGATAGATTAAATAAGGTTAAGGAACGGCTTTAAACTGATGGAAAGGATGATCCGAAGATCCTAATGCGACAGGCATAAGCTGTAATGATGGGAAATGGTTTTATTGATAAAGGCGGCTGGGGGACACGCTTCAGGCTACAACAGAATATGATGAACATTTTTAATATATGTTAAAGTTTAGATGAGTTTAGCTAAACAAATATAACTTATCAACTCTCGTAATTGCCTCCAACGAGTAATTTCTCCCCCCCCCTTAATAAATAATTGATGATTTTTTTTCCTGATATGACCGCAATCATAAGATAGGGGAAAACCGCGTATTAGACCCACCTTTGTTCTGAAGTAAAACAAAATCGCGCGAAAAAGTCGGACAATTATTTGAATAAATAGGGTTTACAAAATTTCATAAATTTTGTAAAAAACATAAAGCATTGCCAAATATATCTTTTATAGAATTTGTGTGAGCGTTTTGGATTTCTACGACCACCATACAATATTCCTGAATTTTCTCAGAGAAATGGGAATGAATTACGGCATTTAAAAAAATTATTTTCTCGCGTCGCAGCGGAAAAAATCCATCAGAATTTTATAAAAACCAAAATAAAAATGGGAGCTTCATTTGCTGACGCAATATGAAAAAAAGTTTTATTTATAGCTTTATAGAAAATTGTAAACTTAAAAATCTTTATAAGTTTAGTAATAGTGTTATATGACAAAGTAATGTGTTCAATAATTAAGAACAATTTGTAACAAATTGCTCGGAATCTTAATTTGAATTTTTTTAGGGCACTCCCTGCCGCCCACCGATTTTTCAAAAACATTTTCTCCTGTGATATAGATGGCATTAATAGTGACAAATAGAGTGAAAATATTAACTTTCTATCTATAACCATTTGGTCGGAATCTTAAATTGAAAGTTTAGGAGGAACTCACCGCCGCCCACCGATTTCTCCAAAAAAATCCTTGGCAGCGTAATAAATGGCATAATAAATTATATAAACCCTGCAAATTTCGGTCTTATATTTGTGACCGTTTATTTGCTAATTCAAGTTAATCGATTTCACAGACGGACAGACAGAGCGAAGTCATAAGCGCGCTTATAAAATAAAACGTGCTAAAAACTTCAGACTAAACTTGCAAGAACGGCAAGTGATCCTTGAGGAAACCCAATTACCTAGTGCAGTGGGGCTTCTATAAGTCGAACCTCAAGGAAAACTAAAAATATTAGACTTCTAGAAAATTCGAGCTATAGAAGAAAAATAAAATGAAAAATATTTTTTTATGTAAAATGAATTAATTTCGAGTTACGAAAAATTCGAGTCATAGACGTTCAACTTATGAAAGTTAGACTGCATTAATACTTCGCTCCCAACCTTTTTTGTATTTATAAGCTCTTAAAGCAATCAGTTAATTCTTAACATGAGTCTCGCAGTCCAGCTTACTATATTTCAAGTACTTGGGCTAAGTACTAATCCGTATTCTAATAAAAACTGATTAACGCCATTAATTTAAAACAATTCGTACGCCGAGCTTGGTAATTTATTTTTATGAAGTTCTCTGAAGCGATAAAAATTAGGTTATACTGACCCCAAATTAGTCATGCTTAAAATGAATGCGAATTCGACGTCACGGTGATTTTTATAAAACATCAACGAACATGTAAGAAACAACATAAATTAGCCAAAAAATGCTTCATCCTAAATGACCAAAAGGAAAAATATTAATTTTATGCATTAACAATTTTCAAATTTTCCATTCCCAACCAGGAAAACTACGAGCCTACACTGCTGACAAACTTTTTGGGAGGCCAAGGAGGAATAGTTTAAAACAATTAGCAATTATACGGACGGGCATATTATAATTGAGAGTTTATGGTGCAGTCATTGATAGATCAACCTTAGATGTAATAGATATCAGATAGCTTGGTATGACCAGTGGTTTAAGTTTATTTAGAATTTTAAATGTCAAATTCTTTATAAGTTTAATACTATATTTGTACGACAAAGTATTTTATTAAGTGATTAATTAAGAAATTTTGACTTTCTATCTAAAGCCACATGCTCAGGATAGTAATTTGACTTTTTTGAAGGCTTCCCCTGCCGCCCACCGATGTTTCAAAAACCTTTACTGAATAGTGTTATATCTGGCATTAAGGGCCACAGAAATATTGAAAATTTTAACCTTCTATTTGTAGCCATTTGCCCAGAATTTATTTTGAAAACTTTATACGGACCCCCATCCCAAACGCCCATCGATTTCTCCAAAATAAATTTTCGGCAGCGTAATAAATGACATCATAGATCACATTCACCTTGCACATTAGTTTACTTGTTATTTCAATTTAATCGATTGCACAGACGGACAGAAAACAAGTGCGTTTATAACATAAAATGCGCTAATAAGAGGGACTACTGTCCCTCCAAATTTAGGGCGGTTGGTCACAATTATCTACACGTAACCAAGGAGCATTAATCAGTAAATAAATGAAAGTCATAATCGAGTTCCAACATTTTCGTCAATCTTACATTAATTGTTAGCTGATTAAAGGGCATTTAAACGATTTTTTGTAACAAGAGTTGGAGCTTGGATAGTGCAATTATTCTGGATCACACTTAGGTACTTTTTACTAAAATGTTCAAGTTACATAAGTGAAATAATGTTTTTTGGTGTGATAGTTTACCCGGTTATCGACTACTCTCAATAACAATCAATTTTAACGACGAAACCGTACAACTGAAATTATTTATACGAGAAGATCGCTCTCTAACAACCTAAGAAGTTATTGAAGCTATCAGTCATTTCATCTAATAATGACTTCTTTTTATTCCGAAATTTCCGGATTAACGTAATTTGGAAAAAAAAGCAGGAGGGATACATAGAATTGTTAAAAACCTCAATAATCTGATGCTAATTAACATACCATAAAAAATCCGGCCTCCGAGCTTCTATGCCGTCGTAGGCAACCATGTTAATTATTTATCTTTCATCATTCGTGCTCGGCAATCCATCGTCTGGTATTACTGGTTGAAAAATTCTGCTAAACAAAAATAACATATGAACTAAATTTTTACGTACGTAATTTCTCTATCAAACATTTTATTTATAACCGATTTACGAAAAGGCAATTGTTAAAAATTCCAATCGAAAATTACTGCACCTTTAAAGTAATAGTGTACATATAATTGAAACCAGAAGGATAATATTTCGTTTTTGTTTACATCTAATGCAACATTGGGATACAAATTTTAAAAAGACAATCTTTTGTGATTTATTATTATAAACTAGTCGTCTAACGCGTCAAAATAAAAACCTATCAAACGTGAACATATAAGATTATAAATATATATTTCATATCTAATGTAAATTCCTAACAACAGGGTTATAGAACCTCCACGTCTAGTCATTTGTATTGTTTATTATGGAACACCAAAAAGTATATTTGTGATTTGTTTCACCCTTCTACATTAACAATACAAATGCCCATCATGTCAAACAACATATATGACCCATAATAATATCTAAAACGTTTGTAAGAAAGCACAAATCAAAAGAAATATAGCAAATGCCAAATTATTACGAGTATCACAATTTTTAAATAAGATGAAACATGATAGGCGTCCATGTGACAAAATTATGAATATTTCAGGGTTGCTAATGATAATCATTTCTGTGTAGATAAGTTTTGGTAAATTTCTAAAAGATTCATGACAAAAAACAACTGAAATTTTGATTTCATAAATTACAACAAAAATATACCACATTAGAACAACGTACTTGCTCATTTACCCATACATACGCCAAAACAAGAAGTAATAGCACATACACAGGTCTTGAAGAAAAACCATTAAGAAAGACGGGGCTGTGATACTTTTTATTTAAAAAATCAATCACAATGCCATATGTATGTAGTAGTTGGACTAGTCAAGATATAAACACAATGAAATAAGACAGAAAAACACGGTGCTCAGAAAACAACAGCGTACAAATAAGCTTTAAGAAGTCTATAAACGACATTTAATTTCTACAGATTCTTCGTGAGCAATTACTACTAACCTTAAAATGCACCTACATAAGATGGAAACTCAAAAAAACTTTAGATACGAACGACTTTCGCTCACATCGAGTGCATTTATTTTCACACAACTTCCCAGTGTTGCCAAATATACGTTTAAGGTTTTAAAAAATATTAAGTATATGATATTTATCAGTATGAAACGTTAATGATTAAAATGCATTTTTATTCTTTGGGTATTCATTTATAAATTGATTTCATTCATCAAAATTAAATGGCATGTATGTCGATACGATTGATCGAAGTGGTCGACGTGTGTCGTAAAGGTCGTGCAAACCTGTCTCCTTCTGATACTCAAATCGTTCAATTCTCTCTGACTTGGCCAACGTGAAGTGTGGTCGTACTAGTCGGTCAGTGGACTACATTTCTTAATTACTGGAACTATAAACTCGTTTCATGGCTAAATTTAATTATATCACGCATTCTGAATTCTTTTTCGTTTTACTAGCCTTAAAAATTTTCGAGTCTTATTTTTATGATGCAAAATATCTAATTTCTTTTATACATTGAAGAACACATTTGCATTCAATATTCATTGGTAATGTTAATATAGTTTTTGTGGTGTCATCTACTATACGTAACAAAGCGAACTTGCGAAATGGCATGTTTCGACGGGGTTTGAATTGCATAACCTTAAGCAGCCTGCATTACACACACAAATGGAATTCTTGTAAAAGTAATTGTATTTGTTTTATTTACATGCTATAAGGGCGACTTTTTTTGTTCACACAGAATTTGATTATGGGTGTTCCGGCTGGTGATCCAGAAAAGGGCAAGAAGGTGAGCTGTAGTAATAATCTAATAACATTGGTAATTTTTATGTTAACTTAAAATTATTAATCTTTAAGTTTTTCGTTATAGGGCATTTTAGCGAAATATTTTAAAAATCGAGTGTAATTGAATAAGCGGTTGCATCATAAAATCAAATATTTTGAGTAGGTATCACTTTAACATTGCAAAGTAGTTTTTTAATTTCCCTGCGAATAAAATCTGAATGGATTTGCAGGGGATACTAAAAATCCATAGAGGGTGAAGTCTTTGAAACGACTTTGGTCAAAGTATCATCCTCGTTATTCTGAATAGCAGTGTCAAGAAATGAGATGGACAACAAGCAATCTAATTTGTGTTAATTATTTTAGGTTTTCGTACAAAGATGTGCGCAATGCCATACAGTTGAGAAAGGTGGGAAACACAAAACTGGCCCGAATTTGAACGGTCTCTTCGGACGAAAAACAGGTCAAGCTGCAGGATTTGTGTACACAGATGCCAACAAAAGCAAAGGTAAGTTATTTAATCTATCATATATTCAGTAAGCTCGGTACATTGTTTACGGATATTTCGAAAGACACATTAGTTGATTTTGTAGTCTTATTGTGCAGCACATTGTTACATTTAAATGATCTTTTTATGCATGCTTAAGAGGAAATATAATTTTTATGTAATTACAAGAGCGAATGCTATTTAAATCGTTATTTACAGTTACAGTGTGGTTTTAATCTAGTCATATTAGTAGTGTGCTATTTGTTACTATTATAAGTTTTTGTTAGTGAAATCCATGTAGATAAAAAATGTTAAATTGGTAGAATAAGACTACATTTTACTTTTCAGGAATCACCTGGAACAAAGATACCCTCTTCGAATATTTAGAAAATCCAAAGAAGTATATACCAGGGACAAAAATGGTATTTGCTGGAATCAAAAAGCCACAAGAAAGAGGAGATTTAATAGCATATCTAGAGCAATCAACAAAATAATAGGAATTTTAATAGGCCCTAATTGTGGTGAAAGAGGTGATAAACAGTATCATCAGTAGTTGGTGTTTATTAGAGCAAATTTTTAGAAATTCCTTACACTAAGGATCTTGTTGTCAGTATAGGTATTTATTTTTGACGTGCTTCACTGATAATTGCATAATAAGTGTAAAATATTTGACCTTTTTTGGGCTTGAAATATGATCTCAAAACAATGGGATCATTTTTTTGTGCCTTGTAAAAATTGTATAGTAAATCATAAAGCCTTTGCTATTGCAAGTTTGGCATTTTCTCTTCTATTGTTATGTTTTATTCTTTGATTGTAAAAAGTGAACACAAATCATGTTATGTCCATAATGGCTACTAGCATTACCATCATCTTTAAATATAATTTCATGTCCATTTGTAAGATTCTTCCATGGAATAAAAACGTTTTCAAAATAATTTTCCAACTTGATCAACTTTTACTGAATCTTGATTTTTGATAGTAATGGTTTTCATTGACAATTAGAATTATGAAATTACTTGACACTTTCTTAGTGAACTACTTTAGATATTTTCTTATACATAACTGGCTTGGCATTTCACTAGTGTAGCAGTGTACATAATAAACCTTATCATAAACCATCTTTTTACGAAAGGAAAATAATGTTACTAATATCCTTTACTGCATTTAAATTAATTTTAGGCTATTAGCTATCATTAATAAACTTCACATCAGGTATATTATGGCAATATTATCTCATGTGCATTACCAGATCTGTAATTAGGTCAAAGTAGGCAATGGTATATGGGCAGCAATAAAAATTAGATTTAATGGAGGGAATGAAAAAAATATTTCACCGACTTTGATAAATTAGGCCATTGTGATCTGCGGACAAGATGGATAGAACTGAATACATGAGCAACTCCTAGGAAAAAAGGGGGAACAATTAGGCTTAGGAAATTTCAAAATTCATCATTCCTTGTAGAGATGATTTTCATCACACTTGCTTAAAGGACTGGTATATATTTTTATGTATAATACCATGCAAACAATTTTTTATTTTCTATTGAAAAAGTATACCTTACGCAAGGATTTCAATGATCTCATCAAATGGAAAATTTAGTGAAATTTATTTCATTCAGGTTTTCCTAAAATGTGAGTTAGGTGTTTTGTTTAGGGTTATATGGTAATTGAATAAATGTGGTATCGAGGTACCATTGCTGGGTTTTGCTGCCTTATGGGAACAATAAGGGACCTCTTAGAGGTAAAACAATGTAATTGTATATTTTTATTTATAAATTGCTATTCTAGCTTTTATCCATGCAAATGTATCAATTTTTTAGAAGAACCTAATTATCATACAATTTCAGTTGCTATTAAGCATAACGAGTCCAAATGTAAATTTGGGTCCCCTTGGACCCAGGCAAAATAGTCCTCATCCCCCCTGTGAGAGGCACTGCCTACAGGTTTGCCCTGGCTAGTTGGGTCAAGAGTATATGACCAACTAGTGGGTCTCACTGGCATGAACATGTTCAATAGTCTGGAAGTCTAGTCTAGTCAAATATAGTGTGTTTTTGATGCTCCTAAGGCATAAAGAGCAGTCTTGATTTTACATATTAAAAATCTTGAACTAAAATTTTATTATATTATGTAGTTACGACTAAATTTTAGATGAATTTCATTGTTGTGATTTCCAGCTAAAGAGCAAAGCTACTTAAAGTAACTAGTTGAGATTTTTTTATTTTAGAAATTTCAAGTTATTCTCACCCTAATCTAATACTTTCATTTTATAATATACTGTAGGATACAGATATCCAATAGGATTTTGATGCTTACCAAACCTGTGATGATAAAGTCATTATACTTGTCACACAACACAAAATAGGACGTGTGATCTTTTGAAAGTAGGATTGAAGTTGTTAAAGTGGCATCTATCGACATTGATACCACGTACAGTAAATAGCAGTAAGTTATGACTGTTGAAATGCTGATATGGAAGAACCATTCCCATTCCTCACATCTCCAATTATGGGTAAAATCTAATAATGGTTAACATTAGAGAGCAATTTTTTATTAATGAAAGTCCTTCCCATATGCTAAAAATATCCATTTTCAAATAGTTTCAAAATTGTGAGGAAAAATTATAACTGACAAGAGTGTAGACACGACAATGATGAGGTAGCAAATTACAAAACAACGAAAATGTTCAATAATTAGGAATTTTATGACATTTAGTTGTAACATAAAATATATACTATTTCGAGTTGGGTTCTTTGAAGTTTCAACAAAATGCTTAGACTCATTATTACAACATACGACAGTTGATTTTGAGTCATTTGGTAGATGGCTAATAGTTTTCATGTGACGGCTACATAAAATTAAAGTGGAAACTATAAAGCAGGAGTGCCCATTATGTCACCTGTGGGCGACCGGTCGCCCTTTAGGAAGATTGAAGTCACCAGCGGAGGCAGAGATGTTCTAGAAAACTTAAAAATTGAATTCGAAGAACATTTTCTATATTTTAAAGAACTTGAGCCCATTGTAACATTTTTTCATTTCTTTTTGCCAAAATTGTCATTGAAGAAATTTCTAGCAGAATAGATGTTCAACATGGATGCAATAGATCTGGAAAATGAAATAATTATGTTGCAAAGTAATAAACAGCAAGATATGATTCAAATTTTAGGAAACGTTTCATCTGAAAAATTTACAAATATCAAAGTTTGCATTTATTTTGAAAGCAAATTTTCCTTCCACTTTTCCATGTGTATCAATATTTTTTATTATGAACTTCATTACATTGAAAACCAGAAATGTACTCACCAGTAAACATATTGAAGATTGTTTATGCCTCTTGGTTTTGAGTTACAAGCTCAATTACCAATCACTGGCTGAAGATATGCAGTATAAATGAACCCATATTAGTTTAAATGAATGTTTAAATATATAAATTAATCAACTATTTATTTTGTCGATTTTCATAAGTAGTATATAACAAATGATTTTTTTGCAGTTTTTTGTGCTTAACTTAGAATACCCTATGTATATGTTAAAAAAATTTTGTAGCCTGCAAGACAATTTATAGAATGAAAGAAGGCCTTGACATAAAAAAGTTTGGGCACCTCTGCTATAAAGGATTACTACTGGCATTAACTAAGAAGGTTCTGACAGCAATATTCTCACTTGAGGACACCCTAATTATGAAGCAGCCATCAATCAGCACATGGTGTTTTCACCTGGTCTGCATTTACACATTATTTATTTCTTAATATAAAATTCTAACCCTTTTTCACACAAATATTTTGACACTTACTATCTATAATGTTAGAATGAAAAAGTAACTATGTTCCTTTTAAAAAATAATCAACAAGTCTATAGTTGTTGCTTAACTGCACTTAAAGTCTTTAATAAAGAATTTAGCTTAGAGAATAAATATGTATGGAAATGATGCACTAGAGAATTATTGAGTTTGTCTTATGGCTGAAAATAAATTCCAGAATAAGTACTTCGGTATCTACAGTAGCCATAACAAGTGGTTCTTCATAACCTTGTTATGGAGATACCTAGGACAAGTACTTCATTTATCAGTCTTTTATACTTAAGTGCTTACCCTGGAATGTGTACATTATGACTATGGATGAATTTCTGCCATGTTAAAGGCTTTGAAAATTTGTGGTTTAATTTTAATTTTTCCATTTTACTCATTAGGTTACTCATGATGCAATTATCATATCTCAACAGAAAATCAACAAAGATAATTATTTATTAATGTCTCTTTTTCACATGACCTACAAATATAGTTTTGTTAAGTAATTAATAAACTCGCTTGTAAATGAGAAAAGTAGCTCTATAATATTTTTTAAATATGGACAAATAAATGTGACAAGAGGTCCCTTATGTGGTGTAATAGACAATTTTCTTTGATGTGTCATTTACAACAACCCTACCAAGGTTCTAATTATCTTTACAAAGAATTTAAAAAAATACTCATTCCATAAAAGTCAAGTCCAAAACACTTCGTAGATAATTGAGTATCATTTTAATAATGAGTTCTGCTTTTGCATTCATTTGTGTAAAAATGAATGAAGTATTGCATTCTAAGTCTTCTTAATGCATATACATATAATTTTATCTATTTTGGTATTGCATTCAGTAGGAGAATAGTTTTAAGCAGTGTTTAATTTGTAACCAAATAAGAAAGGGAACGCCTAACCATACCACTCAGAACAAAACTGAATACATAATGAGACCTATGGTCTTTAACAAATATAAAGTAACTTTGAAAGGGAAAAATTAAAAAAACAATCTTGTACAAATCAGGTATTGTCCCACAAGAGGTAGGTTGAAATGTACAGACATTCATCAGACTTTAAATGCTTGTAACTTAAACATTTTTATTCATAAATTTTAGAAACTTCCAAACAAGTGAGGGAATACCATTCCCTTGCGTTCCCCCATAAATTAAGCACTGGTTATAAGTATACTTCCTTAACAGATAAACGTGGAGATTTAACATGCATTATAAAGGATGGTTTGAAAGATTACCTGATGTTGGGCTTCTAAAAGGAGGGCATACATGGAATGCACTTGAGATGGTTACAAAAAAACTTCTACTTATCCGCAGGATTACCAGATCCTTCGAGAAAAAAATGAACATTTTAGTATTGCAGTGAATTAATAGAGTACAGAATATCCAGTCACCAAAAAAGTATTAGTAAATATATGCGTTTTTTGAACCTTCTAAACTTTATTTAGAGAATTTTTATAATGTTATAAAGTAATAATGTTTAAAAACCATATATATATAACTATTTCCACTCGTTTATTTCTTTGAATTTATTTTCTAATTAGTACGCTCATTATCGTTCAAAACAAAATAGAAGAATTAGATTCTGTTGCTATAATATATTTTACAGACACTGTTCCTTTCATTTGTTCACTATGCTTATTATATATTCAAAATTATATTTTATCGCAAAAGAGACGAAAGAGAAAAACTCAAAAATAGTGCGCCTATTATAAAAAGGGCATATTTCAACCTTACTTTTCAGTCAATAGTTGAAAGAGATAGGATCTAACGAGACTTGATCACCGACATATTTATTAAACCAACAAATAACAAAAATACCATGCAATTTGTAAAGAGGTTAAGTAAAACACAATGACCAAGAAAAATATGATTCTTTTAAAAGAGAACTTCTGAAGTACTAGCAACTTTATTTGGATCCCTTAAACATAAGAAATAAATTTCCAGATGTCTAAGCCAAATTTATCAGTACAGTAAAACGAAATACTATTATTTACCTGAAAATTTCACTCGACGATAAATTTAATGTGTACTTCCCGCGTATAAAGACATATAGACGCCGTACTTTATCGTATACTGAATCTTCCTGCCATCTTTGCACCAAACAAGTAACTTTTTGCTACTGCTCATTTAAAACCGAATGGTATGAATAATAAGGGAGGGTTGGGAACTAAAAGCAAGTTAACTAGAATTAACAATAGACGTTGGCTATGAATATGCTGTTTCCAAATGTTTCGTTTTATGGATTTTGAAACAAAAGGATGGTTTTGTAAGCTCCTGCGGTAATAGACTTTTCTAACTAAAAACTGTTCTTCGCTTTACAGAGACAACATGGAAGTAATTGATGCTTTATAATCTGATTTCTGTTATTAAATGTTTGAAATCATTTGTCCCTTATGGGAATTTATTAGACAAATGTGTTATCTTATAGCAATTAATTTTTTTCCTGCACTTTATGTTATCGTCCGATTAAAAAAAAATGTTTTATGTGAAACAGTAATTTAATTTTTTGTCTCAATTCCTTCATAAACTTCAACTTATGATGCTGCCACTTTACATAATGAGATCATTTGTCAAAGAGTTCGTCCATGGAAGAATAGTTCTTCCATGGTTCGTCTTTCTACCAGTTATATTCTGTTTTACATGGCTAGTCTATTCAAAGCTAATTTACATTACATTTATATACTATTGATTTTTCTTTTACGGTTATATTAATACGTGTAATTTATTGTTTTAGAAGTAAAAATTGCATTTTCTTCCCGGTAAATATATTTTCTTTATAGGAAGTTTAAAATATATATTTCATGCGGTACGCTGAACGATTTTGCCCATTTTAACATTTTCATCGAACTTAGTAAATATTTTCTTTAAAGAGAAAGTAAAATATATCTATGTAATAAATAGCATTATTTCTTGCACATATATAATTAGTAAGGCGACGATATATTTGATTTATGTCTATATGTATTTCTATCACACTAATAGAAGTACTCCATTGTAAATTGCATCTTACTGCCATCTTTACGCCAAGTGAGTAACTCTTTGCTCCGCGCATCTGAACCGGCGGCTATCCACCTGTGGATCGTATATTTAAATGGATTACGTTTGACCAGTAGTGTTCGTAGAAAATATTCGAGTGATTTTATGTCAAATTCAACCTGTCTTGTAGAAATAGAAGAAGAGAATGTTTTTAAAGGTTCGGTGCCATATTTTATTCTGAATAACAGAAATTGTTAATTTCCATGTTCCAGTGTTAAGGTAATTAATAAGAGCATTTTTCTTATAAATGTTTGATATATGAGCTGTTCGTTAGCCCTCGAACATTTGTGACAGAGGCATGCTTACTCAGAGAAAATTAGTTCTTATGCTATTCTTATCGTTATTTGAATATTGTCATCCATGTTTAGAATTGTTTTAAAATCGAATAATGTATGATTTTAGATTTTCGTTTCCTTGATGTATGCATATTCGTGCGGTAGCCTATTTTATCTACTGGTATGATTAGTAAGAGATCTCGATACCCCGTAATAATTTTTCCCAGATATGTCTTTTGCGTGTTCCAAATTTATTACGAGGTATCTGTGTGCTGCACTTGACAAGAATTTTATTAGTCTAATTTTACGAAGTTGTGATGTTATATGCATATTTATATTTTTAAGGTAAAAAGAACATACCCAGATATTATATTTTTGCTCTATAAAAGTTAAATCTACGGTATAAATTGCAGACATGCTTGGTCTCTGTACCAAAATATATTTCAGTCTTGTGTTATGCTCATTTGGTTTGTGTAAAAATTTATCATCTAGTTTTTCTTGGTCCCCTACGTTTCAAATGTGCTTCTTATTTTGTGTTTTTATGTTTCTGAATTTTGTATGTGCCATAAAATATTTTCAAAGCTCTATTAATCTAAACCCAGATTTTGTTTTTTCACAGCCATTTATAAACTAAAATGTTGAAAGTTTAATGGATAATAAAACATTATTTTGTAGGGAAACCTTATCCAAAGATGAATAAATTGGAGCTTCTGCAGAACGGAGTGGTAGTTTAAATCTTATTACATAGAGAATATTCACTTCTAAAATGTCTATTTGATTGTTACTTCTTACGGACTGCAGGTGTTTGCTAATAGTGAGTTAGCTCCAGGGTTGAATGCATAGAAATTGCTGAATAAGATTGGATTTGTTTTAACATAATGTGTAATTGTATTAAATTTTTGAAACTGGTCTGACAACCTATAAAATAAGCACAGTTAAAACTGTCACAATTCAAGAAAAGTAAATTTCAGATGTTGCATAGTTACTGCTATTAAATTTGTCGCAAATTGATAATATTTCTTTTATAAATTATGCAATGATAAATTTAAACATTTGTTCCATTGTTTTGTCAAATAATTATAATGTACTAAGACAATGGTAAATGACTGAAGGTACCTACTTGTTAGAAGACGTGCAAAATTAATTTGTGTGCCTAACTAATTTATAGAAAAAATTTTGTGTATACTTTTAAATAAAAAAAATTTAATTAAAGTCTCTCTTGTAATTATGCTCCTTACATTAAGTGTATCCTCTAATATAGGGATGGGCAACCTCTTCCACATGGTGAGCAGTGTTGGTAGTAGAAAATTATTCGGCAAGCAATATTGGAAGGTACCAAGGCCTTGGCAGTCTGGATTGGCATTTCATTTTGAAGGTATCTAGAGAATCTGAGATATCACATAAGTAAAAATCAAGTATAAATTAAGTTTTTGGGATTAAAATTTTTATTTTTTGTTATCATAGTTTGAATTTGAAAGATATAAAATTGCTTGTGCCTCCCTTATATGCTGATTTTTGCTCTTCTGAATCAGCTCGCTGTTATGAAGCCTATAGCATTTTTACAACAGCCATGCCATGTATGAATTAGGTAATTAAAAGCTGGAATGGAGACTATGGCAAAATAAAAAAATCGGTACAACATACATTGTACAAACTTTCTATATACTAATGTGTCATTTAGTTATCTTTATAAAATGAAAATCATATCAGCCGGTTTTTAGAAAATCCAATATTTGTTAAAGTTGCAGAAGAATAAACTAGCCTTATATTCATTCATTGAGAAAAATGAAATACGTAATAATATTACGGACGTATACTTGACCTAATGAAGGTTAAACATTCTTTGAGCTTCATCAGGTTTCAACATACAAAGTAGAGTGTAAGTATGATATAATGAGAAGTCTGCCAAAATGAATTTTTTTTATACACCATCAATTCAATAACGTTAAACATAGGAAAAGTCTTAGATTATAACTAGATGATTTTTTTAGTGTTCCACTATAAGAAGTGCTAGTGTCATTTATCTTTTGTGGCAGTTGTGTATCAAGTGCCATGAACCAAAATCACTTAAGTTACTAGAAAATGGAGTATAGTCTCCACACTTAAAAGAGCAGGAATTGCTTTCAATGATATATGGACAGTAGTGCTTACCTTATTTTTGCCATATTTTCAAAACAAAAAATTGGGATATTGCGTCATCCCTGAGATAGTTAATAAGCAAAATGAAGAAATTGGCTGGCTTTACGGTTCCAGCATTGTTTACAATCTTGAAGAATAAAGAGAAAATTAAATCACTTGTGATCAAGTATAACATGTTGAGAAGTACCAAACATTATAATTCCAAGTTAGAAGTGGTGATTTTGGAGTGGTTTGCTAAGCAGCATGCAATAAATATTTCTGTAAGTGAAATTAATTTTCAGATGGTAATTTTTGAATTTGATTTGCTGGTTTTGTTCGAATTATATTTTTTACTATTTATTTTTTTATGGTTTGTCTTGATTGTATCTCACAACATTGATATGTTGTAGATGACTTTTATGTCATCTTAACTAATAAAACATTGATGTAAAGTAACGGGGATACACGTATGCTGCGATAATTTTAATAGATTTAGGCATCAAATGTCTTTATTTTGCTGTATTGTTAATATTTTATGATATTTATTCCACTACACTCATTAAATTTAATAATTCTATTTTTCTAATGTAATTTTTTATTTAGTTATTTTTAATCTTTGTTTCACCTGGGGAAATACTATTTCATTTGCTTTGTTAATTTTTTAATTTTAATATCTGATCTGACGGTGAAAACAAATGATACGTAATCATAATATGTTAATTGTTTTACACTTCTGTACAAAGGATGCTTTTGTTAGGTTTTATTTAATTTTAAAATTGTGTAGGTTTTTTGGTATCTGCATCTGCAGCGGTTTTCCATATGACTTTTTGACTTTTCAAAAATTGAATAATTACTAACAGTAAACATAAATATATGGGCCACATTATATCAAGAACATTATTAGTCAATGTATTCAGTAGAGCAGGGGCGGCTCAAGGTGTATTGGTGCCCTGAGGACCAAATTTGTAAGAGGCTCCCTCTCCCCCTCATTTTTTTCATTGCTAAGTCAAAAACTATTATAAAATTCGTTATACAGTAAAATCTCGATACAATGTATCTTTACGGAGCATGAATTTTTATACTTTATACTGAAAGTACGGTATACTGAATATACCCATAAGGAGTACGGTATTTTTTCTGGAAGCATCTCAGTGGGGGTTCGGCATTCTCCCAGGTCCGGCGCAAACCGAAACTGGCGATAATGAGTCTAACAAGAGATATATATCCTATAACCTAAGATTTTATCTCAATGCTAGTGTGAAACCAATGATAGGGATAACTGATCATTGGTTCTAAATTTGTCAACTCGAAAAATTCTTTACTTTGGGATTTTGGCTGCATTCTGCAGGTCTTTTTGTACTAAAGAAGAAAGATGCCTTCAAAATTGGTGTAAATGACTTGAATGAGCAAGAGTTGGTTATAGTTGAGTCATTTACGGATGAAATCGTACGTTAAAACCACAAAAATCTTTTTTGGGGCCTCTGAATTTCATACGTAGTATTGAAAAGTATGTTAAGTTGAAGTACGTTATTTTGAAATATTTATACAGTAATTATACGGAAAAATTGACTGGGATTTAAAAAAGTACATTAATTTGAAATATATGTAATTGTGAAGTACGTTGTAATGAGATTTCACTGTAACATCTAATATAATCATTGTATTTTTAGTTCATTTTAAAATTTTTTTACTAATCTCTATTTAAATTTTTACCCATTATTATAATGAAATTATCATAATCATATTATTGTTGACACTTCAGAAGAAATTACGTCACCTAATCACTTTCATAATGATACATAGCGATAAAAAAAGATCGGAATTCGTTAGGGAATGCTGACTGGGTACAATTGCATCTGCTCCGTCATGTTGGTCATGATCAATTTTATTACTTTCAAAAGATTTTTCTAGTCTGAAATGAAAGTATGATCATTTATAAGCGCGTTTCGCCTCCAGCGTGAGCGCCTATTATCATTGGTCTGTCTGTCCAGCCATCCGTCCGCATGTTCATTCTCGGCTTCTACCAAACGGATTTTTATGAAATTTGATATTAAGGACTTACAATAAAATATAATAAGAAAATCGCAAAAATGAATCACATAAGCCAATCAGGGGTAGCACTTTATTGGTGTCGAAAAATTAAATTTTCGTTATATCTCGTAAAGTATTCCTCATATCAAAATATTTTTCAAATAAAAGTTGTAGAAATGGCAAAGAATAGTATTTCCTTTCCTATACATTTTTATCGTAGGAGTAGCCATTATCAAGAAAATAAAAAGGCTATTAATTTGAGTTGAATTTAGAAATTTTCTTGAATGGTTACTTCTTCATTGTTGCTAACATAAACAATCTTAAAAACAAACATTTAATTTCCTTACGTTTGCATGCAATATTTTTAATTAGGAAGAAAATGGATTATTTATGATGGAGAAAAGAACTTTAAAATGCTATTTCCCTTACAAACTGGTATATCATTTCTTTCTAATATTCCATTGTATGAAATGCGCCCATTTGTGATACGTTGTACACATTCCTCACTTGTTATTTAATTGCAAATTGAAAAACCCAGGACATTCATACTTTTCGGTATTTTTACTTTCTCATACGAAGTATCGAGAAAGTATTGTTATCGCGAAAAAATTCGACCTTGAGAGTTTTATGGAAATATACGTTTTAGGTGTCACTGAATCTGAAAAAGTGGTTTTTGCAATGCTGTCTGTCTGTTACTGGCTCTGGAGCCTAAACGATAAAGCAAAAATGAATGAAATCGTGTACTTAGGTGTTTTATCATACTGAGCAGAGTATATTTAGAAATGGTTGTCATTGCTCAATAATTAAGGGTAGTTTATTCTATGCATTTTTAACAACAATTCGGCTATATGGCGATTAAAAAATTGGGGAGAGGGGCTGATTAATTCAATTATTATTTTCTTATAAGTTTACATGTAATTTTTTATTTTTCGGTCCTGTATCTGCCTTGGACACACAACCTCTCAGGTAGGTCCCAGTATTTCTCCATTTTGACAGTCCTGGAGGCACGGAGTGCCATCGGGGGAATGGTGCCATGATTATATGCACCATCCTATCCAGGACCTCCCAAATGACTAAGTGTGACCGTCACCTGGGACCCGCTTGTCGATGGAGGTTTTGCCTCCGTTTCCACCACATGCATGCATTGAGGATGTTGGAAAGCATTTCCTCAGCTTCCCCACGTCTTCTGTATGGCTCGTCCTCCTTCCGTGTACCTCTCCTCGTGGCTCCCTAGAGAGGAAGTACGTTCAATTGGGCCCAGTATGTGAAGTGCCATCCGCACAGTCTTGTGAAGTGTCTGAAATACACTTTAAGACGTATTCACAAAAATAAAAATTTCGCATATGCCTTTCTACTTATGCGTTAGAAATGAAAATACTTTCCCAAAGGAACCATTTCTCTATCTTCTACTGGTTACGAGTTATCAACGATTTTATGAAAAAGTTCACATTTTAAACTAATAGTGAACATTGCAGAGGTATAAAATGAGATAAGTGAAATAAGCAAAATACACGTACGATCTGGGCTGTGAATAGTCATGCTGGTTGGGTGTATTTATGATGCGATTTAGAAACCCACTAAATACCGCGTTTTAATTTTGAAAGCTTTAGAAACTGGAAGAACTGCATTCGTGTCTCTAAACTGAAAACACCATAGATGCAGCCACACGATGTGCCTTAAGTCTTCAAGTTTAAAAATGGCAAGAAATATTGAAGCGAATCATTTCAGTATTTCAGTTTAAAGATACAAAACCATAATGCACTTAAGGAATCTCCTTGAAACATTTCTCTTTTGATCATAATTTTCCTGGGTGAGATTTAATCAATTTTCCTCTTTCTCGCTCTATTGATTTGCATTTATCAAGTCCAAATTCCATGCAGATTGATTTGCTAAATTTTGAAGTGATATCTGTTAGTTTTTGCAGTTTGTGTTTTTGAACTAGCGTATATCTTCAGGTTGTCCATATATAAAAGATGGCTAAAGGTATGGTTCTCCGTTTTTCCCCGTTCTATTTTGTACCTTATTTTCGTTGTGTTTAGCATCTGGCTAAGGAGATTAAGACACATACAAAACCATAATGCACTTAAGAAACCTCCTTAAAAGATTCCTCTTTTGACCATAATTTTCCTGGATGTAAAAGTTTCGGTGTCATCTGTTATATGCAGCTCAGTTGACCATTCATTCAGTGCGTGTTTCAAAAAATTTATTATACATGGGTTAATTTCGTAGATGTTTAGAATTTCTACTAAGTATGTATGTGGCACTGAGTCGAATGCTTTTCTGTAGTCAATAAATGCCATATTTAGATTTTGTTTTTTTTTATTGCTTGTTTCACTATTATCTCATCTATGAAGATTTGGTCTTTGCATCCTTTTGAGTTCTTGTAGCACCCTTTTTGTTCCTCAGTTATAATTTTATTTACAATGAGGTGATGATGGATCTTGTTAGTGATAATTGATGTCAGTAATTTGTAAATTGTAGGTAAACATGTTATTGGTCTGTATTTATACGGGTTGGAGGTGTTGTTATCTTTTGGTAGTAAGAATGTTATCCCTTTAGTAAAGAATGCTGGAGTTGTGTATGGGTTTTCCAATATTTTGTTCAGGCACCTGGCAAGGATATTATGTATGCATGTGAATTTCTTAAACCAGAAGTTATGGATGTAATCTGGGCCAGGTGCTTTCCAGTTACCTGTGTTTTTCATTGCTTCCATTATTTCCTTCTCACTTATTTGTATTTCATCCATATCGCTTACATTAGCTTCTCTATTTCTTTCTTTTGTTATCACTATTCATGCTGCTTTGGGCATTCCCATATTTCAGACCAGTAGTTGGTTATTTTGTCAATTGAGAGTAGACCTTCAGCGTAATGTTTTTTAAAAAAGTTTTCTGTAGAAATGTTTTTGGATTATGATAAACTCTGCATTTTGCATTTTCCACATATTACATTCTTTATATCGGCAAAGTCTTTTTGAGTAGACAAATAATTGTTGAGTGTGTCTGGCAATGATTTCAGTTTGTCACCATTTAATTGTTCTAATTTTATTGGTAATATTATTTCTGACCCTTTTCTACACAATTTGGCAATCGTACTAAGATTTTATATTGGGTCAGTTGTCCTAGTTTGATTCTAAGGTTACTGATTCGTGTTTTTAGTGTTCTCATCCATGGAGGAATTGTTTCTTTTTTTTACTGGATTTAACTGTGCTTGCTGGTCTTGTTTTTATTTCCATAACTCTGACAGTAGTTATTATTATCATCATCATCTTTTTCAACCTCGGGAGCTTCTCAGATTTAAGCTCATACAGCAGAGATGTCTCATGCTGTATCAGCACTGTTATTACCTTGTATTTTTGACAAAACTAGGCATTATTGTTATTGATGTATGTTTATTATAACTGACTTCTTCAGATTTACATAGAGCTTGCTGTCTAGCTCCAGCAGCATAATACTTCTGTGCAGGTTCCCTGGGATAACACCAGTAGTTGGTAGTATTATGGTACGATGATAACTTTCTCTTGACTCCAAATTACCCTAATTTCTTCTGCTAGAAGTATGTGTTTTTGTATTTTCTCACTGTACTTCTTTTCTAAATTTGGTGCATTTAGAATTTCTATGTCTATTAGGTATGTCATTTTGTCTTTCTTTTTACTTTCTCCATATTATGGGGAAATTATTGTGAACACAAAAAAAATCGACTTTGAGATTTCAAGGGAAATACGCGTTTTGAGGTCCCTAGAACACGTTTAGACTATTTTCGGAATGTATGTGTGTGTGTGTGTGTGTGGATGGATGGATAGATGTATGTGATTGTGGGTGCTCTAACTCAAAAAGTACTTGTCATATTAATACCAAATTTCATATATAACACTTAGCATGAACACAAAGAACTGATTAGTTTTTGACAATAACGGATAACCGGAAGTCGAGGTTTATTCGAAACCCGACTCGGTTTTTGCGATATTTCTCCGATAATACGTCATTATTGTATACATTGATAATTACAAAAAATGTATAAAATATAATTTCCTACATCTTTTATTTGAAACAATTTTTCATAGCAGTTATTGTTTAGGAATTATTTATAAATAATCGGTTTTTCGGTTTCCGTCAAATATCTCCTTAAAAATGTCATTATTGGTAATCTTCGTGAGGACCAAAGTTGTAGAGAATAATATTTCTTCCAAGTTTTGTTTGAAACTAATTTTCGTAGAACTGACCACTTCGGAGATATTTTGCTTTTTCTTAATTTCCAGTATACAGCGCCACCACAATGTAGCGGTGAATTCTGTAAACATATTAAAAATATACCTAATTTACGGCAATAAGTACGACTGTATTCTTTTACGATACAAAATAATAATTTTGCCTTATAATGCTATTCATAATAATTTAAATATCTTTACCCCAAATATGGAGAAAGTCGTGTGCTGGCAACATCAGATTTTTTTATCAGTGTACTATCTGTTTATTGTGGGCTACTCTTATATCAGTTATTATCTCTCTGTTCCAGTATAATTTGATGTTTTCATTCTCGAGTATGATTTCCGGGTTATATTGGTACCATGGGGTACTGCTATTTTCTATTAGATTATGTTTCTTACTTATTGCTAAGTGTGTTTGCTTGCATACATTGTTGTGTCTATAAGTATATTCATTCGGGCTAATATGCTGCATCCACTTATGTGCTCTATTGTTTCAGTCTGGATTTTGCATTTTCTACATTTATCATCTGATATTGTTGGATATTTAATTATGTATCTCAGATAGTTCCTGGTTTTGATGACTTGGTCCTGTGTAGCAATATTAAAACCCTCGGTCTCTGAAAATAATTGTCCATTGGTTAGCCATATATTTGATCCTTCTGTATCTGTGTGTGCTTGTGATAGTTGGTATGGGTGTTTTTTACTTTCTCATACATAGTAATGGGAAAGTATTGTATTCATGAAAAAAATCGACTTCCAGATTTCAACGGATAGACATGTTTTGAGGTCCCTAGAACACGTTTAGACTATTTTCGGAATGATGTCTGTGTGTGTGTGTATGTTAGTGTGGGCACTCTAACTCAAAAAGTACGTGCCATATCGTTACCAAACCTCATATCTAACACTCTTACATGAGAACAAAGAACTGATTAGTTTTTGGACAATAACGGATAAACGGAAGTCGAGGTTTATTCGAAACCCGATTCGGTTTTTGCTATATTTCTTGGTTAAAATATCATTTTTGTATTTACAATTCTATACAAAAGTTATAGAGAATGTAATTTCCTACAACTTTCATTTGAAACAATTTTATTTAGGAGTTATTGTTTAGGAGTTATTGTTTAGGAGTTATTTATAAATAACCGGTTTTTCGGTTTCCGTTAAATATCTCCTTAACAACATCGTTATTGGTAATCTTCGTAAGGACCAAAGTTGTAGAGAATAATATTTCTTCCAAGTTTTGTTTGAAACTAATTTTCGTAGAACCATCCATTTCGATTATATTTCGCTTTTTCTTAATACCAGCCTACAGCGCCAACACCATGTAGCGGTTAATTCTGTAAACATTCAAAATATACGTAATATACGGCAACGACGTGTCTTCTTTTACGATACGAAATAATAATTTTGCCTTATAATGCTACTCATAATAATTTAAATATCTATACCCCAAATATGGAGAAAGTCTTGTGTTGGCCACATCAGATTTTTTATTTTCGTGATCACGAAAAAAATCGACTTCGAGATTTCATCGGAAATACGCGTTTTGAGCTCCCTAGTACACGTTTACACTATTTTCGGAATTGTGTGTGTTTGGATGTATGCCATTGTGGGCGCTCTAACTCAAAAATTGCTTGCCATATTAACACCAAATTACATATATAACACTTTGGTATGAGTACGAAGAGCTGATTAGTTTCTGGACAATAACGGTTAACCGGAAGTCGAGGTTTATTCGTAACCCAATTCAGTTTAGGCGAAACATCTCCATTAAAACATCATTATTGTATATACGATTCTATACAAAGATTATAGAGAATGTAATTTACTACAACTTTCAGTTGAAACAATTTTCCATAGCTGTTATTGTTTAGGAATTATTTATAAAAAGTAATCGGTTTTATCGGTTTCCGTCAAACATCTTAAAAACGTCGTTATTAGTAATCTTCGTAAGGACCAAATTTGTAGAGAATAATATTTCTTCTAATATTTCTTATAACATATTATTATAATATTTCTTATAATATCTACTTTCGCCGTATTTCGCTAGCTTGTTTTTGGTGTTTGTATTTTATTGTTAACAAGAAGTGGAATTGCTAATACAATAAATCATTTGCACTTTCCAAAAAACCTGTAATCAGCTAATAGCAAGTTCTGAAGAAAGAAATGTTTTTCTGTTTAACTAACCAAATGTCTCACCATCCAGCACATTTTGACGATTGCATGGTAGCAACTTCCTGACAATTAAATGGATATTCTAGCAATCGCTAAGATTCGAATGATCCCAAAGAAACTCCAATGTCAAGTCATTGTGCTTCTCCAACAAAGTCATGCACTGATCGACGATGCTCTTGCAGCTCCGCTTATAGATCAAACCCATAGTAGTGCGTGTTGGGTTTTCTGCAATTTATATATCACTATATACAGTGATGAGCTGAAGCCGGCTCCCGTCGGCTTGCTCGAGTCTGTTGTTAAATTTTTTCAGAATTTGCAAGCCAATTGTCAAATTTTTAGAAAATATGAAAATTTATTGATTTTGTCCTTTCAAGTACATTATGCCCTATCTGATAGTCAATTACCGACAGTGTATGAAATGCAATATATTACGAACGGAACACTTGTTAAGCTAGCGGAACAGTATTACTAAACTAGAGCGATATGGTGCCCCCTGGCATATAGGCATCCTGCGACCCTTGTCTAAATTTCCTTCCTACAATTTTTTTTTAGAAAGCCGGTTCTTAATTTTTTTCCAGCTCTTCACTGATTATATATTACCAGCAGGAGTGCCTGTTGAATTTCAATGGATTTAGTGAATCTAAAACTTCGACTATGTAACATGTAAGCATCGCAAGAATAAGATAGTACACAGTTATACCTGTCGAATAAAGCAAAAATGAAAAAACCGCTATGCATTTTCCTATTTAGATGAATGAAGGAAGAAAATCTTAGGAAAATAACGTATAAACTCCCTCCCCCTCCCTTGCACTCTCTCCTTCCCTTCTCCCCCTCCCTCCCCTCTCTCCCTCACATCTCTCCATCTCCCACCCTCCCCCTCCCTCTCTCCACCACTTCCCTCTAATTCCCTCTCTCCATCTCCCCCCTCCGTTACAATCCATCTCTCTCCCTCCATATCTCATATTAAAAGCATTCAAAACGAACAAACTTACAAACATTCTCCTTTATATGTTAGATTAGAAGATAATTCAATTAAAAACAACAAATATTTCAATGAAATAAACACTTTAAACAACAATTCAACAATAATTTTTACGTAAGATATGGAATGTTAGTAAATTTCTATACTTCAATAATGCCATAAATGCAAAAATTATGTTTTACAGAAATAACTGATGAAAAATTTATATTTTAAAACCTATTTCAATTCGTTGCTGAGATATAATCAAAAAAACAAAATTTGAACCGGCCATTACATTAAGACCTTTCGATCCAGTGGACTGATTTTGTCCATTTTCAGCTAGAAAATGTATATCATCGAAACATTGATATTGGTGTAAGATTCATCAAAATCGGCCCAATGGTTGATGAGATATCCTCATGAAACTGAAATTTTGACCGACCGATCTGTGACCTCCGGGGTCACAACCCCGTAGGCCGATTTGAATTATATTTGGCACTGCAACTCCAATGATCAACCTGAAGCTGCTGTCAACATTTCAAGCTTCTTAACTTTATTCCCTGATGAGTTATGGCTGCCACAGACAGACAGACATCCTCTTTTATTTATTAGATTATACATTATATGCATTCAAACATTAAGATCCCTCTGCACGTACCACTTTTTTTGCATGTAGATCAAAATGATATAATTTTTTGATGTGTAGCATAATTGTTTTATTATTATTTATAATGACAAGTTAATACGGTGAATTAAAATTGTAATAATGTAATTGTCAAAAATTATAGATTTAAAAAATATAAATCATCAAAAACATTCTTTACAATCCAATGATGCTAAAGAAACATGAAGCATGAATCATATTTCTATTTCCGTTTTTCAAACGTTTTCCACCTTAGGAGATTTTTTTTTGTTAGACCCGTGAAATTTATAGGGAAAAGAGTGAAACTGGCCACCAGACGATGCAATATTATGCAACACTGCAGAAATATCACAATATTTAAGATACTTTAGGAAATTTGATTGGTGCGAAATTTAAAAAATCACAAGATATAAGACTGCAGTCGCACTGTGCATAAGATATCCATATTTATTAAAAAAATTTTAATTTGAAATAAAATCCGTGTTATAACAAATCCGCGTTGGCCGGGGCCACGTTAAGCGGGGCTCACCTGTATATGTAAATGATATCTTTGACACAATATCTGTAGTAGATACGCTGTTATATGCTGATGATACTATTTTAATATCCTATCATAGAAATCTGAATAAGACAACAGACAATATGCAAAATGCATTAAATGAGTTGGCAAAGTGGGCACATGATAATGAATAAACCTAGAAGAGTCTAAAATTATGTTTATTTCCAATATGATGACAAAACACAAAAGGATTAATCTTATAATTCATGAACGTCAATGTTTACATAATAATGATCTAAATATTTGCAAATGTAAATTGAACAAGTATCGGAAATTCATTATTTAGGAGTAATAATTGATGACAACTTTAAATTTAATAAGCATATTTACAAAATAAATAGTAAATTAAGGAAAGTGAATTATCAATTATACCACATCAAAAGTATATTACCAACAAATGTTAAAAAAATTATTTATTCTATTTATGAGTCAATTATAAGATATGGTATTACAATCTGGGGAAATGCTAAAACTGGTTATTTAAATGTATTAAAAAGAAATCAAAATAGAGTTATTAAATTACTGGATGTAACAAATGCTAACTTAGATATCAATGATATTTACAAAAAATTGGTACAACATACACTGTACAAACTTTCTCATATACTAATGCGTCGTTTAGTTATCTTGAGAAAATGAAAATCATATGAGCCTGTTTTTAGAAAATCCAATTTTTGTTCAAGTTGCCCAAGAATAAACTAGCCTTATATTCATTCATTGAGAAAAATAAAACACGTAGTATTATTGTAGATGTATACTCAAGTAACTGTACGAAATTTGATCAAAGTCGTTATAACCGTTATTGAGAAAATCGAATTATTGTTAAAGTTGCCTAGAATAAACTAGCCTTATATTCATTTTTTGAGGAATATGAACTATACAGTATTATTGAAGACGTTAACTCAAGTAACCTTACGAAATTTGATCAAAATCGTTGCAGCCGTTTTTGAGAAAATTGGATTGTTGTAAAAATGTCTAGAATAAACTACTCTTAATTATTGAGCAATGTCGACCATTTCTATGAATACTCTGCTCAGTATGATAAAATGTCTAAGTACAAGATTTCATTCATTTTCATTCTACCGTCTAGGCTCCAGAGCCAGTAACAGACAGACAGACGGCATTGCGAAAACCACTTTTTCGTATTCAGCGACACCTAAAACGTGTATATCCATAAAAATCTTGAGGTCGAGTTTTTTCGCGAAAACAATACTTTCTTGATACTTCGTATGAGAAAGTAAAAATTACAAATTTTGCCAATCAATGAATTGTTTAAATACATAATTTTGGTTGATAACTACTTCTCATCTAAATATAAAACAATTAAAACAGATAAACATGAACTGGATAGAAGAAATAGGATTACATATAAGGTACCTAGATATTTTAACCTAAATGGTATAAATAAATTGGAATTTAAGGTTCCTCTAGTATTTAATCAACTACCACATGAACTAAAAACCTTAAATATTTTGAAATAAAGAGGAAACTCAAATTATGGTTATTAGATAATTTATAAATTCTAAATGATCATTTCTCTTGATAACTTCTTAAGATAAGGTTAAATATTTAAATACATCAAAGTATAATCATTGTAATTTTGTATTTACTCTTTGGTTTTTATATTATTTAAAATACCCAAATACATAGGTCATCAAATGGGTTCAAATATGTAAGTCTTTGACACCTGCTGTCAAGTCCATTTTGTTTTTGGACTTAGCGGGACCAGAATGTATTTCACTTTAAATTATTTTTCATTTTACAATTAATGTATTGCAGATTTTTGTCATTTTACACCTTTTGTATAATTAAAATCTCCTGTTAAAGTATTTTTTAAAAATAATATCACATTTATTGTTACATAAATTTATATGCTATTATATATAAATGTTATATGATACTATGTATTATGTATAAATAATTATTGTTAACACTATGTGTAATTATTATTATTATTATTATTTTCTTTATTATTATTTTCTAGTTCTTGGAAAGGCTATATTTGCTTATTTTATTTTTGTAATGCTGTAACTTTATTCTGTACCTAAGCAAGGGATTTTATTTTGTAATTTTGTAAAGATTTGTAACGATTTTATAATTTTGTAAAGACTTTGTAATTTTGTAAAGATTTATGTTCTTCTGTAATAAATTATATATTTACAGAAGAAAAAAATCTGCTGTGGCCAACACATGACTTTCTCCATATTTGGCGTATAGATATTTAAATTCTTTTTATGAATAGCATTATAAGGCAAAATTATTACTTCGTATCGTTAAAGTATACAGTCATCCTTATTGCCGTAAATTACGTAAATTTTGAATATGTTTACATAATCCACCGCTACATGGTGGTGCCGCTGTATACTGCAAATTAAGAAAAAGCAAAATATCTCCGAAATGGATGGTTCTACGAAAATTTGTCCCAAACAAAACTTGGAAGAAATATTATTCTCTACAACTTTGGTCCTCACGAAGATTACCAATAACGACGTTTTTAAGGATATATTTGACGGAAACCGAAAAAACCGATTATTTATAAATAATTCCTAAACAATAACCGCTATGGAAAATTGTTTCAAATGAAAGTTGTAGAAAATTGCATTATCTATGACCTTTGTATATATACTATGTATATCATCATCATAGGTTGTCTGTCCATTGACAGGTCCGTGATTATTCTAGGTTAAACTTGGTTCTCCATATACTCCTATTTTCCGCAGTTTTCTTCATGACTTGATAGCTCTCTTTCCCTACTATGTATATATATATATATATATATATATATCGGGTTTCGAATAAACCTAAACTTTCGGTTAACCGGTATTGTCTAAGAACTACTCAGCTCCTCATGCTCATAACTAAGTGTTATATTAGAAATTTGGTACCGATATGGCAAGTACTTTTATAGTTAGAACCCACACAATCACATACAAACACATCATTCCGAAAATAGTCTAAACGTGTTCTATGGACCTCAAAACGTGTATTTCCGTTGAAATTCCGTAGTCGATTTTTTTCATGAAAATGATACTATCTCTATATTACGTATATGGAGAAAGTAAAAATAATGAAAGCATACAGTCGATTTTATTGTGTTATTTTAATGGGAGATGTAAATGCCTTCCATTGGAATCGAACCCAGCACTTTTTTCGAGATTTTTTTCGTCACCACTTATCATATGTGAATCGAGCATTCTTGCCAAATTTAGAGTTTCTATCTCTATTTTCTCTCGAGTTATCGATAGAGGGGTTGGTTAGCAATGTTATGGTCGCGGATTTGAATCCTGCCGAGGTCATGTCAAAATAAAAATATCATTATTCTCATTTTTTCTAGCGAGCGGGTTTAGCATTACATCCAACAAACAAACCAACCAACAGATTCCGGAAAATATCTATAGAAGTTGTGAGCTATATAAGCATAGGGGCATTCGGTGTATGTTTGGTGCAGTAGAGTATGTATCGCTTGGCAGAAGAGCGTGGGGAGTTTGATACATCTAGGGAGGAATATGTTATAGCGGCAGTCAATGCAAATTGGGTGGCATAAATCAGGGGGTAATTTTGTGTATTGGGTGGTCTATATCGAAGGGGCAATCAAGTGATTGATGGTCGTATATATACTAGGCCCTAATAATTAGGGGTTTGTTGTGCAAGTTGGGTGGCATATATTTCAGCTGATTTTTGATGCGTTTTTGGTGGCATACACACACACGCACTCCCTCACACTCCCTCACACACATAACCACACATACACAACCTCACACACAGACATACAACCTCACACAGACACAACCTCACACACACATAACCCAACACACACACACACAACCCCACACACACACAAAACCGCACAAACAACCGCACACACACACACAACCGCATACTCAACCGCACACACACACTCAACCGCACACACACACACACACACAACCTCCACACATACAACTTCACGCACACACACAACCTCACACACTCCACCCAAACGTCATCTCATTCACCCAACACAGTTTTCTCTCACACATTTACAGGCAGTCGTTTTCGCTCATTCACTCATTCACGTATACATCCCTTCACGTACTTCTTCGTATGTGCTGGGACATCAAAAGAAATTTACTCATTCTATTGTTACCGTAATATCCTCAGGCTATCTTAACCCATCGATATGGCTAAAGCGACCGCGTAAATTAACCTAATACTTCTCTGAATATTCCATTTAATCTTCTTCTAGATACTTCTCAATCTACAACGTAGCAGCGAAATTAGTTGAACCATGTTTTCATCATTTTATAATTCCTTTATATCAACCTACAAATCATTCATTGCATTATTTATCCTCTTCTCTGGTCACATTAACAGGTATAACATGCTCCCATGGCGGCGAGCTCTTATGGGCGCCAAATTTGAAACCCTCGTTCACTTGCGTGTTTCGGATACCGTTGTTGTCGCCTGGTTGATGTAGGATGGGCTTGGTTGGGCAAATCGCAAAATTCGACGCACGATGCGTACAGGATCCCTCATGTAATTACACATACCTCATATGATGGAAAGGTATTAAAAACGTAAAAACAATGTATCGCAGGAAAATGATTGGCGATTTTAACATAAAAACATGAGCCATCAATGTTTTAATTCATATCACTGCTTTTTGACATATTTATTAATCTTCCTTTGATTTGAGGCCGTATTGTATTTTGAAATATGATATGAAATCGAATAATTTCGCCATTCTTTGACTACACTGTCATCTACATCAATACATGTCATAACGTTATTCGTGTAAAGCAAGCGCTCTGAAGGCCTCTTTGCGAGCTCAAGGAGTCTCTACTCGTCATCATCTTCTCTAGATTACCAATAACGATGTTGTTAAGGAGATATTTAACGGAAACCGAAAAACCGGTTATTTATAAATAACTCCTAAACGATAACTACAATAGAAAATTGTTTCAAATGAAAGTTGTAGGAAATTACATTCTCTATAACTTTTGTTTAGAATTGTAAATACAATAATGATATTTTAACCAAGAAATATTTTGAAATTATATATGTCTACCACTAAAAAGCTTTTTTGTCTTACTGTTTACTAGGTAATTTTATAGTTTGTTTAATAAATTATGTTCTAAAAGTCAGGTAGAAATATGTTTTATATTGAATGTGGGTCCAAAAATACCATTTGAGAAGTTATTTCCCTCTGGGCGCCTAAAGGTTATGGTGCCCTGGTGAACGCGGATTTTTGCTTAACGCGGAGACCTCAGGAACGCATCCCCCGCATTAAGCGGGGCTCACCTGTATTAGGTAAAATATTGGTTCCAGAGTGGATCCCTGTGGAACTCCAAAGTTTATATTACCGTATCTGCCTGCATACAAACCGATGCTTTTTGTCAAAATCTGTCATGAAAAAATGACCCCTCAGCTTAAATACGAGTCCAAGGAAAATTTGGGTTATGGTTAAATCGTGAAGTCTCTCATTGCCTTCGCGTTCAAATGATAGTACTATATTTTTCGTAAAGTAAATATTTGACCTACGATGAACATATATAAAAATATCTTGGCGAGATCGCTTGCGTAAATTGATGATTATGCAAAATGTGTTGATGGCTTTGAATGCTCAACTGTTTGAATTTCAGTAAAACTTTACATGGAAGGTGTATAATTATAAAAATGCAATTTCTTTAGGCAATGTAAATGCTAATTTCATTGGAAATAGACTTAGATGAAAAAATATCTTGGTGAGATCGCTGTTACTATATTTGACCTTTTGTGAAAATGAAGGTGAATGAAATTATTGTCACTGAATGTGGAACATTATTCAGCAACGCAAAATTATTAACTGAAAAATATTTCAAAATGTCAACAACTAAATCATTTCCCACACATTTCTTCGATCTTGAATAATGTATTCTAAGATGTGCATGAATGTCCGGCACACTTCATCATAAAATCTATGAAATTTACGTTTTTGCCAGGAATTGTGGAAATTTTTGGGGGGTCGTATTAAATCCAGAGTCGGCTTCTATTCGGGCAGGTACGGTATTTATATTATGTAGATTGCCTCCTATTTTAACCCTTACTTTTCTTGATATAGGGTAACTCCTAAACCAATTCCAAGCTATACCTCTAATTCCAATTTTATATCATTTATCTAAAAGAATATCAGTATCAGTGAAATCAAAGGCTTTTCTAAAAATCTACAAAAGTAACAATAATATAGAAATTTAAGTCTAAATATTTATTTATCGTGTTTGCAAACTCTTGTAATATATGGTTAGTACTTAATTTTTTCTGGAATGCATATTGTTTTTTGATATTAATTTGTTTAGTTATAAAATTCATTAATATATTTGCTATATATTTTTCTAATATTTTACTTATTGACGGTAAGATGGATATTGGCCTATAATTATTTGGGTCCATTAAGTTACCTCCTTTATGTATCGAGTTTATTATGGCTAATTTCAAGTCATCTGGTACAATACCTTGTTTAATACTAGCATTTATCAATGTAGTAATTATTGGAATAATGAAAACATTCCTTTTGATATCCTTGGCTTGTATACCATCATTACCACTGGCAGTATTCTTAAGTTCTTTAACAATAGACCAGTCTACAAGTTTAACCATAAGCATCAGAATGAAATATTCTGCTGATGTAATTATGCATATCGAACAGCTCATACCACAAAGAATAATATTACTCAAGATATGGCCATTGAAAACTTTGTCTGCTGGGAATAAGTAAAAACGAATATGGCCACCGAGTGATTGCACATGACGTCACATCCTTTGTTTACATCCTGCACCATATTAGGCTTAACACCGGTTAACAACTACTTAGTCGATTTCGCATGTATTTACATCCGATATTTTGATAAATATGAGCAATTATTATTGCGTTGTGCCTCTTTGCACTTCAACATTGATTTCTACACTGGAAAAATGTTTCTTTTCGGTACCTCTTGAAGCAAAAAGAAGGAGACAATGGTTATTAGCCATGAGGAGGAATGATTTCCTTTCAGCTAAAACTAAGTGCACAATTTGCGAGGATCACTTTGAAGTGAGTACATATAACTTATTTTTAACATTCTCTGATTTTATTACTTTTGGCTTCATTAATTACTCAATAATTTGTTATGTACAGTTGCCGAATGACCTCGATAATTATAGGGAATGGAAATTCTCGACAGTGAAACCTAGATTTAAAGCAGATGTTGTGCCACATAAATTTACGTGTCAGGGGAAACCAATTTCAAATGAAAGATTATCCACACGCAAACGTGAAAATAAACATCTTGTGGCAATGCTATTGGCAGGTGAGTTGTTATGAAAAAATAATTGAAATGTTACCAGAAATGAATACATTTATATGAGAAGTCCTGCATAATTACTGCATGAGAAAACCCTAAGCAGATATGACATTTGATGCTTGACATGATGCATAATGCAATATATGTATAGAGAAAATTCAGAATTTTCACATAATTAGCCACTATTGATATTAATGTAATTTGTATCCACATATACATAGCAATAATTTTTTATTTGCCTCATTGTGCTTAAATGTATTTTATAAAATCATTAATTTTTGACACCTATACATTTTATTTTATATGAACATTAAGTATTTAAAGCTCAACTCAGTTTTTTTACATGTATATTAAATGTTATATATTTTGTCACAGAAATTTCTACTTCCATCTCTCAAGAAGTTAGCCCACAACAAACTGTTTTCAGTTCACCTATATCAGAACAAGAGGATGTAGAACCTACTAGAGGAGAAGATGGGGATAATTCTTCTCTAACAGTCCAATACTGTATCATTCCTAAGAGGGGTCGAACTAAAAATTTGGTTCATTTTAGGAGTGTTTCTGTGCAAACAGTTCCAACAACTATTACTGTTTCTTGTTCCCCTTTAAAAAATGTCACTGCTGATGCTAGTGTATCCCCAATGAAGTAGAGAAGGCTGGAAGTTGACGATGTATTTACATCATCATCATCAGAGAGCAGTGATGATGATCATCCTGATGATGAATCTGATTCCCCATGGGAACCCTCTGATACAGACAATGATGAAGATAACTTAGAAATAAAAATGGTTTCCTTAAAATCAACCAGGTTCTACAACCAAAAGAGGCCATTCTTTTATCTAGGTATGCCTGATAATTCTGTTTCTCATTAATTTGTTGGCAGATAAACTGAAGTTTAGAGGAGGCATTCTAACATCTGTTGATGTGGTATGCTTGTGCTTGAGAAAAATTAAAATGGATGTTTCTTCTCAGTTTTTGGCAGACCTATATGGTATTAGTAAGTCATATGCCTCAAAACTCTTTGGAAAAGGTATTGTTTCAATAGTACATACCTGAAACAGCTTATAAAGTGGCTAACAAAAGAAAGTGTGGCTATACACTTACCTCTTGCTTTCTGGGCAAGATTCAATAGCGCGTGTGCTATTATTTTTGCGAACTTCTCGAATTGAGAAATAATCAAAAACTTTACGTTGACTTCGAATCAATGACGCTTGTCACAACTTACCTTTGCGTGTTGGGCTTTTCAATGCTTGTCTTGAACTGAACATGATATGCATGTGGCTCTCTCAAAAACAACACCTAGGATAGAAATGTTGGTTAATAGTAAGCAGCAGCAATGTTCAAATTAGTGAGATTAGTGTAGTTTGTCCATTTGTAAACATATTTTGTGCAATTTTTAGTTTTTTTAAAATAAAGTTTGTTTAAAACAAAAATCTGTTTATATTTATGGCTTATGAGATACCAGTAGTTTTGATTATTTACAATTATTTGTAAAAAAAAATGTTACTATCGAGAGGGGTACGTGATGTATTAAGCTGAGACCAAGGGGTACATGGATCGAAAAAGGTTCAGAACCACTGGTCTATAGCGTCATGAAGAACACGCTAATGTCCACTGTTTTAAATGTTCCATTTTTTTCTGCCACTTCCCTCTTTACTTGTGCCCATACAAGTTCTATTGCACTATATTGGCAATGATATGGCAGAAGTCTCACCACACTATGACCCTCCCTATTGGCAATAGAATCAATTTCATAAGTTTTATACATTGGTTTTGCTAAGTTTACCAGTACAAGAAGTTCGGTCTTTGTCATATCCTTGGAATGAGGGACATTTTTAGCCTCTAACCAATTTGAAATATCTTACTTTTATTGTAGCTGTTGTAGGAATTTTTTCCTTTAGCACCAACGGATAACTGGCATTATCCATGATTATAACCACCTTCTCTAAATTCGTTTTTTTAACTCCCTCAAAAATTTCTCAAACCACTCTGCAAATAATTTGGCATTCATTTCAGAGTGGTAGTGACTTGAATTACCTTTTGCCTGGAAAATTAACTTGGAGTTCTTAATAAATCCCGTTTGAGCTGAACCAACGTGGAGGATTATTATTCTCAATCCCTTACCAATGGGCATCTTCACCATTAGGTCCAAGCCAGATGGCTGGCAACGAATGGTTTTGATTGACCCAGGTCTTGTCCAAATAAAATATTATTTTACCTTGGGCACGAGCTTCCTTTATTTTTTCGTAAGAACGCTACTCTGGCAGCCACAATATCATTCCTCTCCCGCATGAATCTTCTTCCATTGATGGTCCTCCTGGAGCGGAACCCAATTAATTTGAGATTCTTCCAAACAGCTGTCCTACTGCCACCATAATTAATTTCGCTCTGCATGTCTCGTAGCAAAGACAATAAAGTAGGGAACTCGCCTCTGCTGTAATATGCCAAAACTGCTTACCTTAACGCCATGGGCATCGGCAAGGGGGGGCAGCTGCCCTCCCCTGGAAATGTGTGAAAACCTAAATATTATATTAGATACTAGCAGAAATGCCCATTGAATTTCAACGGATTTAGTGAATCTAAAACTTCGACCGTGTAACATCTAAACATCAAAAGAATAAAATAATACATAGTTGTACCTTCACGGCTGCCCGTGTGCAAGTCTCTCATTTGCCACCATTTTTAGGTGTTCTTTACAAAAATAAAAAAAGCCTTATGGTTTGATAAATTTCCTTCGCCAATAAATATGAAAGAATATACGGCATATTATAATATAATCTGCATTACTGTTAAAAATACTGTACGTGTCTGACGATAAATTGGCCGCCCCCGTTGTTTGATCGCCTGTGTGCATCGCACAGTCACATATATGGACAGTTGTAACCGTTGAATAAAGCAAAAACGAAGAAAATTGGTCCCTAATTAGGTATTTCGATGAATGAAGGAAAAAAAACTTGCACTCTGAAAAATCAAAAATTACATATAAACTTATGGGAAATAATTACTGAATTAAGCACCCTTACCCCCCAAATTTTTTATCGCCATATAGGTAGGTATCTCATGTTACTCGCAGGATAAAATTATGTACCTATGCGAAGTTTTGTGACGAAACCTTCAATGGTGTGGATTTCTATAGCGGCCAAAAAGGAAACAGAATTTCACTTTTATATATATAGATCATATCACTTTCGTCAAATACAGCTTCATTTCTTGTGTAATTATGCCTTTTTTCACTTTTATGTCTTGTAAGCAATAACACTTGTGAACTATATATGTCTATGATTGAACACAGACCCTGATAAATATACACCAGATGCGTGAGCCTATTTACGTTAATAAGCATCAAAAATGTAGAATATAATTATTTTACTTATAAAAAAGGTAAGATTCCAGTATTCAATAGACGAAAAAAGGTTCAATACTTTGGTCAATCGTCCGTTATAAACACTTCCCACAGGTAGTTTCCTGAATAATTAGCAGTGTCTATTTACGTTTCTATGTATAAAGATGAATGTCCTGCTTTCTAGCAGTCACAAAAGTACAATAGGATGAGTTTAGCAGTTAAAGGACACAATGTAACATAAAAAGAAAATAGAAAATTAAAAAACAATATATTTTGTGTTTACCTCTCTAATTCCATAATGGATAAATGCATTTAAAATAAATTAGGTAATTTTGACTCACAACTAAATCCTTAATTTCCATAAGTCGTTCTTAACCACTATTGTCGACTGCGTGTGGCCCGCAAAGAGGGCGGAATTGAGCTATGTGGCCCACGATGTTTGCAGAAATGGATCATGTGACCCTCAGGCTGAAAAGTTTGAGCACCACTGGTATATACAGTCATCGGTAATATTAGCCCAGTAGAGCAGGTTGGCTGTCCTTATGCTTCGGGATTTAATGGGAAAACCCTCATGACTACAGAACTAGTCAGCAAATCAGTAACCAGGTATTCAGTAAAGAATTGCGAGTGAAGGCAATAAGGTCTCTTTTGGCAGTGTCAGGAAGACGCAGCAGCAGTTAATAAGCAAGTAATCTCGTTATATATTTTCCTATTCCCTGGGCGAAAAGGAGGGGCATATTGTTTGATTCAAACATGACTTTAACTTTGTAGCTCTGATACTTAGCCACTGTTGCGCATTAGGTTTTAACTTTTCCTTTGGAAATGCCATTAGAGTTTGGTACCAATTTCTTCTTCAGCAGTACTGCATTTCGTCGTAATAGGACTCATTTCTGTGATTTCCTATGACTCGTTCTTTACAAGCTGTCAGTATCGGAATCCTGACTTATGCTTAGTTTTAAATAAAATAGTTTGATGGGATATTGACAAGTGCTCTCACGTAACTTTTCAGTGATTTATTATTTTGTGAACATATAAGGTGTGGTAATAATTTAAAAATTTAAAAGCTTTTTAAAATTAAGTTCTTTCCTTTTACCTATAGGAATGGAAAAAAATTTAACAGGAAGAGGACTTGTAAAATAGAAGATACTGTTCGTTGCGATGAATGTAAATGAGTTTTCTGTCTCCCATGGTGGCAGATATGATATCACAAAACATTTAGCACAGAAAAGCATAAGAGAGCCTTAAGTAATGTCGCTTCCTGCTCTAACTTAGAGGATATCTTCTGAAAAACTAATTTCGCTGAAAAGGAAAGACAATTAGCAACAACAGAATTGCTCATTTTGGCTTGGTTTGTAGGTCCTTAACATTGCGTATGTAAATGTTGTCCTCTGGTATTTTTTCAGGAGTTTCTTCATGCTCATACATGTAAGAGCTAGCAATGGCTAGCATCGAATCTGTAAAATACAAAGAGTAAAATGGGTTGTTATTCTCATAAATGCAGCAAAAATGTTCAGATCCATCTTAATGATTAGAAAAGATAATCTATTTAAGTTAACAATACCTCAAAACAATAAAAATATTTTAAATGTGCTAGGATTTGATAATCCAACATAACAGATCTAAAAGCAAAAAGAATTATTAACACCATGAAAAACTTACTGTCATGGCTGAAGCTTAATGACGTTATAGATGTTGGGTATCGAGGATATGTTTGGAGTTTCTTTTTATTAACAACATTCCATATGCTTACATATCCATCAGACCCTCCGGTTGCGAAAGTGTTTTCACTTTGAAAACTATACAAAAGAGAAATGACAAATTTTGGTCAGTCTCACATTTAAATTATCAGAAAAAGCAGATCAAAAGAAACATGATTTTTTTTAGTCTATTCAACACTAAACTTAGTTTAACAACAATAATGAATTAAAAATTTTTCAATTAAAATATTATCTATAAGGCGACATCCTAGAGCACGGTTTCATGTATATGCAATTTATAAAGTGTGACCATTGTATCCTAGAACGCTGTCTGGGTTCATGTTTATGCGATTTCCAAACTGCGATTTCTCTGATTTATGACAAAATTTCTGACGTGATGCAGTTTTAAACAAATCCTGGCCAGTTGGCTTCCAGTATTCTTAGCAATAGCATCGTCAGTGTGTCAGTGCTTCAGAATTATTTTTTACATTTTATGTGCCATATAACTAACAGTTATTTCATAATGACTCCTACTAAGTGCAGTGATTGTGGTAAGAAAGCACTTAAGTTGTAAGCATTATGGAAAAAATTCACATTCTGGATAAACTTAAAGCTGGAACGTCCGCCTCTTCTGTAGCATGTGAACTAGGTCTGAATGAAATCACTGTGCATACAATTAGAAAAAGTGAAGACAAGATTCGTGAATGTGTGAAATCATCTTTTGTTCCTGTTCATTCAAAAGTGGCTAGAATTGGTAGAATTCCTAAATTAGAAAAAGTAGAAAAAATGTTAAGTTTGTGGGTAAGTGAGATACTGAACCAGAAGGGTTTATTTGTTGATGGTGGCGCCCATATGTTACTGCGTACATACATTAAATAATTTTCATCATATTAATTGAAATTTATTATAGAAAATTTGCATTAATGTAGTATTAATACATATATCAATTTATTGTTATATTATGCTGTGTTTTGCAATATTATACAGAGTTTTAATATCGCAAATTGGAACGATGGATCCCTATGCCCTTATTTCCCAAAGGCCTAAGGAATCCTATAGCACGGTTTCTTATTGCAGGGTGTTTTCCAGGAACATATTCCCCATGTTATAGGTGGGCTGACTGTATATTACTTAATTGACATGAAAGTCTAAATACACATTAGGATAAGTTTGAGTAATTCTTTCACTTTACTCTTTGATTCAAAAGGAATTTTGTAATTGCTTAAATAGGTTTTTAAATTGGTTAACATTAAAAATACATTCAAAACATAAGATGATTCTAGAGCAAAAATAAAGAGATGTCTGTCTTGGGATTTATGCAAATGCTCCCTTGGTTTCAAGAAATCAACATAAAAAACATAATAGCATCGTATGCCACTTAAGAGACTTGAATGTAGAACTGTTGCTAAGTGTCAGCTTGGCTGAGTGGCTAGTGTACCTGCTTAGTATGGCATAGGGATCAATCCCAGGTGGTTTGCATTTTTTATTTCAAACTAGTATAAAAGCCTGTTAATATGACTTAAAATAGTTGCCTCTCTCTCCCTCACTCTCTCCCCCTCCCTCTTGCTCACCCCTCTACCTCCCTCTCTCTCGTATTAAAAACATTCAAAGCACATTTACACCCATAAGGATTGAAATAATATGATATCGAGATCTAACAATGGAATTGGTAGGCAAGGTAACATCCCGTTAAAATGGCAAGATTTCCTCAAACTGTGAATTAAATGTTTAAATTGAGTGATTTCGAATTGTAGGCGGAAAAAGTTGAACAGAATAAGAAACTTTATAATGTTTTCTTCAAAATGGTTCATATCTGAAGATTGTAGGTCAATTCTTTCTAATTTTAATCTAAAAAAGAATGAAAGCCTGCACGTCAAAAAGTCCATTTTTACATGTTACCTTATGGGAAATGGAAAGATCTTCCTTGGAGTCGAACCCAGGACTTTTTTCTAGATTTTTTTCGCCATCACCTTCAAATATGTGAATTGAGCATTCCTGCCAAATTTAGAGTTTATACATATTTTCTTTATCGAGTTATTTGCATTTTTATATGATCACCGGTCACTTAACACTTTTCTATTATCATAAGAGATTATCCAGGCACTATTAAAAATATAGACACTTATAGGTTTTATTTTGAGTTAATGAATGCAGAATCTTATAATAATGGACATTTCAAAGTCGATGAAATAATTCGTACCAGGAAAAATGCCTTCAGGCACAAATGGTCTGTCTATAATTATATATTATTATTATAAACTATTTTGTTGTATTAATTATATATTATTATTACTTATTATATAAGTCAGAGCTCCATAAATACACACCCATTCACTGTGGGTACATTAAAGAACAGTGGTGAGTAGATTTGTAGCCTAACTCATGAAATGAATTATGGGTGAGTGGATTTTGTCAACTGATGAATAGGTTTTAGTTGTACTTTTTTAGCACTGATATTACCCTTCTATTGGAAGTAAATGATCAGAAGTGAAAATAATGAGTATTGTGAATTTATGAGAGTATTTTGAATAAGTTAACTCACGTTGGCAAAAAAAACATGGAAGTTAACATTTGAGACTCGAATAAAATAACACACTCATACACATCACACTATTCAATTACTGCTTTGGTAAAACTACTGCCAGAAATGTTATTGTGCATGCAAAAACCTAAAGGAAAATTTGACTCTTTAGTAACTGAAAAAAATAAAAAAACGATTTGACCCTCTATAACAGGGCTTCCCAAACTGGGGTACAATTTGTAGGGTTGTTTAATGAAGTGGAGAATGGTGGTTTTAAAGATGTCGTGTACTTTTTAAATGCTCAATGGCTGAGTCATGGAAAGGTCTTGGATCGATTTATGATCTTTCTACCACCAATCCAAGTCTTCCTTGTGAAGAAAGAAAAGACAACAACACACTGTGATCAAGGATGATGAGTTTCAATGTGAAATTTGTTTTCTGACTGACATCACTGCTCACATGAATGAATATAACCTTAAACTTCAGGGAAATGGAAAGGTAATTTATAATTTGGCACAGTATGTACGAGAATTTGTCAAAACTGAAACTTTTTGTGGAACATATAGACATTCAAGATTTCATACACCTTCCAAACTTGGCGCAATATGCAGAAAAGCCTAATTTTGAACATCAGCACTATGTGGATTGGTTGCAGAATCTGCTACAAAAATTTTCCCAGATCATTTCAGATTTTGAAAAGTACAGGAAGATCCATATGACGTTGACATCCAAGATTCTCGACTATCTTAAGAGCTTGGAAGTTTATTTTCTTTGGAGAGGCTCATTTTCGAAACAGATATGCTCAGTGGTGTGCTGCAGCCAGCTCTGTCAGGCTCTTGCGAGCCGTTTGTTAAAATTTTTCATGCTCGGTGAGCCAGTTGTTGAGCTAAGTATTCCACATTATCCGGAGGTTAGCGACGCATCGCAGTCTGATAATAATGGAATGCCAAAAGATTAATGGTGCTTTCTAGATTGTGTTATGCAGCAATTTATTATCTGAAATATGCCAAACGTGGAATATGCTTATTTGAAGCCACCACCCTATATACAGGGTATCCCAAAATTCGCGCCCACGAATCTCAGTATGCAATTCCTTGCCAAATTCTAAGACCAAAATGTTCTTTGTAAAAATTTCAAAAGCCTCATTATTACCGAGAAAAATGTAATTAAAGTTTATGCGATTTGTCAGCACTGTACTGTGATGAGTCGGCTGTACGATGGAAGTCCACTGCTACTGCGCGAATCCTCTCGCACCGTCTTGGCTAAGTGCTAAAGAATTTGTTTTCAGTGTTGATGGTTGCAGGTTCAATTCCCGGAAGTGCCAATTTTTTTCCCTGCCGATTTAGATTCTCCTCTTTATTTTTTTTTTAATGTGACTTTAGAATGGATTTCAATTCATTATGTTCCTTCCGTTTAACCTACTGTATATTCCAGCGTATAAGTCGACCTTTGAAGCTTAAAAAAATTTTCCTAAAACTTAGAGTCGACTTATACGCCGAACATAAAAATGCGAACCTTAAACTGCTCATGAATAACATAGATATTTACGAAGACTGTTGATCTCTCAGTGTAGGTGATCGCCATTTTGAATCAGCTGCTCCATTGTTTACATTTTCCGACAGTTATTTAATAAGATTTGAAATAATTAATTTTAATAGTTATTAAAAATTCAAATCATAGTTTTTTCTTTTTATTAGGTACTCAAATCTCAAAAATATAAACGATCTATTTACAATTACAGAAACGAAGGATAAATAGAAATACTGTCAATAGATGGCAGTATGGTTTTATGGCTAATTCAGACTTGTTTTTATTGCCTTCTATTTGGCCTTTAATGATCTTTTTTTAAATGAAACGAATGAATTAATAAGTAAAAAAAATTGACATTGCATTTTTGGGAATAGGTTGTACATTTACAATCCAAAAAATTCCTCGTATTCTTCATCCATCCCAACGAGTTTATGAAATTCATCTCGAGCAATTTCAGTGCTGTCAACCTGGTAAGGATCCCACTCTGTATCAGATGTTAAACATTCGAGTTCATTATCATCTTCCCACAATAAATTATCTTCCTCCCCGTCCATGGAATTCAATATTCCGCATTTTTTGAATGACTTGATGATGGTTTCGAGAAAGTTTTTTCTCCATCAACCATCCACTTATTCCATTCGGCACGCATGTGATCCTTAAATGGCTTGTTGAGGCACACGTCCAAAGGTTGAAGTAGAGACGTTGCACCCCCAGGTGTAACAGCAATATCCGTATTATTTATTTTAAAGCACTTCTTGATGTCTATTGTTATGTGGGATTGGAACATGTCACAAACAAGTAAGCTACGCTCTTTATGTAGGCCACCGGGTTGCCTATTCCAAACATTATCTACCCACAACTTCATTCCACCTTCATCCATCCACCCTTTTTCATGGAAATGAACAAAAACACCTGCAGGAAACTTAATTTTTGGCTTAGTTTTCCATTTGAAAACTGCCATGGGTTTCAACTTCGTTCCGTCGGCCAAGCAGGCTAGCACCACCGTGAATCCTATATTTTCATGCCCGGTAGTTTTTATTATAACAGTTTTTGCACCTTTTAAGTCAATAGTTTGGTTGCTGGGCATATCAAAATTAATAGGCATTTCATCCATGTTACGGATGTGAGATAATGGGTACTTGTGTGTTTGCCGCATTCTAATTACAAATTGCTGGAAACTGGTAATTTTGTCATCGAGATCTTTAGGAAGTTTCTGCGCAATCTTGGTTTTCTGCCGCAACACCAGTGATTTTCTTTTCAAAAACCGGGTACACCAACTAGCTGTTGCCTTAAAGCCTTTGTTTAGTTCTGGATTTGATTTAGCCCACTTAAGCGCATATGCGTACTGCATTTCGGGTGACGATGTAGCCATTCTTTCGATTTTCGAGCACCCATTCCGAAACATGTTCCTCAATATCAGGCCAATGACTGCTGCTGGCTCTCATTGGACATTTTGTCTTTGACATCTTGATCATTGTAGATTCGTTCTTTCTCCAATCTCGCACCAGCTTTTCACTAACACCAAATTTCCTTGCTGCAGCACAGTTATTTGATGATTTGGCAAATTTCACTACGATTAACTTGAAACCAGCTTCGTATTTCATTCTTTTTGCAAGCGAAGCCATGATGAAGGAATTTCAATTTCTAGGAATTTACCGCAATCGGTGTGACCATCTGTCCCCCATTCAGTTAGCAAATTATTAAGTCCTCATCCCACACACGGTGGAGATATTCATAAAATGCCCTGCAAAGTCTCGATTTCAATAAAAATCATTTTCTGTTTGAAAAGGGGAAAATTGCAATTATGAAAACTATCCTTATGTAATATTTATTGAATTTCACCATCATAGAGATCGAAAGCGATCATCTGTGCTGTGCAGACAGCACCCGAGATTCTACCGCTCGACATTCAACTGTTCGATATTCTACCACATTTGGTCGAATTTTGGGGAAGTTTCAATTGTATCATTAGCAACCCACATCAATCTAATTATAGGAAACTTTTTTAGTGGGTCAAAGCTCTCCGAGAATAACAGTTTCTTATTGGTCGAAATTAAAACACTTGTCATATAGAATGCTCAAGAAGAATAGCATGGACTATAAACAATATTTATGTACTATTATTATGTTTATTTCTGTTTTGTTAAAACTTGAATTGTGCAAGACTTTGATTTTCTCCAAAAACGATTTCATGAGAAGTATTTTTAATTGAAAAAGTGGGGGTCGAATTATACGGCAAACATATGCCTAATCCCATATTTTCAACCAAAAAAGTAGGGGTCGACTTATACGCTGGGTCGACTTATACGCCGGAATATACGGTATTCATCTTTTTCATCTTGTTACTTCATGGTCTTTGCATTATCTTTATTCATTTTAGGTTCACATAATAATTTTTAACAGGAATTTTTCTAAATAATGGCATAAATATGTATCGCCTTTATTGATAAATAATAAAACGAGAAAGAAATGCTCACTAATCATGGAATAAATGGAGAATATTAGATGTGATTATGTTTGCACTTGATCGATTTTATCGTTAGCCCATTCAACAGTCACACTAGTAGGTACAATGTGCTCTCCAAGGACAGAATGCACTGACTTAATTGCCAGTCCTTCTACGACTTTCTAGTGAGCGAGATGGAGTATGACTGCAATGAGTATGCAGATATGTACATGATTGTCAGTGAATGTGGTGGCATGGCAAACGTTGCCGCAAGAATGTATGCAGAACGTTTTCCCAAACGGCGGCATCCAGACCATAAGGTATTTTTAAGACTGGATCTATGACTTTGGGAAACAGTGCAGTTGTTATTTCCCCCCCCCCCCCACAAGTTGATGTGGGGCGCAGCCAGCTTGCCAGAATTCCGGAGAACAATGATCGCATATTAGAAGAGGTGAACGAAAACCCTCAAACTTCAGTGCGGCAAATATCTAGGCGAACGGGATTGTGCAAGTCAACTGTTCATCATGTGCTACAAGAAGAAAGCTTTTATCCCTTTCATTACACGCAGGTGCAAAAGCTACGGTCGGAGAACCATTGCCATCGAATGAGCTTCTTTAATTGGCTCTTAGAGAAAGTCATTGAGGAACCAAATTTTGTGGATTATGTGCTGTGGAGTGATGAGGCCACTTTTACATGGGAGGGAGTGATGTACATAACGCTCATCAATGGGCCGTTGAAAATCCTCATGCACTACGTGAGAGAGGATTTCAAGATCGCTGGACAATTAATATTTGGGCTGGGATTTTAAACAACCAAATAATTGGACCCTATTTGCTGCCAGAGAGACTAAATGCTCGAGGATATCATATTTTCTTGCAGGGCATACTTCCAATTTTGTTGGAAAACGTCCCACTCCAGTGTCGGGTACGAATGTGGTATCAGCAGGATGGAGCACTGGTACATTGTGGTATTGCTGTGCGATGGTATTTGAACACCAAGTGGCCGAGGCGATGGATAGGACAGGATGGCCCTATTCAATGGCCTGCGAGGTCCCCCGACCTGACGCCCATAAATTTCTTTTTGTGGGGTTATTTGAAATCAGCGGTTTACGATGGAGGCCAGCCAGAGGACGTTTTTGATATGATGGCATGTCTCCAAGCCGGAATAGAAACAATTAGTGTCCAAATGTTGCAGAATGTTCAGGAAAATATTATCCAGCGTGCAGAAGCATGCATTGCTGCCAACGGTAGCAACTTTGAACACTTATTGTAAAAATTACAAACAATAATCCCGTTTTTCCGTTTTGCAGAAGAATGTTGTGTATCTCATGATTTGTAATTATTTCTTTCTTGTTTTATTATTTATCAATAAAGGCAGTCCATATTTATGCCATTATTTAGAAAAATTCACGTTAAAAATTATTATGTGAGCCTAAAATGAATAAAAATAATACAAAGACCATGAAGTAACAAGTTGAAAAAGATAAATAGGTTCAACGGAAGAAACAACGAATTAAAATCCATTCTAAAGTCACATTAAAAAAGAATAAAGAGGAGAATCTAAATCGGCAGGGAAAAAAATCGGCACTTCTGGGAATTGAACCTGCGACCATCAACACCGAAAATGAATTCTTTAGCACTTAGCCAAGACTGTGCGAGGGGTTTGTGCAGTAGCAGTGGACTTACATCGTACAGCCGACTCATCACAGTTCGGCGTTGACAAATCGCATAAACTTTAATTACATTTTTCTCGATAATAATGAGGCTTTCAAAATTTTTACAAAGAATATTTTGGTCTTAGAATTTGGCAAGGAATCGCATACTGAGATTCGTGGGTGCGAATTTTGGGACACCCTGTATATTAGTCATTAATGATATTTAAACAAAATAAAAATTTAATTTTTATTTACAATATTATCTTGTTTTTTTAATTGATTCTAGCAAAGATAACGCAATCTCAGGGATGCAAAAAATAGGTTATGAGTTCGATGCTTGATGGGATGCCTAACTGCCAGGACTGGCGATAATATCGATCCTGTTGTTATAGTATATTTGGCAGCACATCCCTGGATATGCTTTTGCTGCAAAGTCAAAGTAATCATAATTTCAAAGATGAATCGATTACTATTATGTGGACTTATATTTTGAAAGAAAATGAGTTTGTAGTTCTTAATATACAGTCATGCCTCGTTTAGCGCATGGTTGTTTAGCGCAATTGGAATCTATTTATTTTTTAATAAAATACATAATGTATGGTACATACTGCAAAATTAAATACTGTTCACATTGTGCATTTTTGCTGGCTTTTGTTTGCTTAAAACAATAAAGGAATGTTATTTTCACATAACCAGTTCCAATGTCATATTTGCAGTGTTTCGTTTAATATCTATGGCAATATAACATTTTAACAGTAAATAGGAAGAAATAATTTCAGTAAATCATGGTGATCATGGCAGAAAGGAGAAAATTGAGTAAAGGCAATCAAAGTGTAGAAAATAATCCTAAATTATCAAGGAAAAGCATAAATCTTGAGGAAAAACTTGAGTGATACAATGTTTAAAACAAGGTGAGCATCAGAGCAATATTGCATGTAAGTTTAACTTCACAACTTCTAAAATTTGTACAATTTTGTTAAATAAAGTCAAAATAAAAAGTTCCACTGAAGCAGCCACTGCAGTAACAATCACGTAGTAATATGCTTGAAAAAACGGAGAAACTGCTAGTGTTGTGGATTGATTCTAAACGTTCTAATGAACACATGCCCCTTAGTCAAGCAATAATTTGCAGTAAAGCACTTTCCCTGTTTGAATGCGTAAAGCAAGAAGAGGGTGGAGATTCTTCAGAAACATTTCGTGCCAGTTCCGGTTTGTTTCAAAAGTTTAAATGCTGCGCAAATATACATAGCAATTGTTTTACAGGTGAATCAGCAAGTGCTGACAATGATGCAGCTATAAAGTTTCCTGACGAATTTCAAGCGATTATTGAAAATGGTGAATACCTCCACATATACATACAATAAGTAATTCACGCGTAGATGTGAGCGCTGCAGTGACGAAAATGATAACTCACAGAACCTAGCGATCTATACATAAATGCAAGCACCGCTGCAAAAGATTTAAAATGGTATTAATATTGATTTTTAATGATAATTAACCTTTAAAAGTCGGATTTAAATGTCCCTTTTTAGACTCTCGCTGCCGGATTTAATTTTGGTCATTTAAATTTTTATTGCAGTAGATCATAAACTGTCTTGTATTTCATGAACTATTAGTGATAAAACATTCAAATAAAAAGTATTATTTAGTCAATCGTTTGGGGAATAGCAGAATTATGTCTTTTATCAAGAAAGAAAAAAAAGTGCAAAACTGGCGTAATTCTGTGAGATAACAATCATAAACACAAGGATAAATTCAATATAAGATATTAGTGATAATTTTTAGAGCTTATATATTTATTTGATAAATATAAATATTTTTTTGTGTGATATTCCTCGAAACAGGAAAATACATACAGACCAACGTCGCATATTTTACATTTTGCCACTGTTCATGTGTATTTTCCTTTTTCTGCGCATACACGGCGTCTAAGGCGATTTCCCTTTATTGGCCAATGTTTATTTTCTTTAGCCTCTAACCTTCTCAATGGGACCACGCTTGCACTGGGTCTTCCCTTTTGGGAAGTTTTGGAGGGGATAGCTGACGCCCCTTCCTCAATAAGCTCCCTCACAAGAGTAAGCCGAAACTCTCGATGAGTCATCTGCTTTCCTGCTGACGTCAGCAAAATGAAGCTATTGAGCACTGTGACGTTGAGGAGGTGGAAGAAGAGCTTTTTTGTCCACTTCCAGTTACGGCAACTAATGTCATAGCTAGTCGCCATCCTGTCCCACTTGTCTACATAACCCATGTTGCGATTGTAGTCTTCGATAATTTCCAGCCTCATAGCATTTCCCCGCTCATCGCTGAAATTTCCTTCTTCTGGTAGATCGTGAATATTGGTAAGTATAAAGACAATATATAAGGGCAAAGGGAGAATGAATATAAAAATAATCAACTTACCAAGGAAAGAATAGAGAGATTTTCACTTTTCTAACAAGAAAAAATTCTCGTCCCAACAAACGCTCTGTTCGAAAGTCTGCTAACGGATGAATATACGCGGTCTAAACATGCAGAAGAAAAAAGGGAGAAAGAAAATAACAGTAAGGATTTCAAGAAACTTCTCCTATGCAAGGATATTTTTATTGCCCACACGTGGAGTGTGAAGTGGGTTATGGTTAGAGAGCAGCTGGGCTAAGTCTCTCTCCCTTACTCTTGGTGTAAGGTCTCCCCACCCCCAGTATTGGAACCTACGGTGTGTTTCCTCAACAAATCTTGAGAAGAGGCTTCTAGTTCGATCCCTCCAAAATTTTACACATCCAGGATGAATGCACCATCTGTAGGTGACTTCTGAAAATAAGCATTCCCGTACAGGCATGCGAGGCACTGAACGGGACAATTTGGCATGCCCGTACGGGAACACGAGGCGTTTAAAGGTTAATATTAAATAAATACAAAAAGTAACATTAGCAAACCTTACAATTTTGCGAACTGATTACTACTAAGTACAGTAGAACCTCATAAACCTGGCAACCTCGGGACCTAGCATTTGCCGGGTTTTTGAAAATGCTGGGTTTTTGAAAATTTATAAAAAATCCTTAAGTAATGTACATTTTTGGTAATTCAAATGATGAATAGCAATTAAAAGGGAACCCATTATCAATAAAGACTATTGCTTATACATGCACTAAAATGAGGAATTATAAATGAACCATTAAAAAGTAAATAACGAACGTGAAATAAAGCGTATACCTAGTACGCATTTACAACATTATTTTCATCACACATTATTCTGAGAATTTTTTTAAACAGATCGGGCAAACTAGCTTGCTTCATGCGTTTTGAATTTTCCTTCATAATTTTATCATGTATTCGTTACGTAATCTCTTGAAAATCAATGCAGGAGCATTGTTCTAAAACAGATATTGTATCTGTGACCAACTGTATACAGCGATCTATTGAAGTCTTGTCCTTGATCATCGTCACTTTCATTTTCTTTATCTTTACCATGCTCATGTTTCAAAACCATGTCCACTATTTCGACTATTTCACACATTTCACATAAGTTAGCTGAAGTACGACATTGCCGATATCAACCCAGATTTCAATGTCAACTTCTACCACTCTTTTTGCTATTGTGAAAAATTTTCACTTGTATCAGCATTAGGCCTTAAATAGGTACACCTTCACTTCTTCGCTGACAAAACCACTCAAACAATACTTCATCAACAATATTTACCCAGGATGTGTAGTGTTTTATGGCTACACATAGCTTTAGGTGTATCACTCTCTGCATAAAATTTCAACATTTCCATTTTTTTCTTCTTTAAGTCATACGCGGTGGAACTACCAATGCTATATTCTTCGCAAAGTCTCTTCACTGAAGTATCTTTTTCAAGTTTTCTTAGTAATTCCACTTTTTTCAATCGTGAGATTTTTCTGTTTACGTTTCGTAACCACTTATGGGTTGTCTTCTTTTTTTGAAGTCATGTCAAAATAAAATTTAACAAAAGTACTAATTGCGTTAATAAAAAGCATTAATGAAAAACAATTGCTATCGCCACGAATCTAAACATGTGGTTCTAATGAGGTAAACAAAACAATGAAAAGTAATTTCTAGAGTATTAGGATTTTTTACATATAACTTTCAAAAAAGTGCAGAGTTTTTGAATGCCTGGTTTATGAGGTTCTACTGTACATGTTATAATCGGTTTGTTTAGTGCAGATTTGTTTAGTGCAAAGACCATTTGGAACGTATCCTTTGCACTAAATGAGGCATGACTCTAATTCCAAAACTGTTTTTTATGTTCGGATCAACTTGTCTTTGTGAATCAACTTTTTTCACAGTAACACTGATGAAATCAAGGTGTAGGTCTCAGATCCTGGAAAAAAATTTGGAGGCAGAGTTGAGATGCACACTTAGTGTGAATTTTATGCCAAATTTCAGTGCACTACTTATACAAATGAACTATCAAACATCACATTAACATTTATTGTTTGTATTTATTGATTCATTTGATTAATGAATAATTTCAATCATTATTGTGTATCACTGTAACCTTGTATTTGTATAAGTTCTATTTAAAAAATAATATTAAAGAAAAAATAATAACTTTGTTAAATTAAGTTATTATTATTATTTTATTCATTAATGAGTATAAATTACCACAAAGTTCAGCCAAATTCCTTGGATTTTATTTTAATAATAATATTTTGTATTATGTGGCGAAAAGGCTGATCCGTTCGCCACAAGTATGGCGAACCTGAAAATTTTGTTGTTCACCTCTTTTATAGAATATGATTTACAATAAATGTCTTCACTGTGTGTGCACATAAACAATACAGTATATTTTGTCTCTAAAAACATTGAATACATACATAACAGTAAACTCCAGCCGTATTACTGAGGGCAGCGGGTTAAGTATTTTGTTTGATTCAGTTGTCCATGTGTTACGGATTAAGTCATACAACCAGGTAAAACCAAATTGGCGAATCTGAAATACATACAAATCTCCATTCCTCAATTTGGATTTGTCCGATATAAAGGAACTTTTAGAATAAATCATAGAACAATTATGATAATATTTTTCAGAAATGGACGATTCTAATAATTTGGTGCGAAATGTGTGGATTATCCGATTCCACATCTAACAGGAAAAGAACAAGAAAACCTCACGTATATTTCTATTTACAATGACTTGAAAATTAAATTCTCGAAGGTATCTTTGATTGCTTTTTGGGAAAAATCATCAAACGAGTGTGGGGAGGTGGATAAAAGAGCAATCAAAATATTCATTCCTTTCCTCCACATTATGCATTTGCTAATCTGGATTTTCTGTGTTTAATTAAGACAAAAAAATAGCAATTGCATTTTGAATCTTACTTACGATTTAGGTTTTCTTCAATGTAGTCAATGATTGACTCTTTATGTCATGGAAAACAGGCAAATTCATCTCAGTAATCATTATATATATATATACCGTATTCACCCGAATCCAAGACGACCCTGAATCTAAGACGACCCCCCATTTTGATGATTCCAAAAGAGAAAAAAGCTCAAATTGACCTTCATGACTACAAAAATTATAAATGTTGTGAAATATTTATTTTCTCTTATACTTTTCTTGAATGTCATTGTGTTTTAACATTTTAAAATCATAAAATCACATCACAAATAGAACCATTCAGGTTTTCAAACAAATTAAATGGTAGCATTCATTTTAAGATAACATTAAAAATAAAGTAAATACATTGAAAGAAAATACTCATTTCAGGACAACAAAAAAACATTTCAATCCAAGTGCTGCATAAAATCATTTTATTGTGTTAGTCATCATCACTGTCTATGCAACCTTCACTATTTTCCTCATGCTCACTATCTTTATCACTCTCAACATCATCATCAGTCTCCCACAAAACATCATCCTCACTCCCATCCATGGCATTAGATAAGCAGCATTTCTTAAATCCTTTCACTATTACTTTTGCATTTATTTGTTGCCACGATGCCTTGATCCATTGGCAGAGCATTGCAACTTCAGGTTTCTTAAGATTTCCTTTTGGTGTTAAAGTGTGAGTTCCACTCTGTAACCACTCAGAATACAAAACCTTTAAATTATTTTTAAAACACTTATTGACAGCAACATCTAAAACTTGAAGTTGCGATGTCATTCCTCCAGGTATTACAATAAGATCAATATTCATCGCACTCATTATGTTTTTAATTTCAGGAGATAAGTGTCCTTGAATGCATCCAGTGAAAGCATTGCTCTTTGTTTCAGTAAAGCTCCTGGCCGTCTATTCCACAACACATGTAACCAATCTCTCATTAGTTCTTTATTCATCCACCCCTTTTCTTGACACCTATTATTCCACTTGGCAAATGTTTCTTAGGCATTGTTTTCCGCTTTAGAATCACATATGGTGGTAATTTAGTCCAATCTGCTAAAACCGCCAACATTACCGTGACTCGCATTTTTTCGTTGCCTGTAGTTTTAATTAGGACGGACTTCGCACCTTTTTCGTTCACAGTATAATTAGATGGCATGTAGAAGAAAACCTGAGTTTCATCGGCATTTCCTATTTGGCTCAAAAGGTAATTATTGGTTTTTCTAAGTCCAATTACGTATTTCTGGTAAGCGAGAAGTTTTTCAACATAGTCTTCTGACAATTTCTGACACAACGAAGTTCGTCGCCGTAAAGAAAAATTATTTCGTCGCATCATTCTCATGCACCAACTTCTGCTGGCCTTGAATTCTTGCAATGATATATGAAGTCCTCTAGTAATTTCATTAGCTTTAATTATAATACTTTCAGTCGAAACAGGCATACCGTTCTTCCTCATGGTGCGCACAATCTTGACTACTTCTTCAGTGCCATGAAATCGGCCTAATTTTGGACCACTGAGCGACTTCCTTGTGGCTTTGGCTTTTTCTAGTTCCTGTTTTGAGAGTTTCCTTCGACGCACATTTGCCTCAGATACACCGAACTTTCTACTCGCATCACAGTTATTAGTTTTTTCAGCGTAATTTATCACGATCAGCTTAAAATTTGTATCTTAGCTCCGTCTAATTCCTTTGTTAACTTTCCCTTTGCACTCGTGCCACGTACTTCAACATGATCTGTCATTTTAACTTAAGGGTTGTGCATTTAAATCAAGAATGCACATCTCAAAATTACTGTCACACTTAGTGAATCGCGGTGCGTCGTTTGAAAGGGGAATACCAATGATTTCCGCTCTCATTTGTTTTGACATTGCGGTTGCCATTACATGCAAGATGAAAGTACGTCGTCTGTGTTATGATCGTCGACGATGATTATTAGTCTAAATAATTATTATTCCTGTCATGTTTTTCTTATTGTTATTACTATTTGTTTATTTCACTTCTTTATGTACGTACTTGAATTTGCTGTTGTGAATTGTTTACTCTAATATACCATTTGTTGTAAAAACCATTGATTAAATGCTTAAATATACTTTGTATTCGAATGTAAGACGACTCTTGATATTTACAGCTGAAAATTTGGAAAAAAATGTCGTCTTAGATTCAGGTGAATACGGTATATATGTATATGTATATATATGTATATATAAAAACTCCTTTGTTTTTAAACAAGTCTATTTTTTGTAATACTAGTCATATTCTTTTATAAGGCCTCTCAAAGATGTAATGTGGATCTTATTGAACGTAATTCTTATGGGCAAGTCCAAGCATTTTAAAATTGCAAACTGGCGATAATTTAATGCTTTATTGTATATTACTTACAGTATGCTAGTTAATACTTAACATGACGATATAATTTTGTTCTTATACCCCAAAAAAATCAAAGGTGCGCATTATACACGTGGTATAAGGAATAGTCGGATTTTTTGGCAAAAAGTACGGGTGTACGTTATACACGAGTATATACAGTATATGTTTCTGGGTTCATTACCTCCAAATAAAAATTACAGTGTCAGATTATCAGATAAATTACTCTTTTAATAGGAAAGTGTACATTGTATCACAAATGGGTGTGTTTCATGCAATGGCGTATTTGAAAGAAATGATATGTGTACGTACAGGATATAGCATTTTACAGTTCATTGTAAATAATTCTTCCTATTTAAAAATACTGCAGGCAATGAAAGGACATTAAACCTTTGTTCATGAGATTGTTTATGTTAGCAACAATGAAGTAACCATGCAAGAAATTATTATTATAAGTTCAACTCAAATTAAGACAGACAGACAGACTAACTCTAATAGGTGCTCATGTTGGGAGCAAAACGCCCCTAAAAATGAAAAAACTGAGATCAATTCCAGACCTATGCCACACTATCTAGCTGCTCAGCCAAGCCAACACTTAGCAGAAATTCTACATTCAAGCCACTAAAGCTGCATACGATTTTCTAGCACATTTTTGACTGATTTCTTGAAGCAAAGGGCACATTCACATAATTTACGTAGAATCACCTGATGGCATTTCATCAAAAACCTGAAAATCATAGCCATAGTCATAGAAACACCCTGACTGATTATTGTAGGCCTCTTATAAATAATGAGCTTTCTTTGACAGCAAATGAAGCACATTGGAAACAATTTTTCAATTGATTGCAATTAAAATTACTCTTGGAAACATAGGCACCGCTATCAGCAATTAGAAATTTTTATCGTAGCAACAGGAAGAGCGGTATCATTTAAGATAAATTCAGACAGATATCAACATACCAGTAGAACCTCATAAACCCAGGCAAGCTCAGGGCCTAGCATTTGCCGGGTTTTTGAAAATTTATTTTAAAAATCCTTAAGTAATGTACATTTTTTGTAACTGATTATATAATTCAAATGATGAATAACAATTAAAAGGGAACCCATTGTCAATAAAGACTATTGCTTATACCTGGACTAAAATGAATTATATAAGAACTATTAAAAAGTAAATAACGAACGTGAAATAACGCGTATATCTAATACACATTTACAACACTGTTTTCATCACACATTATTCTGAGAATTATTTTTAAACAGATCAGGCAAACTAGCTTGCTTCATGCATTTTGATTTTTCCTTCATAGGTTTATCTTGTATTCGATACAAATACGTAATTTCTTGTAAATCAATGCAAGAGTGTTGTCCTAAAGCAGATATTGTATCTGTGACCAACTGTATACAGAGATCTATTGAAGGTTTGCCCTTAACTATCTCTTGATCATTGTCACTTTCATTTTCTTCATCTTTTTCATGCTCAGGTTTAAAAACCATGTCCAATATTTCACATCAGCTGAAGTACGACAGGTACATCATTGTAGATATCAACCCAGTTTTCAATGCCATCTTCTACCACTCTTTTTGCTATTGTGAAAAATTTTTGCTTGCTGTATCAGCATTAGGCCTGAAATAGGTACACATTCACTTCTTCGCTGATGAAACCACTTAAACAATACCTTATCAACAATATTTACCTGGGACGTGTAATGTTTTATGGGTACACATAGTTTTAGGTGTTTCACTCTGCATAAAATTTCAATATTTCCATTTTTTTTCTTCTTTAAGTCATACACAGTGGAACTACTAATGCCATATTCTTCGCAAAGTCTCTTCACTGAAGTACCTTTTTCAAGTTTTCTTAGTAATTCCACTTTTTTTCAATCATGAGATTTTTCTGTTTACGTTTTGTAACACCACTTATGGGTGTCTTTTTTTTGAACCCATGTCAAAATAAAATTTCACAAAAGCAGGGGCATGCCTACCCAGGGTGCAGTGGGTGCAATGCACCTGGGTGCCAACTTCCCGGGGTGCCTTCCCATCAAGGTATTTGTATCTATATATTATTAGAATTCGACTTGGGAATGTTTCCTCCTCTGTCCGAGTGAAAAGGGAAAGTTAGAGATATTAAAATGACACAAAATCTTCCAGACAAAATTTTTCCGATCCCATGAGATATGTGGCTGCATGACTCAGGGTCGCTAGAATATATAGGGTGTCCGTAAATGATTTTTCCAATTTTGATGTTTTATTACTCAGAGCTTAAGTAGCTGTTTTTAAATACACTAACCATATGAAAGATGAAGTTTAACACTAGAACCCCGGAACTTTTCCTCTACGGTTAACCCCGGGAGCGGTCATTTGGACCGCTCATTATTATTTTGTGTAATTTTTATTTGCTTTTAGTAGATAGTGTGAGAAATTACTTTGTTAACTTAGTTAAGAGGTTACTATTGTTGGTGCGTGCCATGAGGCGTGAAGTACTCATTTCAGGTTGCCGGAATTCAGGGGAAAACTATCCTTTTCCTTAAAATTTGTGGTTTTTGTGAATGTTTGACGGTTTTATCCACATGCATCTGTATATTAGATATTTTCTTATATTTTACAACTCAAGAGGGTTTTTCAAACCTTTTGGCCCATGTTTTGTTGAAATAAAGTGCCTGAGTAATGACGTGTCGGTCTCAGTGAATAGCAAATAGGTACGGTTTCATCAGTGACATCGCCACATGTTCCGGAACAAACGCACCCTGCGATCGCTGTTCATCTTTCTCCAAGTATGGCGAACCATTGCAAAGGTATTTGGAATCTACATCTCCCAGAAGCCAATATTTGATTCAAAATTTATCTGGCTTATTTGCCATGTATTGAGTGAAGGGACAACGAGATCTCATAGGATATAGTCGCTCATCAACTGTGAGATTCGCTCCAGGTACGTAGCAGGAATGACAGTTGTCTATGAATTTATTCCAAATGGTTGAGGTCAACGCATATCTATCTGTATTCAACCTTTCTGATCTGGTTACTCTTAGATTGAAGCGAAGAAATCTCATGATTTCCACAAAAGTGTCTCGAGCCATTGTCTCAGAATAGATCGGTGGGCCCCACTTTTTCGACAAAAGCTCTGCAAGTTCAAGAGATCTGCCTCCCAACGCACTGTGTAAGTAAATCACAACCATGAAAGCATCAAGCTTCTGTAATGAAATAGTCCACGTATCGTCGTGGAGTTGCCTTCGCGCTTCTGTCACCGTGCAGTGCTTGATATGGCGGAGCATCGGCTCATCTACGAAAAGCCTCCAAGAACTGGTAAGGCTTTCATCTCTCACGTGTTTTTTAGTGAAAGGTGTTGGGCCTCACTTATTTTTCAAGATATTATGATGGGCCCTCCTAACGATATTTTTCCCAGGATCTACCACTTCCCATTCTGTAAGACCATCTTTTCCAAGAATTTTTATACCTGGAGCAAGTTTCTCGATGCCCGTGCCTTCCCCATGCTACTTGAGTCACCCGTGACTATCCAGACGCTGCTGCAGCATCCCCATATCCAGAGGCCACCTGAAACGGCTTCACTGTAACTAAATAGTAAATATTACTTGCGCTGCATTACTAACAGTAACTGAAGAAATTGTGGGGCTTCTCAGCTAACACTAACTTCAAAACTGCATAATAACAATGGAGCGATAAACGAATGATGTCACAGCTACAACATAATTGTATCGTATACTTATGATAAAGTTAGGAAAAGTCAAGAGGTATCATAGTTATACTCCGCAAACATAATGAACAATGGGCTAAAAAAATCGAAAAGCGGTCAAAATGACCGCCTCCAGGGTTCTAGTGTTAAAAGTTTGAATTTGGGGCCAGATTGCCAGTTGTGCATTCTGCCCGCTAGGCAGAGCTACATTCGTCGGTATGGCAAAATGGAGTCCGAGCCTGAGAAAGCATTCTGTGTGTTAGTGTTTCATGAAACAAAATCTGTTATTACATTGCAACAACAGTTTCGACTAAAGTACGGGAAGGCTTCTACAAGTAAACCATCAATTCGTGCTTGGTATGAGCATTTTGTTAGCGATGCCTGTGTGTGGTAACACAGAAGTACCGGCAGACCGTCCGTGAGTACGGAGTACGTTGAAGCCATTCAACAATCGGTTGTGCTCAGTCCGCGAAAATCTGTGAGGCGTGCTAGTCGGGAACTTAACATAGCGAAAACAAGTGTCTGGCAAGTTCTTTGGAAGCACCTTCATCTCCGTCCATATCGATGACAGATGTTGCAACAACTGAAATACACGGACAAAGTGAAGCAGCATGGCTTCTGTTGCAACTTCCTGGAAAAACTGGCTGTTGATGACATGATTGTGAACAAGTTGGTCTTCAGTGATGAGGCGACCTTCGACCTGTCGGGACGAGTGAATCAACACAATTTATGAAACTGGGGCAGTGAAAATCCCCATGAGTCTTTTGAACATGAAAGGGACAGTCCCAAGGTTAATGTTTTTGCAGCAGTCTCGAGAAAAGCTGTACGGGCCATTCCTCTTCATTGAATCCACAGTGACAGGGATCATCTACCTGGACATGCTCTGTGAATGGTTAATGCCACATCTGCAGGAGGACAATCCAGATCTGATTTATCAACAAGACGGTGCCCCACCTTATTTCCATAATGACGGGAAGTCTTACCTGGATGAACATCTTCCTCAGCATTGGGTTGGGTGCGGAGGTCCTATGGAATGGCCTCCAAGATTGCCTGGTCTGACACGAATGGATTTCTTTTTGTGGGGTTTTGTGAAGGATGTCTACATCCCCCCGCTGCCAACGACACTGAAGGAGCTGAAGGCACGGATCAGAGAGACCTGTGCTAAAATTGAACATGAAATGCACCACAACGTGTGGCAGGAGGTTGAATATCGATATGATGTCGTTCGAGTTATTCGCGGCACTCACGTTGAACTTTATTAATGACTTTGTGTACGTCCATAAAACTTGTTGAATTGTTCTTTCAGTTGGTATGTGTTTCATAAGTGTAACTTGAAGTAGCGCTGAATAATAAAATATCAAAATCGGAAAAATCATTTATGGACACCCTGTATATCAATGGCGACTGAAAATGGGTTCACCGTAGGAAACGATGACCAGATACTTTTGGTAACAACCGGGACATTTTCTAAAAAACCGGGACAATAGGTATTTTGATTTTTTTTCTTGAATATTCTAAAAATCAAATAAATATGTTTATAAAAGAATATATAAACTATGATTTATTGAAATAACAATTAAATTACATATTTCATGATTAATTAAGCAGTATTACAATAAAACATATTAGGTGAAAATGGTGTTTTCAATCATATTTTAAAGTACTTTTGCCTGCCTTGATCAAATTTTCATCATTTTTAATCATGTCATAAAAACTTTTACTGGTCATATTAAAGTTGAATTTACACATCATTATGGAATTGATGGTTTTTATACCCAAGCGGTTTCGTTCATCAGACCATTGAATGTCTATTTGTGAAAATATTCTTTCCACACTTCCATTGTGTGCCGGAATGGCAAACAGAAAGTTACATAGTTTCTCCATTTCTGAGGTCTGTTCTAGAAATTCAAATTTTGAAGAAAAAAATATGACCACTGGCCATAGCAAGATCTAAGCCACTCATCATTCCTTTCTTTCATCTCTTTTGAAATCAAATTTTTAAAATTGATTAAATAATAAACTTCTGTCAACTTGAAAGCCCATGTCAATAACATTTTTACACATACTTTGCACTTCTTCCCAAACTGGGGAACTGTTTAATAGCATCCATTCCATATACTTCAATTTCAGTAAGGATTCAACCCATTTTTTAGATAGTCACAGGTTATGTACATGTCAAATATTTCCTCTTTAAATGATTCTTTTTCATCCTTCTGAATATTATTATCAGATAAAACTCTGAGGGCACTCAAAGGAACAAGTTTTTTGTTAATGCGTAATATAAGCATGCCATTAGTACCCATATATGAGAAAGTTTGTACAATGTATGTTGTACAGATTTTTTAAATCAGTTTGGTGTAGCTTTTCCGAAAACTAGCTTTCTTTACTCCTTCACGATCTCCCACCTACGTTAACGTTAATATTCATTTCTAAATGGTACCAAATTCAAATATCGACAAAATTTCTCCAAATAATGAGAGAATTATTGACATCTGCTTCTTCATTGGATTTTAAAGTATCTTAAAATGAAAATACGAAGTCGGGACTTGGACATAGGAATGCATACATAATTGAAGTTTTATTTTCTTATTGTCAGAATAAATATCAAATCTAATTTGGCTTGTTAATGGAAAAAAATTAGGAATTTTTTATTGATCATTAACCCTCTTAGTGCCACGCAAATTTTAGGGGTTAGAGCCAGAAGTGACAAGGGCAATTCCTGAAGTTTGTATCACCTTAGGAAAATTGTCATTGTGAAATTATTTCTTGAGTTAAATTATTAATATTTTCCGTAATTGTAAAATACACTCATCTTCAAAAAAATATAACTTTTATTTCTTTTAATGATAAATTTATCAAATAAAAACTAATGTTATTGCATATCATGTTGCAACAAAAAAAGAAAAAAGTTTATCACCAAAAATTTCCATTTGAATTATGTTATACAGCATTAAAACTTATAAATTATGATATCTACATTAGTAAAGAATATAATTAGCAAAAATCAGCAATGAATACAAAAAATTATATTAAATACAGATATTTTCCTGGACGTTTGCATCTGGAGCAAATAACCGACTGGACTTAAAATTTGTGTTAATAAAATTATACTTAATGTAATAAGTTAATTTCCGCATGATTATTAAATAATGATACATTATTCAAAACTACATAATTTTTCAATCAATCGAACATGAAATTATTAATTAAAAACAAAAGTTATTGCACATCACGTTGTAACAAAAATATCACAAAAAATTTGTTTGGATTTCATTATACAACATAAAAACTAAAGAATATAAGTAGCAAAAATCAGCAAGAAATAGAAAAAATACTTTAGAATTATTTCAGTGAACGTCTGCATACGTTAGTTAGCAACAAATAACTTCTAAAAAAGTACACTTTACGTTTGTGTCTTGACAAACAAACTCTATGCACTCCCTTTTCTCATTCTCTCATTCTACACACACTGTGCGATACCTCACTCTCTTCCCATCACATTTTCCACTACATATAATGCAGTTTTTTCCTTTCTTGCCTGGAAGTTTCCTTAGTCAAATTCCGAATCTCCCTCTCTTTGTGCACCGAAACAGTTTTAAGTGGAAGGTACACTTGAGTCCTTCTTTCCTTACCACTCTATCTCAAGACCCTCAATAATGCTCGAGTTTCTCTTTTATGAGAGTTCAGGGATAATCCATATGAGCATTTCTCGTGGCCAGAAGTGCGCACATCTGGTCACGTATTCGCATGGTCAGCGCCCTTTATTTCGAAAGAGAATATTTCGTTTCTTTTACCGTACGTGAAATTTTGTTTACATTATAAATAAACGCAATATTTATTAAGTTTAAAATGTTTATTTATACTTTGAAGAATACAAATGTATAGTTACAACTAATTCAATTGTAGCGCCAACATTTCTTGAACGGCCTATGCATGAAAGCATCTATTCGCTTTCTTACTGATACAATCCAGTTAAAAAATGTCACAGCAGAGGGCAGTAACATTCGGGATAGGATACAAAAGAAATCGTGGCTACAGGACCTTACCCCAATGAGAGAAAAAAAATTTTAGTCGAGATTATTTGGGTTCCATACCACGCAGACGACTATACGCCACAAATATGGCCATTTATAAAGCTTAAGTGATAAATTCAGGATCGAAGTATAACAAAAGGAAAAAAAGATTTACTAAGTAGGAAGCATCCTCTTTCTGATGATGACATTATCAAATGCCGTCGATCGCATCTATGATGAACTATTACGAGTTTAGTTTTGGTCTACGTGCTGGACAATATATCGGCCCGTGGCACTAAGAGGGTTAAGGTAAGGGGACAGAGTATTGAATTATATTCATATATGCGGCGAGTTTTGTAATTTTCCTTCAAGAAGATATTAAATGATATGTTTATATTAATAATTATGCAAGTAATTTTTTCAATCAATTCGTTATGGGGTACATCGACAAATACATCAGCTTGTCTCCACTCTCTATCTATGAAAAAAAGTCGTATTTGATCATACCACGAAATTTCGCTAGTAGGGGGGCCCCACAGAGAGATCTTGCACCCAGGCGCGAAACACCCTAGGTGTGGCCCTGCACAAAAGTACTAATTACATTAATGAAAAACAATTGCTATTGCCACGAATCTAAACATGTTCTAATGAGGTAAACGAAATAATGAAAATAGATGTGTACATCATTTAAAGTAATTTCTAGAGTATTAGGATTTTTTACATATAACTTTCAAAAAAGTGCTGAGTTTTTGAGAATGGCGGGTTTTTGAATGCCGGGTTTATGAGGTTCTGTATCTCTTAATCCATTTCATGAAAAAATGTTTCAAACAAAACTTGTAGAAAATTATATTGTCAACAAGTGTGATGATAATAAAAATTCACACAAATGAAGGCCTAATGGAGATCTTTGGAAAAAAACAGAAAATTTCACTTCCAGTTGACCACTTTCAGCCAAATCCTATCAGGACTTAAATTTTTAATAAAAATCTTGAATAATAAATTTTGTGTACATCAGATCATTAGTTTTTTAGTTAAAGCACCCACAACATTCCTATCACACATAGATACACAGACATCGTTGAGAAAATAGTGAAAACATATTCAGGGGATCATAAAACGTGCATTTCCATTGAAATCTTGAATTTCGATTTTTTCATTAACACATTCGCAATGGAGGGCATTTTCCATGTCCACCACCAGGGCAGGAAATTGTCATTAACTGTTTCTGCAGAATAATTGCAATATTTCGTGTCCGATGATGTTTTCATGAGAAATGGATCACAAAATCATCTTATATTTGTAAATTTGCACTAAACTATTGATGGTACACAACTTCCTGTTTTAAATAATTTTTGGTAATAATGCCATTTACCACGGTACATGGCAAATAACATAGGGTATAGGATAAGGAAAAACACTAAGAATGGAAATTGAAATAAAATAATTGTAATAAATGTTTAGATTTTGTTTAAGAATATTAGTTGATTTCCAATTAGTTGAATAAGATGAGACTTCCAACTTGCAGCCCATAGTGCATGCGACCCATCGTTCTTGCATTATTGTTTTAAGGTGCATAAATATCTTCAATGTTCAGTGCCTTTTCTGAATACCTCAAATTTCAGTCTCTGTCAAACAGGAACATCCATGCAAATAGCAAGATTCAAACCCGTGATCACAAAGTTGGGAGTTGGACACGCTAACCACTCAGAATATATCTATTTTCATAAAAAAAATATAGGAGAAAATGCGTACGAATTGATTTCACGCGAGACGCTGGACATTTGAGGAAAAATTGGCCGAATAATGGGACGTCCTGTAAAATACGGGACATGTTGTCACTCTGGTCCATGTATGCTGTTGACCCGGAGAATTTTACCTTAATCTGGAGACTTCAGGTCATATCCGGAGAGGTGGCAACCCAAAGCGGAACTTCACACATATTTTGTAAATATTTTTCTCTGACCCACTTACGATTGCCATTTCTTAAGTCTCAGGGACCATCTAAACGTAAACAAGCTACTGTAGCACTATAACCTAAAGATAAATGAAAGGGTGATTCATTGCATCTTGGGCCAGTTCCCCGAAACATTTTTGATGACTCGTGCCTCTTTTGTTTTAATCCGATAGGATATTACGTTACTCCTCGACCTCCTAGCGGTTCTGCTTTCACCGATAAAATTTGGTCCATGAGTTTGCGCCTCTTAAGCCATGTGCCCGGGGGCAACTGCCTCCCTCTGCACACCCCTCACTATGCCTCTGCTCGGAGGATTCATACGAGCCATCTGAATCAGATGATAGTGATACTGTATCTTCAGTGAAAGAAGACTGTGAAAACACAGCATCTTCTGGAGGAAAGGATAGCTCTTATGAAGTTCATGGCAGGGGATCAGATGTGTGGGAAGGATTTTCTAATATTGAGCATGTTTTTTTGTATACTGGTCGGGATGGTATACAGTGCAGTTTGGATTTGTCAAATCCTGTTTCTTTGTATACACAGTTTGTAACTGATGAAGTGTTGGACCTTATAATGCAAGAAACAAATAGATTTGCTCATCAGTTTATAAGTTCCCATCAGCTATGTCCTCGTTCAATGATGCATAAGTGAAGAGACATGAATAGAAGTTTATTTCTATTCTAATTAGCATGGGAATTAATCATCTTCCAAAAATGAGATTGTATTGGTCAAGTAAGCCATTGTATTGCAATGAACTAATTCAGAGCACGATGGCATGAGAATGATTCGATAAGCTATTGAAATGTTTTCATTTTCATGACGATGATTTTCCAGATAAAGGAAATAGGTTAGCAAAAGTATAACCTTTGCTATACCTCATTTGTCACAAGTTCTGGACAATGCTGACACCAGGTGAAGACATAGTCATTGATGAATCCATGATTCCTTGGAGAGGCAGACTCATGTTTCGGCAGTACATTCCAGATTAAAAGCACAAATTTGGTGTGAAGTTGTACAAGTTGTGTACACCAGAGGGGTACACCTATGACCTAAAGGTCTACTCAGGAAAAAATCCTATTTCGAGTAGTGGTGGACCTGGACATGCTCATGAAATTGTGATTGAATGAGGGTAGGACAGTATTCATGGACAACTATTATACAAGTATACCATTATGTGAGGCTCTTTTGAAGAGAGGAACATATTCCTGTGGAACACTGACAAAATCATTGCAGGAATCCAGCAGGTGTGTGCAAGAGGAAAATGAAGAAAGAAGTCTACGGGCGAGAAAATGAAAACTGAATCAAGATAATAAAATGGTACGATAAGCGACCTGTTTTGAAGATCACAACTCGACCTGAGCACACAGACTAATTAATTCTGTCTGGAAAAAGAAATATAAGTGGGGAAGCTATAATGAAGTCGCCTCCTGTGATTGCTTATAACAAAACAGAAAAGCAGATGGATGTATTTGATCAGATGTCAGCATATTATACATGCATTCGGTGAACACTAAAATGGTACAAGAAAATTGCTTTTGAAGTAATTATTGGAACGTGTACTGTCTATGCATGGGTAATGTATAATAGCAACTGACAAGAGAGAAAATATATGGACATCCTCCTCTTCCACGAAAAAATAATAGAATGTTTGTTAGAGTAGCACACTGATGAACCCATTCCATAGCATTCCAGGTGAGAAAATGCAGCGCTCTACTCTTTGACTTGGCAGATATGAAGGGAAAGCAAGAGACATTTGTAAAAGATGTTTATCATGCTATGAAAAATTAAAAAAGTGCTAAAGTTGCTAGGTTAAATGCAGAAAGAGTTTGCACATTTTGTAAAGATTGTGATGGAGAACAGACTATGTGTTTGGATTTCTTTAATGAAAAGCATAGATAATTTGAAAGGAAACTTTTTAACTTCTAATTTTTAATATTTCTTATTGTAATTTTCTATATTCTAGCAATACTGTTTTGGTATTTTGCTCTTATTTTTTATATTTTTATGATGTACTGTCTTCCTATTATTATGTATAACATTGTAAAGCATATTTATTATTATGAACTATCATATTTTTTATTTTTCATATTTTAAAATTTCTTATTATTATTTGTAAATATTACTTGATGTATTCATTTTAAAAAGTGTGTGTTATGTCAGCTGATTTTACAAATACGTAAGTTTAAAAAAAGTGACTCCATGCTTCACCAGTGGCCCATACTTTCATAAGTGTATTTCTCATTGCTGTATGCATAAAACGCAAGCTTTCTGTTGCAGTCACAGAAGGATACGATGGGTTAAAAGAATGTGTACCACGGGTGGTACACAACGGCCACGAGGAAAAGCGGGCGTGTATCATTGGTGGCGTATGCCATCGCGAATGTGTTTAAACAATACTCTCTATACTGCATATGGAAAAAGTAATAAGATTAACTATGAATGAAAACAAGCTTTTCAAGAATCATTTTTCTAACATGATTAAGCAGCAATATTCAAATTTTAAAGTGTTCCGTGTCTGATGGGAGATATACTTCATACACAAAATGAGAGTGATAAAATATTTCAATAAAATAAAGAGCATGCTTTATGTAGATTATACTTATAGTTTCAAACCTGATAGCATTGACAGGATAAATTTCCTCAAAGCTTCCTTTTTGTATCCTGTGGCATTGAAAGGTATACTTCTGCTTTTGTACTTTTGGACATAGATCAAAATATTCCACAGCTGCACGTCCTTCAATACTACCCAATACGTAACCCTGTAATAATTATACATCATGTATGTTTACAATGTAGCAACAAATTAACTCAAAAGGCAACAAAATATTTTATAACAGTATTAATATGGATACACAAGAGTTATGAGGGGATCAGAGATGCATAAATTTTGGGAACTTGATGGCATAATCAATACCACTCACAAAATTTTATACGGGAGTTTCAATTGAAAGTCAAACATTTATCCTACTTTTACAGTCATAGTCAAACCCAGAAACATCATTCATGCTATCAATTGATCTTAGTGTTCTTTTTCCCATTGAATATTGTTTTCCTCAAATAAAGAAATTTAATACAGCAATTTTGGATAGTGTGGTGCATAAAATACACCTGTGAGGAAAACTTGCCTCTTTTATTTTCTTCTTTAAGTACACTATTCACTCAACCCCAATTATCTTTCTTTGTGAAAGATGTCATATTTTGGAAAAGGAAATCTGGTGAGCCTAGCTGTACTTGAACCAATATAACTAAAGCATAACCAAAAGGTTTTCAAAAATTAAGTGAAAGTAAAAGATATATCCTACTTTACGCTCACAGTCAAATGCAGAAAGATTAATTTTGTAAAATCTAATTCTTCACCTGTTGATCACTTGAATTCATTGTCGCTTCATAATAACATTCCAATGACCAATGATAAAATTAAAGATCTCTTGCTTTCGTGAGCTAAGTTATGATTTATTCATACGTGAGGAAATGCTTCTGCCTTGCATACATTCAAGCCAGATGCATTCTTTACGAATTACATAATTGTGCCAAAAAAGATAAATATGGTGAAACTCCTGTTTAGGTACTATTCAAATTATATAAAACTTTCAGACTTAACAAAATTTCCAGAGATTTGAGTTTAAATTTTAACAAGCAATGTTTAATAAGAGATGTCAGTTGAAACAAAGCTTTTAATAGGGTGATGCAGTAGATAATTCAGACTTACCTGTTTATTTGGAAAGGACTTTATACATCTTGTTTGGTACTTCAAACTTGACTCCCTTCGCTGCTGGGGATATCCCAAACTTCTAAGGTCCCAAACATACACTTTTAGGCCATTCATGCCAACCACCATTTTTTCTCCAGTAAGACTTAGTGCGTAAACCTGTTTAAATTGTATGAAGTTTAATTGAAATGAAAAAACAAAGCCCAACTTGCTTTCGGAGGAAAAACCATCTTTATTAAATTATACTCAATGAAATATGGCAGGATAAATCAGTGTGTGGCTTTAAGAGTCACTTATTTCAGCTTTTTGAAATAAACAAAATCCTTAGTCTGTGTAAGAGATGTGAAGCCATTTAATATTAATAAACAACCATTTTGGTTATTTGTACTCTTCTGAAAACAAAAAATCATCTAAATAAATTAGCAAAATTACCTAAACAAGAGTAACTGCCTGTCAAAAATTATGAGAATACAGTATTAACATTAAGACTTTTTCCATTCTCCTGACCAGTCTCTCGTCCTCCATCCCATTCTCCCTATCTCTCTTCTCGGTGTCCCCTAAAAAAATTAGCTACTCCTCTGTGCATGATATATATGAATATTAAAACAAAAATCTGATGTGGCCAACACATGACTTTCTCCATATTTTGGTATAGATATTGAAATTATTATGAATAGTATTAAGAGGCAAAATTATCATTTCGTATCGTAACAGAATACAGTCGTCCTTATAGCTGTAGATTATATTTTGAATATCTTTACAGAATTCACCGCTACATGGTGGTGGCGCTGTATACTGAAAATTACAAAAAAGTTAAATATCTCCGAAATGGATGGTTCTACGAAAATTTGTTTCAAACAAAACTTGGAAGAAATATTATTCTCTACAACTTTGGTCCTCACGAAGATTACCAATAAGGACGTTTTAAAGGAGATATTTGACAGAAACCGAAAAAACCGATTATTTATAAATAATTCCTCAACAATAACTGCTATGGAAAATTGTTTCAAATAAAAGATGTAGGAAATTATATTTTCTACATTTTTGTAATGGTCAATGTATAGAATAATGATGTATTATCAGAGAAATATCGCAAAAACCTAATCGGTTTTCAAATAAGCCTCGACTTCCGGTTACCTGTTATTGTCCAAAAACTAATCAGTTCTTTGTGCTCATGTTACAGTCTTATATATGAAGTTTGGTAACGATATGGCACGTACTTCTTGAGTTAGAGCGCCCACAATCACATACACACACACAGACATCATTCCAAAAATAGTCTAAACGTGTTCTAGGGACCTCAAAAGGTGTATTTCCGTTGAAATCTCGAAGTCGATTTTTTTCGTGAACACAATACTTTCCCATTACTACGTATGGAGAAAGTAAAAATGCACAAAAAGTTAGCATGGATACATATGATGTGATGCTTAAGAAACTGCCATTTAATGGTAGTTATGTACTTAATTGAACAACAAGCAGAAAATTCATGCACAAAGTAAGCATAGATAACATTAAACTATTCCCCATATAAAAGCACTGGTCTCGCAAATGTGGCCATGCAGCAGTTTTTTAAATGCTGTGCACTAAATTTTTCAAGCCTGTGCGACTGTGTTTATCTTCTTAGGATATATCCAAACAGGGCTGCACACCAACCCGGGTGCACATCTACACGTTAGCATCATGTAAGCGAGAACAAGCGGTATTCATTCTGCCCATGGTTGAAAGAAATGAGACGGAACTATGTATGAAACTACAGGCAGCATCTGCTCAACATACGAAATGATTAGTCCAAATAGTGCATACGTTGAACAGAATTTTAGTAACTAAAGGTAATTAAATTTTCATAGACGAAAACGTTAAAAATTTTAAAGAACAATTATTTGATTTTCCGTAAATGATTTTAAATGCTCATCATTCTTGTTCTTATTCAAGTTGCATGGCATTTGATAATTTAAGTAATACAATAAGAAACAATTTTAATATTAACTTCACCTAAAACTTTCTATGACAAAATAATGACTAAATACAAATTTTTCAGCTAAAAATTTTCAATTTTCATAAAATAACCATTTAATGCTAAGGCAATTATTTGAAAGGTGTACCAAGACTGAAATAATTTCCTGAAGAATCATGCATTTAAAGTGCAGAATACTATTCTTAGTAAAATATAAAATCATAAGTAAAAGAATTGGTTTTACAATTTAAATTAATTTCAATTCTCACGCAATATGATTATAACTGCAAAATAAAAGAGTATAAAGCTAAAATGAATTCGAGCATTCATAGTAAAATCTTCCTTTACAATAATACCGTAATAGAAAGTTCATTATTTTAACTTGCTACCTTTCCTGGTTGAGGAATGGTACCGACGCACTTTGGACTTCTTGGATCCCACAGTTTCACTGTAGAATCCCAGCTACCGGTGGCGATTGCACTTATTTCATCGGAATACTCAACACACCGAATGGGTGCGTCATGGTATCCCACAGTAGTTTCTAAAAAGTGTAAGTAGAAGCGAATGAAAGGTTAAAAATGTTTATCTATACAATATATCCGGCACAATTACAAACTTCATAGTTTTTCCCTTAACAAAAACTTACCGAAGGTATAGATAAGGTACAATTCAGAGTGAATGGAATATAGAAAATCCATGACTAACAGTACTCTAATGATATACTGAACAAATGTCCCAAAATATGCCAACTGCTATAAGCTGAAAATTAAAACTGTCAAGTATATGACAAATATAAGTGACTGGAATTTAATTAAAAGACATACCGATATTGGTGTTGAAGTCGTACATTTTCAAAGTCTTGTCTAAACCACCACTGCATGAATGCATAATATCCTTTAATCAGATAAAAATTCATTTAAATAAGTTCAAACGAAAAAAATCGTAGATGTTCACATAAGATATAGGAACAGTTTCAATACTACACCTGAAAACAGGTATCTAATACTGCAGCCGAATGACTATACTTCGTTGGCACGGTATTTTGCACGACATTATAAAGTCGTACACTTTTATCCCAGGATGAAACCAGTAGGAATTCTAGGGAATTTGGGGCAAAATTTACGGATGATATTCCGTCTTCAGGTGATTTTAGTTGAAATTCCGTTCGGATTTCTGTCATCGTGCTGTCTGAAGTAGGTACAATACTATTATCAATTTTCACCGATGAGTTTTAGCGTATCGCCTTAGGAAATAAGCATCGGCCGTACGAGAAACTAGAGCAGTGATAGCGAACCTATGGCACGCAAGACGATTTTGATTGGCACGCCAACGAATTTCGAAAACCAATCAAAACATTTAACGTAGTATGAATTCAACGCCACAAAAACATTGTGTTATTTAGTTAACTATTGTAAAGGTTAGTTTTACGGTTACAATCTTATGTATTCATCACGAATTTAAATAAGTTGGCACCCAATAAAATCAAGGACTTTTTGTGGCACGCGAGGCGGAAAAAATTCGACAATTTCGGTAATATTGGCACGCGGACAAAAAAAGGTTCGCCATCACTGAACTTGAGTGATAAATGGGTTCTAGCCAGGGTTGTTAAACGAAACCGAACCCAAAGAATAGTTTCGGTTCGGAACGAAACTATATCGTTTCTCATGCCATTTAGTTTCGGTTCGTAACGAAAATGTATGTTCCGTGATGGGTTTAGTCGGAACGAACGTTCCGGAACGGTCCCTTTTCTTGAATGAGTTCGGGTTCAAGTTGAGAGTTATTGGGAGATACGTTCAGTAGTTTCGTTCCAAGCAAACTGGACCATTATTCTGGTCGTGGGGCGGAGAAGAGAGTGAGGTACTCGTATAGAGTAGAAGCATTAGGGGTTTAATTAGGCTTAATTTTATTCTTCTAATGTAAGCCGTTTTAACACATTCAGTATCTTCTTGGCCAACCGAAATTTCACTATTTTTTTAAATATCGTTTTTCCGGAAAAATTCGCACTAAATACAAACTAACCGATGAGCAAACTGACAAAAACTAAACTGAGGAGCCGGCTTCCTACGAGGAGCCAATGTGCGAAGCCGTCGCTTAACGGTACGGTTAGGGGCCGTCCATATATTACGTAAGACGTTTGGGGGGAGGGGGGTGCGGATGAGTCTTACGTTGTCTTACAAGGGGGGAGGAAGGGTCTACGATTGGTCTTACGTAAGATTTTACTTTAGCGAAAACGCAGTTTGCGTCCCAGAACAGTACTCTGAATGAAACGCATTTAACACCGCTAATGCGGCGCTCCAGCGATAGCAGGACTCGCTGTCAGTCGAAGCGGGCGCCGTTGCTCCGCCACATGCGGGCGCTGCACTTTTATTGCTGAGCTTTCTTGTACCCCCACCCCGCTCCCTGAGTCCCACTCTGCCAACGCCACCTAGATAGAAGGCCTGACGGCGAACTCGGTTCTAAGTCGTGACGTCACGGTGAGCAGGCCTAAAGCAACGCCGCCATTTACGAATGAGAGCGAGTTCGACTACGAGGTGATTTGTTTTGTGAATAACGAGGAGTGGACTTTTGACGCTATTTTAGTGTTCTCTAGTGAATTTTTATTCTTTACGGTTAGGTTATTTATAAACTATTTCTTTGGAATGGTTTTCAAGTGCTCAGTAGTTGGTTGCAAAGGTAATTATGCCGGTAACGAGAAAGTGTCCGTTTTCCGAAAGAGGCCGATTTGCGAAGAAAATGGGTGAGGAGTATTTCCAGAGCGAAGTTTACTCCAACAGCAAGTTCCAGAGTAAGTACATAATATCATAAATTGGAATTGTTTGATTTGTGGACTCATTGTGAGTTTAACCAACTCATTGTGCTAAAGATTTCGAATATTTTCATCATCCTTTCCCCTTTTATTCGATATCTATTACTAACAGGTATGCACAAAACACTTCCAACAGGAAGATATTTTGTGGGAGACTTCAATGTACGATGAAAAATCTGGACGGCTGATTACAGCAAAATTACCAAATCCTAGACTGAAAGTTGGTGCTGTGCCAACAATTTTCCCATCTTGCCCTTCCTATGCTTCGTCGTCTTCTGCATTTCGTGAGAGCCCTGATAAGAAGAAGATCAGGATTGAGATGGAACAACTCCGAAGGTGTATTAAGAGTAGTCAAGAAGACAGAAAAAAGTACGAGGAGAGCAGAAGGTTCGGTAACCTGAAGGAACTGGAAGAGAAAATAAGACTGTATGTAAACACAGGTAGATTCTCATTATTTGCAAAATCTGACAGGCTTATATTATGTGACTTTCTTGTGGATCCAGTCCCTATCATAAGTGCATCAATAGTGATTGATATTAATTTATTTTTGAATGTATACGTGAAATCGTCACCTTTAAAAAGGGTTGGAAAATACAGTTTTCCCATTCAAGTTGACAGTATCAGTGTGATCATTGATTTGGTGAATCAGGTTGAAGTTTTGGTTGATCAAGAAGGCCATCCAGACAGTAATTTTGATAAAATGAAAATTGAACTTTTAGTTGATACCTTAAAAAGTCTTGAATCAACCCAGAATTCAAGCAAAATAAAGTTCCTGGTCAAACAATTAAGACTCCTGCCTTGCCATCTAAGTAATTATAGATATTCTTGTCATTTTTTGTTTTTTCATGTTTGTTTTATACAATTTCACCACATGCATACAAATTTGTGAGAAGTTCCAGTCTCTTTCTTCTTCCTCATCCGTCAACCATTCGTCAACTGTGCTCTAGTTATAATTTTAGTCCCCAGAAGGAAATAAACCATTTCCTTTCTTATGCGAGACGTATGATTTGCAGTTTAAGTGAATCTGAAAAGTTTGTCACTTTAATGATGGACGAAATTCATTTGAAGCCATTTGTGGATTACAAAGGTGGTAATATAGTAGGATTTTGTCCTAATTCCATTTCTGTGGCAACAACTGCATATGTGTTTATGCTTTCCAGTTTGTTGTCAAGTTTTAAAGAGGTGATTCATATTCTACCTGTTAATATGTTAAGTGCTGAGGATCTTCTTCAGATATTGAAAAAAATAGTTCTTGAATTAGAGACAATAGGATACAGAGTTGTTTGTGTAGTTTCTGACAATAATGCAATTAATAGAAAAGCAGTTTCTAAATTTTCTGTCCAGAATAAATTAAATATAGTGTATCCCCACCCAAGCGATAGCTCTAGACCTCTGTTCTTTTTATTTGATGCTGTGCATATAATAAAATGCATAAGAAATAACTGGTTAAGCACCAAAAATGGACAGATTCTTGTTTACCCAAGATTTGAACATCCTGAAAATGTTGGTACTGCTTCATTCGATACTATTAAAGAACTTTATTCCTTTGAATGTGGAAATTTAATCAAGTATGGGTACTCCTTAACTATGAAGGCTCTGTATTCCTCTAACATTGAAAAGCAAAATGTTAAACTTGTTTTACAAGTGTTCAATGAAACTATTGTACAGGCTCTGAAACTGCTGGGTGAGCGAAGAGGTTTTAAATTCTGTGAAGAAACTGCAGAATTTATTAGAATTGTAAGTGACTGGTGGAAAGTAGTAAATGTAGGTACCCCTTTCAAAGGTGTAAGATTAAACAATTATTTTCAGATGCCAATGACTATGGAATCAGAAGGATACAAATATTTGGGAAAAGTCTATGATTGGTTAGAGGTGTGGAGTGATGTGGATGTTAGAATTGGCAAGCTATCCAAAGAGACTCTTCTAGCTTTCAAACACGCTACTCATGCTTTAATGGAAGTTACTGAGTATTGTGTGAAGGAACTTAAAATGAACTATGTGCTGCCTGGTAAATTACAAACTGATGACTTGGAAGCAAGGTTTGGCCAATATAGGCAGTTATTTGGATCAAACTATCATATATCAATTAGGCAGATTTATGAAAGTGAGACTAAGTTAAGACCAGAATGTTTTACCATTGTGTGTAAATTCTAGGAAATATCGAGCTGTTTCTATAAGTGATTTCAAAGAAAGTGAAGTTGATATAGAAGTTGAGGTAGGAGAGACACAAGAAACAGAACTTAAATTAGATATTAATGTTGAATATGTAGACTTAGAAAGTGTTAAAGAATATTTACCAGTATTAACATATATTGGTGGCTATTGTGCTCGCATGTTGCTCAAGAAGAGAAATTGTCCATCTTGTAGGGATTGGTATGTACAAGAAAACATCTTGGAAACTAATGAAGACCCTACATCTTCCTGGTGGTGATATTAGGAACTAAGATCCCCCTCCTATCCCCGACCTCCCCCCTCGCCCTCTCCTCTCGCCATTAGACGCGAGTAAAAACCATTGAAAACTGGCTGGAACCAAAGCTGGAACCAAAGTAGAAGGAGCCGGAACGAAACTATTTCATGTGCGAACCCGATCCGGAACGGTTCAGTTTCGTTCCATCGACATTTCGTTCCACTTTCGTTCCACAACTTTGGTTCCTTTTTTGGTTTGGTTCCTGTGAACCGTTCCTTGAACCGAAACCTATCTGGAACCGTTCCTCTTCAGTGGGTTCGGTTTCGTTTAACAACCCTTGTTCTAGCGCGCCCCTTGAGCCGCTCGGCGAAACTGGCAGGATCGTCCGATGCTGTAGGAGGAATGGGAGAGAGAAAATTCCCAGGAAGGCGAAGGGTCACTCCATATAACATCTCAGCCGGAGTGGCGCAGATATCCTCCTTCCATGCAGACCGAATCCCCAGCAGGACCACCGGTAGGCTATCAGTCCACCATTCGGAGGCATGGCACATAATCGATGCTTTGAGTTGCCGGTGGAAACGTTCCACAAGACCGTTAGCAGCGGGGTTGTAAGCCACTGTGCGGAGGTGCCTGACTCCCAGGAGTCGTGTGAGTTCCCGGAAAAGCCGTGACTCAAACTGTCTGCCCTGATCAGTTGTTACTCTCAAGGGAGTTCCGAACCTGGATATCCAGCCCTCGACGAATGCTCTTGCGGTCGACTCGGCGGATATTTCTTGTAGGGGGAAGACTTCCGGCCAACGCGTAAATCTGTCGACGCATGTCAGACAATATCGAAATCCCCGTGAAGGTGGCAATGGACCCACCAAATCCAGGTGCACGTGCTCGAACCTGGCATTTGGCAAGAGGAAACTGCCGATGGGTGTTGACACATGGCGCGTCACTTTCGATCGTTGGCATGAGAGACACTCACGAGTCCATATTCGGCAATCCTTCTTCATGGAAGGCCACACAAAACGTTCCGTGACGAGCTTCACGGGTGCATTTGCCCCCGGGTGCGATAAATTGTGCACCGAGTCAAAGGCTTGGCGGCGAAACTCGGGTGTGATGAACGGCCTGGCAAAAGGGGTGGAAACATCGCAGAAAAGTGGAACTTGAGCACCTAGGAGGACAATCTTTTTTAAGGATAAAGAGGAGTCCTGAGATTTGAGAAGGTTTTGCAATTCCTGGTCGTTCTCCTGCGCTTTAGCCAGGTCCTCAAAGTTAATAACAGGTGTCACAGCATCAATGCGGGATAAGGCGTCGGCGACGACGTTTTCCTTACCCGCAACATGGCGGATGTCCGTTGAGTATTGCCCGATTAAGTCTAAGTAGCGGAATTGCCGCGGGGAACATTTATCAACTTTCTGCTGGAACGCAAAGGTTAATGGTTTCTGGTCAGTATATATCACAAAATTTCGTCCTTCTACCATATGCCGAAAATATAAAACTGCCCTGTATATTGCTAAGAGCTCTCGGTCATACGCACTATAGTTCCTCTCGGGTGCCTTAAGCTTCTTCGTAAAGAACGCTAGAGGCTGCCAGCCGTCATTCGTCAGTTGTTGCAGAGCTGCTCCTATGGTGCTGTCGGAAGCATCAGAAAATAGGGCGAGTGGGAGGTTGGGGTTAGGGTGGGCTAAGAGGGTTGCCCGCGATAACGCACTTTTGCAGCGTTCAAAACACTCCCGCAAGTTAACATCCCAAACAATAGTGTCTCTCCCTTTCACTTTGCCATTAAGTACATTATGGAGTGGCGTTTGAAGCGAGGCGGCATCCGGTAGAAACCGTCTATAAAAATTAAACATCCCAAGGAAACGACGCAACTGTTTCACTGTTTCTGGTTGGGGGAAATTACGTATGGCAGTCACTTTTTCTGCGAGGGGTTGAGTTAACTTTTAGCGGAGTGGAAAAGCAAGGCCGGCTCAATACATTTTGGCACCCCAATCAGATTTCAATTTTGGTACCCCATCGATACATAAATTCCATAATGCACATCAATTAAAAATTGATTGTTTAGTATTTTAATAGGATCTAATTATGTAATGTTGCATTCATTTTGTTTATGAATAAATAAACAATTCAATACAAAAACACGGTATATCTACAGAAAAATAAATATGAACTTTCATAAAAATTCTAGAAAGTAAAAGTAATAAAAACAAATAAAAATAGGGAAAATACACTAATTAAAATATATTTATATAATTATCTGACAGTTTTAGATAGTTTTATGACATTTATTTAAAATTTGTAGTTTGAATTTTTCCAAGAAAAGGAAATCAGAGGATAGTAAGAAAGATAAGACACTAAGGGTCGTATACGTTCCCTTCGGTTGGAGGGTGTAGAGCAGGGTACTTAATTACATTCACACTTTATTGAGAATATTTAGGAACACTGTAATAATAATAATTCAATCCCCTCAACCTGCTAACGTGCTGTGCACACAGATTGCTGCCTCCTTTGCCTCACTACCGAGCCTTTCCTCTCTCTCTCTCTTTTAGCAACGGAAAGTTAACAGTTCACAAAATCGCAACCCAACCATCTACTGTAGCACCGGCATCAACACTGCCAACCCTGCGAACTCTGCTAACACTGTGAACGCTGCTAACTGTTAGTGTTAACGATTAACAGTGGCGGACTGCTATCTGCCATGGGCGTCGGTCGGTGGGGGGGGGGGGGGGGGCAAGGGGGGACAGTTACCCCTCCCCCCTGGAAATGTATGAAACCTAAATATTATATTAGACATTAGCGGAAGTGCCCATTGAATTTCAACGAATTTAGTGAATTAAAATTTCGACCGTATAACATCTAAACATCGGAATAATAAAATAATACACAGTTGTAACCTCACGGCCGCCCGTGTGCAAGTCTCTCATTGGCCGCCCCTGTGCAAGTCTCTCATTTACCGCCATTTTTAAGTGTTCTTTACAAAAATAAAAAACGCCTTATGGTTTGATAAATTTCCGTATCCAATAAATATGAAAGAATATACGGCATATTATAATATAATCCGCATTACTGTTAAAAATACTATACGTGTCTGACGGTAAATCGGCCACCCCCGTTGTTTGACTGCGTGTGCATCGCACATATGGACGGTTGTAACCGTCGAATAAAGCAAAAACGAAGAAAATCGATCCATAATTAGGTATTTCGATGAATGAAGGAAAAAACGCACTGAAAAAATCGAAAATTATGTGTAAACTTATAGGAAATAATTATTGAATTAAGTACCCCTTCCCCCAAATTTTTTCTCGCCATATATCTTACGTTACTCACAGGGTAAAATTATAAACCTATGCGAAGTTTTGGACAAACCTTCAACGGTGTGGATTTCTATAGCGGACAAAAAAAACCGAATTTCACTTTTATATACATAGATCATATCACTTTCGCCAAATCCAGCTTCATTTCTTGTGTAATTATGCCTTTCTGAAATGTTCACTTTTATGTCTTGTAAGCAAGAACACCTGTGAACGTATATTTGTCTAAGATTGAACACCGACCCTGAAAAATGTACACCAGATGCGTGGCCTATTTACGTTAATAAACATTTAAAATGTAGAATATAATGATTTTACTTATGAAAAAGGTAAGATTCCAGTATCCAATCTATATAAATAAAATTGTTACCTCTGTCTGTACCTTTTGTTTATTTGTCGGGTTTTACTTTTTTGTGTGTTTTGCATCACAAGAAGACATTTGAACCTGTTTGCAGAATTGTTGTCTGTCTGTTTGTTTGTTACCGCATCACGCAAAAACGGCTGGTCGAATTTTTATGAAACTTTTATGAATCTTTAGTTTGGTCCAGCTTAAATATAGGCTATGTGGTGTATCTCAAAAAAAAATTTAAGTGGGGGTTTGGGGGAGCATGGATTTGGTTTTTAGACGATAACTCTCGAGTAAATTAACTTAGGAAGTTCAAATTTGATATTTGTCACTTTCAATACAAGTATAAGATCAAGTTTGTAGATGAGCAGTATCAGACAAAGGGGAGGGGGAGTTGTGAGGGGGGGCACCCGTAAGAGAAATCGCTGATTTCAAGCTAAAGGTCAATTACATCGAAGAAGCATAAATGAGAAATATTTTAGGAAAACAATTGGGGTAAATATTTTAAGAGAAATATTTTAGGAAAAAGTCTGTCTGTCTGTTTGTTTGTATGTTATCGCATCACGCAAAAACGGCTGGTGGAATTTTTATGAAACTTGCAGCGTATCTTTAGACTGGTCCAGCTTAAAATATAGGCTACTAGCTGAAGTGCCCGTTGAATTTAAACGGATTTAGTTAATCTAAAACTTCGACCGGGTAACATATAAGCATCGCAAGAATAAGATAGTACACAGTTATAACCGTCGAATAAAGCAAAAATGAAGAAAACCGCTCCGCATTTTCCTACTTATTGTTAGATGAATAAAGGAAGAAGATCTTGCACTGTGAAAAATCGAAAATGACGTGTAAACTACCTCCCTCCCCCTAGCTTCCTTCCCTTCACTTTCCCTCCCTCTCTCTCCCTCCCTCTCCCTTCCTCTCTCTCCCTCCTCTCTCCCTCCCTCTCTCTCCCTCCCTCTCTCTCCCTCCCTCTCTCTCTCTCTCTCTCTCCATCCATCTCCCTCTCTCTTTCTCTCATAAATGTAAGAAGGAACTATAAAGTCTCAATATAAATGCATTGAACTCTCAATTTCGGCGACAATGAGAATTGTCATGGTAGCTTATAGTTGGTATTGTAATAAAACTGATAAAATCACGTATTTTATTGATTCTAACCGCATTATACGCGAATTCGACCAGAATTCGAAATCTGCCTTCAATAAAAATAAACTGTGTTCTTTCCCCGCAAAGAAGTATCCAAGTCTCAAGTTCGCACCATGATTTTAAGTAATTTTGAAGTGCAAATTTAAGT